>BSYR01000014.1:10580000-10938574 GCA_030270665.1 Hibiscus trionum
CTAATAAACTTGACCCGAGACCCGAACCAAGACCCGAAATCAATTCAAATATGATGATCCGAATTTGATCTGAAACTCGAAATAAATCGAACTGAATTTCAGTTGAAGCGAAAATGAACCCGAATCAATTTTCAACTGAACCGATTTCACCCGAAACTGAAGTCAACTTGAAATAAAAATATATATATTAAAATAAATAAATAAATAAATAAATAAAGATGAGATGCGTATTGTCGCACAACTAACCAAAAAGTCAAATATACATGCTATATAAGTCATATATAAGGTGAAAAAACCTAACTCGGCCTGAAAACCCGACTAAAGCCAATCGATCTCCTATTGACCCGATTTGAAATCAACCGACCCGACGTCCTGACCCGGTACCCGAACCAAAATTACTATAGACCCAACCTAAAATCGAACCAGACATGAACCGACTCGAACCGAACTTAAACCGAATGTAGTCAGACCCGAAATGACCCTACTCGAAACACGAATCGATTGACACATTTGCCACCTCTAAATATTTGGTACATAACATGTATAAAAGTGTTAAAGTGATGACAAGTGTTAATAACTAGGGGTGAGCAAAACTCGACTCGAAAAAACCGAATTTTTCGACTCGACTTGAGGCGAAAAAACTCGACTCGTTTTAACTAGACTCGAAATTTCATAAACTCAACTCGAAAAAATTTCAAATTAAGTTTGAGTTGTAAAATGGAAATTAGAATAGCTCGAAATTTTTAGTAATTAGTGGATTGAGTTTTAAGTTTGAGTCGAGTCCCTCAATTTTTCCTGGTATATATATACTGGTATAAAAAAATATGAAGAAATATGTTATATATGAAAAAATATGAAGAAATATATATATGCATATCTTATATGATTAGAGAAAGTCGTTTAAATAGGAATCAAATTGTATTATAACATGATAAATAATTATAATTAAATTTGTATAGAAACCTGAAAACTCGACTCGACTCAAATTTTATAAACTCAACTCAAATTGAAAAAACTTCAATTAAAATTTGAGTTATAAAATATGACGCGTTAACTAAAATAACTTGAAATTTTTTGACTTGACTTGACTCGATTGAAAGCTCGCACCTATTATAACCTATTTGAGTTTGGGCTTGTGTTAAGATATTTTGATTTGAGTTTGGGAATAAATATTTTAGAATATGATATTGGTTTAATTATTAATTATTTTCATTGATAAAATTTTAATATAATCATATAACATTCATAAATACATTTTCATAAAATAAATAATTTTTATTTATTTATACTTTACATTTTATTTTAAATATTATCATATAAATATTTTAATGCTCACTTAGTTATAAATTTAGGGCTTTTCTAAAAACAAACGGCTTAAAAGCCAACTAAATACAAACCAGCATCGATACCCCTTGGTGAAATAGCATATTAAAAAGGGTATATACTTTTTTCTCTTACAAAATTGTTACAATTTGTGTACATTTTTGTACTCATTTGTGTATATGCACATTGTGTAATATTTTTGTGTACGTACACATTTTGTATAACAAATGTACCAATTTGTTCATGTCTGCCAAACCAGCATCGATACCACCTTTAGGTAGTATCGATGCCCCTTGTTATTATTGTACCAAATTGTGTTTCCTTGTAACAAGTTGTGTACATACACATTTTGTATAAATGTACCAATTTTTTTTTGTCTGCCAAACCGGCATCGATACCACCTAAAGGTGGTATGGATGCCCCTTGGTGAAATAGCGTAATAAAAAAGGTATGTACCTTTTGTGTTACAAACTTGTAAAGATTTATGTACATGATTTGTAATAAATATGCACCGCTTTTTACCCAGTAAACAGTGCATCTTTGTAATAAAAAGGTATATGCATTCTTCTATTATAAAATTGTACCAATTTGTGTACCGCTTCATGTACAATTTGTGTACCGCTTTTTACATCTGCCGTTTTTTAGCCTGTATTTAAAGGTTGTTCCCTAGAATCTCCGATAAATTTATGTTCTTTTAGATTATTGACTAGATCTAGTTCGAGATCATATCACATCAATCAATCATTAGAAACTCAAATTTTATTAGATCTGGATTTTTTTATGTTCAAACTTTCTCATACTTGATTTTTGGGTAAAGTACACAGACGGTCACTGAATTTTGGTAAAAAAAACAAAATGATAACCAAACTTTTAAAAATCACAAAATGGCAATTAAACTTTATGTTTTATAACAAAATGGTAACTAGACGTTAAATGCCGTTAAGTGACTGTTATAAACTTTGGTATAATAACACATTTAGTCCTTCATATTTATACATTCAATCAATTTAGTCCTAATTCGAAACAATTCACTAAATTTAGCCATCGTTATTTACACATTCTTTCAATTTGGTCCTTAAAGCAAAATTCCAAAGTATGGTAACATGATAAATAATTACAATTAAATTTTTATAGGAACACGAAAACTCGACTCGAATCGAAAAAATTTCAAATAAAGTTTGAGTTGTAAAATATGACGTGTCAACTCGAATAACTCGAATTTTTTTGACTCGACTCGATCGAACGCTTATCTCTATCTTAAGATATGACGCATCAACTCGAATAACTCGAAATATTCGAATATTTTAAATCATTATTTCCTTTTAAATTGAATATTTTTTTAAAATAGAATATTCAATATTTTCATATTTAAATCACATCGAATATTTAATAACTACTTTAAATATTCAATTTAATTTAAAAATATTCGATTTAAAAGAAAAAATAATTTAAAATATTCGAATATTTAATAATTATTTTAAATATTTTTATTTTAAATATTCGAATATTTAATAACTACTTTAAATATTTATTAAACATTCGAATATTTTAAATCAATTTTTTCTTGTAAATCGAATAATTTTAAATTAAATCGAATATTTAAAGTAGTTATTAAATATTCGATGTGATTTAAAAGAAAAAAATGATTTCAAATATTCGAATATTTTGAGTTATTCGAGTTGACGTGTCATATCTTAAGATAGAGGTGAGCATTCGATCGAGTCGAGTCAAAAAATTTCGAGTTATTCAAGTTGACGCATCATATTTTACAACTCAAACTTTATTTGAAATTTTTTCGATTCGAGTCGAGTTTTCGAGTTCCTATAAAAATTTAATTAAGTATTTGAATATTTTAAATCAATTTTTTCTTTTAAATCAAATATTTTTAAATTAAATTGAATATTTAAAGTAGTTATTAAATATTCGATGTGATTTGAATATGAAAATATTAAATATTCTATTTTAAAAAATATTCGATTTAAAAGAAAAAAATGATTTAAAATATTCGAATATTTCGAGTTGACGCGTCATATCTTATGATAGAGGTGAGCGTTGATCGAGTCGAGTCAAAAAATTTCGAGTTATTCGAGTTTACACGTCATATTTTACAACTCAAACTTTATTTAAAATTTTTTCGATTCGAGTCGAATTGAGTATTCTAGTTCCTATAAAAATTTAATTAAATATTCAAATATTTTAAATCAATTTTTTTTTAAATTGGATATTTAAAGTTGTTATTAAATAATTGATGTGATTTAAATATGAAAATATTAAATATTCTATTTTAAAAAATATTCGATTTAAAAGAAAAAATGATTTAAAATATTCGAATATTTCAAGTTATTCGAGTTGACGCGTCATATCTTAAGATAGAGATGAGCGTTCGATCGAGTCGAGTCAAAATATTTTGAGTTATTCGAGTTGACGCGTCATATTTTACAACTCAAACTTTATTTGAAATTTTTTCGATTCGAGTCGAATCAAATTTTCGAGTTCCTATAAAAATTTAATTGTAATTATTTATCATGTTATTATACCTTGGAATTTTGCTTTAGGACCAAATAGAAAGAATGCATAAATTACGAGGGCTAAATTTAGTGAATTGTTTCGAATTAGGATTAAATTGATTGAATGTATAAATATGAAGGACTAAATGTGTTATTATACCAAATTTTATAACAGTCACTTAACGACATTTAACGTCTAGTTACCATTTTGTTATAAAACATAAAGTTTAATTGCCATTTTGTAATTTTTAAAAGTTTGGTTACCATTTTGTTTTTTTTACCAAAGTTTAGTGACCGTCTGTGTACTTTACCCTTGATTTTTTTTAACTCAAATCATTAGGGCTTTTATTCTCAAGCCTATTTTGATAGCTCTAAGAATAAAAATTAAATTTACAACCCATATCCATATTATATAGATTAATAGCGTGACATAACTTAAACATATTTAACGGTTACCGTTCGGTCAAAATTGAAAAATATTAGGACTTAAAATGAAAAAAAAAAGTTGAGTAAACGATTAAATCTATAACTAAGATGTAATACATGGACTAAAAACAGAATTTGCCTTATTTTATTTCTAATGTATTCATGTATGTATGCCATTGCCACCCTCGGTTTCATCTTCCCTTTCCATCTCAGATCATTACAACCAACTCAAGAATGGGCTCCAACGAATCCATACACGTAGTCGAACAAGAAGAGAGCCAAGACGAAGACGACGAGCTAGAAGAAGAAGAAGAAGACAACAATGGTGAAAGATCCAACACCAGCGAGCTCCAAACCAGCCTCTTGGTCAAGAAAGTGCTGGAACAAGAACCCGAGATGTCTCCCTGCGATGCATCGGCGTCCCCGCTTTCTCCCCAGCGATCTTCCTTCGGCACTCCCAGGATGGATCCTTCATCCAAAGACTGGGACTCTTATAATGTGTTAGCCCCGCCACCTCCTCCGGTTTTCACACGCACTCCTTTGGATGATGATCCAATGGTGATCCACGTCTATTTGATCAGCCACGGAGAGTGTGAGTTGAATTTGAGGCCTGATATTGTTGGTGGAAGATACGACGCTGCCGCCTTGACCTCTAATGGGAAGCGCCAAGCCAGGGCATTGGCTGTGTTCTTGAATTCTCAGGGGGTCAGGTTTAATACCGTCTATTGCTCTCCCTTGGATCGGGCTAGATCCATGGCTCTTTGTGTTTGTCAGGTAATTCAAATGTGAATGGGCTATAGAAAAATTTCTAGATTTAATTGTTAGTTTCTTTAATGATCAAACGCCTGTAATGCATTGTATGTCCCGTAATAGGTCCGATGTCGATGACTATTTGTAGCTATTACCTTGGCACCAAAGAAGAGTTCGATCCAATGCTTTATTTCTGTCTTAGTTGATCATGATTCGACATTAGAAGTATATTGATTTTTCACCAATTAAGCAGATTGAGAAATTGGTCCTGCTACAACTTTGGGTCATCTATCAAGTGCCTACATGTTAAGCTAAGAGAAACTGGTAATTTGGTTCTATGTTGTTTCACACTGCCCTGTAACATTTGTTTGGAGTTTGCTGAGAGTTTCTACAGTTGCATAATTAGCTGAAATAAGGAAAAGGAAATAGGGTGTTAAGTTTCAATGCTTGGCTTCATATCGGAAGAGACATACGTCTCTACGAAAAGCGGCATCTAGAATTTGCTATATGGTCTTTAAACAGAGTAGACTGCTGCTGGGATTAAGCAGCGAAGGTTACCGGTGCATATGGACTTGTTGAAGAAGGTAGCATATGATGTTGTACATGTGATGCCTTGTTGAATTAGTGTTTGCAATGATCAAACAACAGGCTGAGGTTATGTGCTAGGAACGGATTCGTTGCGAGAACAACTAGTGATGATGCCTGTGTTTGTATCTTTATATCTGTCGTCTCCTATTTTTCATTTGATGTATGCAAAGTTAATAATGATCGAGTTAATGACCGCAAATGCACGTATGTTCGAACGCATGCCATAAAGTTATGCATGATGATATGCATTTTACCATTTACACTCAACTGCTTTTCCTATTCTTTAAAATCATGCAGGAGATGAATTTTGCTGAGGCACAGATACAATCTTCTGATGCACTTATGGATCTGAATATGGGGCATTGGGAGGGCTGCCTTCGATCCGATATATATACACCTGAAGTCTTGAGCCTAATGGAAAGATACCAGCCTGATTTTGCTGCACCTTCTGGAGAATCTTTCCGGCAACTGGAATTTCGAATGGTTCAATTCTTGAATGGGAAAGTCCTCTGTCTTCCTGAAAAGTTGAGATCAGATTGTTTCTTACGCCAAAACGAGAGTCGAGGACTTACAAACCACATCCCCCGTGCTGTAAACAACCCGGTTCATGAACTACCGAAGAAGAAGTCTGGTAAGAGCAGGCTAAAAACCGTGTCGAATATCATCGAACATGATGCTGATGATGAAATGTCTCCTAAGGTAGCCAACAATCATCCTAGCCTTCATGACATAAATGTCAGGAATTCGTCTTTCCCCTCCACCAACACCTCCTCGGCCTCCTCTTGTGTTGGCATCTTTACTCATTCCCTGCCAATTAGATGCCTCGTCACCGGCCTCCTCGAGTGCAGCCCCGTAATGTCACATAAGATGTGCATAGAAGACTCTTCCGTGACCATACTGCAGCATTCGTGGAAAACCGGCTGGCAGATAAAACAGATGAATGACACTGCACATCTTCGGCTTCTTTAGTTGAAGCTTGGGACTTGATCTTATCCTACAGAAGAACTGCTGCTGGTAAAATTGAACTGATAGCTACAATACAACAATACCATGGATATACATATATATGTGTGTTGTAGCATTCAAAATTTGACATTATTTAATTCAAAATTTGTGGTATCGATATCCAAATAGACAGAGTTGTACTCGAAGTTTCTTTTTCTTTTTTATCGAATCGTGGTCTATGATGCTAACAAACAATAACTTTGTCACTTCAACTGTGGCTTCGTCGGCGTGTTAGAAAATTCTTTAATCAGAAGTGTCATATTGACCTAAAATGATATGAAAAGTTAACCGGAGCATTGGTTCAAAGTTTAATTTTGTTGGTGATCTAATGATTTTTCTTGCAAGGATTGATTGCAATATCTCAACAAAATTGGTGTCCAAACTCGGTTCAAATATTCTATATAAGAAAAAACTTGTTTAAACTTTGGTAAATTCTATTGCAGAAGTAGTTAAGCTACAACTAATTCGTTAAGATAGTGTATAAGCAACACTTTCTTTTTTAAGACATTGTGAAGACTTAACAATTTAGGTGAGAATATATATTGTTACAACTTTTTAAAACATTTATTTGATTCTAGGTTTAGGGTTTAGTTTATATAAATATGTTTATTTTAGGGGTTAGTTTAGAGTTTAAAGTCTAGAATTTAGGGTTTAGAGTTGATGGTAGGTGTTTAGATATTAGATTTTATAGTTTAAATTAAGAGGGTTGTGTAGTTTTTTCTTGTGTATAAAAATAATTCAAAAATTAATACATTCATTTTTTATATTAGATAGATATAATTATTTGTGTTACACAATATTTAATGTAAAATGATAATCTCTATAACATTTTGACCAAATGTGTAGTGCTGACATTTATCCCAAATAAAAATAAGGATTTATATTCGGCAATGCAAAAGTTCTACAAATGTCTTAGTTTTAGGGTTTAGGGATTTAATTTAGGCTTAAAGTTTAGGCGATGTAGTTAGAATTTATGGTTTACAATTAGAATTTAAATTTAAGGGTAATATAGTTAGAGATATAAGTTCTAATCTATAAACTCTAAATTCTAACTGTGTCCCTTAAATATAAACTCATAAACCCTAAAACTAATATACCTATGAAAACTTTTAATTTTCACCACTAATATATGAAATAGTTATCCTAAATATTAATATCAATAACATAAATTATAATCTATTTTAACTAATAGTAACTTGTGATTTTAGGATTGTGATAGAGTATAGAATTACAATTTTTTATACAAATTCATCATGTTTTTATATATATTCTCTGGTCTATAATTGTGTAATGGTTATATTATTATAGGGAGGTCGGAAATACAAGCTATACTAGAAGCATGTCAGATTTTTTCTTCATCTCGCTGGTACAAATATGGACAGTTTGGTAGCGGTACAATTAATACTCCAGCTGCCTTTGTACCCAAAGTTTGTGTTTTCAAAATGGATGGGTTATCTGTTTCCAGTACAGAGAACATAACTGCTTGGCGCATCGGCTAGCTAAAGAGGGAGTAGGGAGGACAAATACCGGCAATGTTACGTCTATCCACTGGGTCATCTACCCAGCTGAGGTGGCACATGACATAGCAGTTAAAATGAATATAATTAAGAAAAAAATTAAAATATTTTTTACTAATAAACAATTTTCAAGACTATAAATGCAATGCAATTAATATATTTTTTTATTAATAAACTATCTTTAAGACAATAAATGTAATACAATTAATACATCTTTTAACTATAAACACTTTTCTTTAAAAAATATTTAATTATAGAATTAAGGCTTAAATGAAAAATAAGTGCTCAAACTATATCATTTTGAACTTTAAGCGCCTAAAGTATTTTTTTTTGCTAAAAATAGGTGCCTAAAGTTTTCACTGTTACAATTTTAAGTGCCCGAACGTTTAAAAAAATCGTTCAAAAATACTTTAAGCACCTATTTTTACAAAAAAATACTTTAGGTAGCACCTAAAGTTCAAAAATGTATAGTTTGGGTACTTATTTTTGTATTAACCCTAGAATTAATTACAACAAATAAAATATTTATGATAAAATATTAGTATAATTTAAAATATGATTTATATACAAATAAGTGTCTAAACTATACATATTTTTAACTTTAGGTGCCTAAACTATTTTTTGATAAAAATAATTGTCTAACGTTTCATTTTGTTAATTTTCGATGCCTAAATTTTCAATCAATTATTGTTTTAAGGTTGTGTTGTTAAAGAAATTTATCACTCAATAAGATTTAGACACATTGTATTTATTTTTATTTTTATTTTTTTTGAAAAAAATTAAAAATAAAATAATTTAAAAAATCTCAAAATCCTCCAAAATAATCATAAATCTCTAACCAAAAATCTTCAAAATTGTTATCGGTTCCATCGTCGATAACCTCGTCGGACCCCAAGTGTCTGACGGAGACAGTGATGGCATTCGATAAGGTTATCGACAGTGATAACGATGATAATTTTGATATTTAGAGTTAATGATTTTGGATAGTTTTAAAATATATTTATTTTCATTTTAAAAAAATATAAAAACATGACACATGTCATGTTTTGATTTGATTACATAACGAAAGTTTTTTTTTTTTGAATATGCTGGTGCGATGCAAATTGCAAGGGTAGCATCTGTTCAACTTTCTTAGTCTTTTCAAAGACGGCATACGCAGCATGGCATTACTGGTGCTCGAACCCGGGTCCTAAGGGATAATAAACATCTACCTTTGCCACCAGAAAACAAGGGGATGAGCTGCATAACGAAAGTTTTTAATGGTCGTTAACGGCCAATCACCTAAAATTAACGAAATGAAACTTTAGGTACGTGTTTTTAACAAAAAAATAGTTTTTTTAACATATCCAAAAAATAAAAAAATCAAAAAATAATTTAAACACCTAAAATTAAAAAATATATAGTTTGAGCAATTATTCTTTTATTAAGTCTTTAAACAATCATTTTAATTTTTATTATTCAAAACAAATTTCATTTAAAAAATAGAAAAATCATAGCATTAGCATTGTGCAGCTAAATTACTTCATTCTCCTTTTAGCACTATACAACCATAAGTAGTCTAAGGGGTTGTTTTCTTCCTAGAAACTGATGTGAGACAAACCTTAAAATCTCATGGTTCCTATATGATATTTTATTTTTAATTTGATTGAAAATAATAGTAACCTTGTTGTTTGCTTGTTGGGTTATTGAAGAGTTGAAAAAATTAGAAATTTTAAATTCAAGAGAAAAGAGAAACATATTGTCGTTTATTAAGTTGAACAACATCTAAAGAAAAATATAAATTTAAAATACTAAAATCATAACGTTGATTAAAATCTCAGTGTTTAACAAATATCTCAACTTAAATAATTTTTTAAAAATATAAAATTAAAATACTAAAATCATGACCCACATATGAAAATTTAATTTATTGCATACATAATTTATATGTAAAAACAGAGATGAATATATAGTAAAATTAATTCATTTTAACATGTTGAAAATTATTATTTATATCTATATTCTAACATTAACATCATGTAAAGATCTAGAGAGATAAATTATAAATGAAAGTTGAATATGTTTGAATGATTCATTTAGTTCATTTATGGTTATTTATATAAAAATAATAAATACATAATTTATTATCTTCCAACCAACCTGTTACATCAGCTGGGTAAGCTACCCGGTGGCTATATTAAGTTTTCTCCGACAAATGCCATGATGGAATGCGAAGAGGGGTGAGTCTGCAAAGTTGGACGAGCCTAGCATATGAAAAAGAAAGGTGAGCAGTGTGTTCTTAGCTGCAATTTTAATTGGTGGTAAATGTGATCGATTATTTTGGGATATTGGACCATGTGTAATGACGTCGATATAGTGTACTATTTTTCCTCCATTAAGATTTAAGGAGGTTTTTAATGAAGTTTATATCGATGCCCCTTCCAATATTAATTATTAATAATATCAAAAAAAATATTATGGGGAAATATTTTATGCATCGATAGTGAAAAGAAAATTGTTTTAAGATATAAAGTCTTAGTTTAAAGTTTATGGTTTAAGATTTAAAATTTTAACTGTAAGTAGATATATTCGTGTATTTTTTTATATTTGTTGTAAATAAAATAAAGAAGAACAATAATAAGAACAAAGAACAAGAATGAAAGAACAAAGAGATGAGAGGAAGATGGAGATTTATATTATTCTCAATACTCAAGTATATACAATGCCTTCATTAGATCATCTATTTATAGGCATAAGAAGTACATAATACATTAAACTCTAATTAATGAAGATAATATTTCTAATGATTAAGTAAATCAAATCTCCTTGATAAAGTCCTTATCATTATAGACATCCACATAGATAAATATTCATAACACTCCCCTTGGATGTCTATGAAGATAACGTGTCTCGTTAAAACCTTACTAAGATAAAAACCTAGTAGGAAAAAAATTTCTTTAGTGAAGGAAAAGGAGTACACACATCTTTGATACGCATAACATGTTGCATCATTAAAAACCTTACCAGAAAAACTCATTGGGACAAAACCTCGGTTAAGGGAAAAAGAGTGCAACACGTATGTACTCCCCCTCATGAAAACATCACAGAATATATTTAATCTTCATAATTCAATCTTGAATATTATTTTTCTAAAGATCGCGGGGGATGAAACTTTGGAGTAATATGTTCCATGATATATCCACTTTCAAACTGAGATATGCATTTGCATTATCTTCACACAAGATAGCTTTTATTATATCTTGTAAAAGTAAATCCACATATCCCACTTTCAAACTGAGATATACATCTTGCATTATCTTCACACAAGATAGCTTTTATCATATCTTGTAAAAATAAATCCACATATCTTTTGGATATGTTGGGTCAATGGTCTTAGCCAAACACATTTTTGGCTTGCCTTATGCATAACAATTATTTCTACGACATTTGAGGAGGCATCAACGAATGTTTGAAGATCTAAATGTAATGATCTTTGTATATCAATGGATATTGCTTGACCAACTAACATATGGTGCTTCAAAACCAAGAAAATATATAATTATCTTTATTCACATCCAACAACCTTACAATAGATATGCTTTATCCATATTGAATCTTCTTTAAGATTCTTTCAACTTATGTCCATTCATAGACAAAAACGCATATTTAAGTGCTCGATCTTTAGGTCGAGACAAAACCACATCTCAAGATTCTTTTTCTCAAATCATTTCCTTAAATAACCAAATGTTTTGAAAGCTCTTCAGGAGTTCTAATAATATAATGAATCTTGATTCAAATTCCTTTATAAAATACATAAGGAAATCTTATCATTCTTATAGTATTTCCTCAATTAGTACTCACTAAGGCGATTATATCAAATGCGCCAAAATATTCAATGAGACATATCTAAATAAATTTTCTCAAAAATTTCCAAATGCTTTTAGCATTTTAAATCCTTTAAGGATAAATATAGATCCATAAATAATTAGACGCATGTAATATATTTCATACTGTCAAAGTAATTGCATCCACCATGAAGTAATTAAAACTCTTCATAAATCATAATTCAAGTCGAATTTACGACTACTTATTTGTGCCTCACTTGCATTACACCTTTAGGTGTTTGGATTGTTGGTCCAAATACTTATCTTTTAGAAGTTCAAAGCGTCTTTCTATATTGGTCAATTCAATATCTATACTTCTTGATAGATTTCTATACAAGATCATCGTTTTCTTTCTTTACTTCTATAGAAGTATTTTATGTAAAATTGTTTGTAAAATCGTTGTCGACAACTTTTCAATTTTCTGGTTTCATTCTCGTAGTGACATAACCCATCGAGATCTCTTCAAGATTTCAATTTTTTATATTAGTTATGTCTTGGGTCTCTTTAGGAACACCCGTCTCCAATATATGACCATCTCATATTACTTTCAATTTATGAGAATTTTGATCATTCGAACCATTTCAATTATCATGCTTTAGGCATGATTTACATCCTCTCGCTCTATCATGTAATTTAAACTTAGAGCATTTCAGCTGGTATATGAGACTCAGTTACTCTTATTGGGTCAGTAAATATGTTTGGCAGTTGGCATGTAATAACATGAATTATCTTATAAACTTCTGGTTCATATACGAGGATCTAGATAACGATAATTCATTTTCATTTTTCCAGCTAATTATTATCTCCCCCTAATGTTGAGAAAAATCATGTCATAAATGGTTCTCCAATTAATGTTTAAGAGTTTAAACATAAAAGGATACTTATACTCAATATATATTCTCAACCCTTTTTATTTACCCATTTTGTGCGTTGTGGTGGAGTAATTCATATCGCACATTCAAAAATTATAAAATAGGAAATGTATGGCTTCTGACCAAAAACAAATCATAACGGAGAGTTTATTATAACTCGTTGACTTGATGCTCATAAGTGTTGCTATATGGAAATACCATATAAATAATAACTCTTTTCTTCTCATAGTTTAGCTATTAAATAGGAGGCATCCAATTGAAATTTTGCTAAACTATATTTTTCATAATCAATAGGCTTTGTAACAACTGATATAGCCTAAAATATAAACCCAATAGCTTTTCAAGACGAATAGTCTAACTGCATAATCTGAATCCTTTTATAACCAATCTCACAAACTTCTGGTTGTAAGTTGATAAAACAATGTAAATGCATCTACTAAAATCATATAAAACTTTCCACATTTGTGGATAAATGGGCCCATATTTCATTCAGATATGCAAGACATGCAGTCTCAACTTTAGTACAAGAACTTCAAGTTCATTTGCTAAGTGGGTTCTTAATAATTTCCTTTGAGAACAAGCAACATAAGAACTTCGTGTTCTTTTAGTAAATGGAATTTAATCAATTCCTTTGAGAACAAGCACCACAAGAACTTCAGGTTCTTTTCATAAATGTGCATATAAATATCAATAGCTTTCGCATCATTATTGATCAGGATGGTCTAACCGATCATGCCAACCATATACAAGTGTGTATATACATTTCTAAATTTGGTAAACTAGAACATGTGATTCAATTTCACTCGTACATGTCTAGTACAACCATCAAAATTGTTCATTTGAATATCAGAAGTATTAATAAAGTCAAAGATAGTTAGTCAAGTGGTTAGTTTGTTATATTCTGTTAATGGGATGTTAGTCTGTTAAGCTGTCAGTATTGGGCTATAAATATTGGGCTTGTATTGGGTTTGAATAGTGTAGTTGCTTCTGTGCTCCAATTGCTTTAGCGATTCATGTTTCGCATCTATCTGAAGCTCCTTCACTATCATTGTCGGTACATATCTCTGTTCAGGTTGACGCAATTTGTATTTGCTTTCTAGTGATCTCTTGCTTATTTCTCCTGTGAGTAATTTACCTTTTCGCTCGATCTGGTTCCAATTGCATACATCGCTCTCAATCGCTTCAGATCCGTGCCCTAGTTTTATCAGATACGCTTTTTCTTGCTCGTCTTCCTGGTTATTGTTTACTGTGGTGAGCTGTTGCATACTGTGATTGATCTGCCTATTGTTCTCATCACCGTTTGCGTCTGTTGTTATTTGTGGTCAATTGCTTATTACACTGGATCTATTGTGAACTGCTGTTTTTTTCTGCTTATTTATTGTTGTGGATCTGTTGTGATTTGCTACTCTTCTTGGGATATTATTGGTTGTCTGCATTGGATCTGTTGCGCATTGCTGCTCTTTTTGCTTTTTTCTTGTTGCGTACTTCCTTGTGCTTCACATAGTTGCCATGACGAATGTTGATGCTGTCAATACATCCTCTACTGATGTTAATAACAACAATGAAATTGATCCTCTAAATGCAAACCCTACTATTGCTTCACCTACCTCTAATGTCTCATCTAGTAAGCTGTTTGGATCTAAAAAGATTAATTTTACTATAAATGATGAGAACTATCTGTTGTGGAATCAACAAGTTCTCCTTACTATTAAAACTAACCGTTTACAAAAGTTCATTGATGGTAATGTTACTTGGCCACCACAGTATATTACCAAAAATGGAACTGTGTCTATCAATCCTGATTTTGAGTATTATGAAGAGCAAGATGGAGCACTTGCCTCTTGAATCCTCTCCACTGTTAGTGAAGGAGTTCTTCCCAATTTAATTGGGCATAATACCTCAGCTGAAATCTGGAGCACTCTTCATAGGATCTACAGTGGTAAAACCACTTTTAGACTTATGTCCTTAAGAAGGTTACTTCATTCACAGAAAAAGGGGGATCTAAGTATGAGAGAGTTTCTAATGAAAGTCAAAGGTGTATGTGATAGTTTATCAAGCTGTGGGGAGATTATCTTTGACCAAGAGCATGTCACAGCTATTCTAAATGGCTTACCTCCAGAGTTTGAGTCTGTTATCACAGTGTTAACTGCAAGCCCTACTCTTTCTGATGTCAAGTCTGTCCATATTATTCTTATAGATGTTGAGGCTAGACAAACAAGATTTCTAAGTCAGATCAATGCTTCATCCAACCTTACCACTCAACATTCAATTGTTTCACAACCTCAAAGTCAACAACCTTCCAGTCAACCTCCATCCTATCCTCATTCCACACCCTCCCACACCCCTGTCATTTCTACTCCATCATCTATTGTTCCCTCTCAGTACATTTCACCTGAAGTCAATATTGGTTTCTATGATCCTACATCTGAATCTACTCAAGATACTGGTTCCGGGTACAATGTCAGTTACAATAGAGGTAGGGGAGGCAGAGGAAGATTTTTTTCTAATAGACCACAATGTCAATTATGTGGGAAAATAAGTCACTTGGCTGAAAAATGTTACTCAAGGTTTAATGTTAATTTCAAGAATGAAGCCTCTAGGCCTGGTCTGAATCAAGGAAGGGGGTTTTCTCCTCAAACTCACTTCAGTGCATATGCTGGCTATGGGTCTGAATATGGTTATCCTCATAGTTCTGTGTACTTTTCTGGATCACCACACTCTCCACCACTGTTCTCTCCTATGTATGCTCCTGCTGCACAATTCTTCTCTTCAGCTAGACCAACTGTATATACTTCTGCTCCTACCCCTACTGTTCATTAGTTGTCTTCAGTCCCTACATCACATCATCCTGTTTTTCCTACTCAACTTCATGCTTATATTGCAACCCCTGAAATTGTGAGTGACAACACCTGGTACCTTGATTCAGGGGCTACACACCATGTTACTAATGATGCTCACAACCTCCATGCTGCAACATGTTACCCTGGAACAGGTAGTGTGAAAGTTGGTAATGGTAGCTCTCTCCCTATCTCTTTTATTGGTCAATCCACACTTTTAACTCATCCCGAATCTTTACATTTAAAAAATGTTTTATTTACTTCTGGCATCACTAAAAACTTGTTGTCTGTGTCTAAGCTTGCTTAGGACAATCAGGTGGCAGTTGAATTTTATCCCAATCACTGTCAAATTAGAGATCTGCAAACCAGCAAGGTGTTGCTGACTGGTGGAGTGCAAAAAGGCCTATATGCTCTTCCTAGTTCCTTAGTTTCTGCTATTGCTCCTCTAGTTAGCCATAATAATAGCAGTAATCATAATAATAATGTGATGGATTCTGCCTTGAATTCTGTTTCTCTTTCTGAAATGTATGCTCTAGATAGTTGTTGTTATCTTACCATGGCTAATAAATTGCCTTTAGAATTGTGGCATAAAATATAGGTCATCCTGCACAAGATACCTTGGTTAAAGCTTTACATCATTGTAATGTTTCTTTTACAGATAATAAACAAATTCCTTTTTGCTCTGCATGCAAATTTGGGAAAGCACATAAATTGCCATTCACTGATTCACACACTAAATATACCTCACCTCTTGAATTAGTTGTAACTGATGTCTAGGGCCCTGCTTCTATCTTTTCAAATGGATTTAAGTACTATGTAGCTTTTACATATTCATTTTCTAGATATATATGGGTTTATTTTTTGAAACAAAAGTCTGGTGTTCTTAATGCTTTTATGCAATTTTATAGTCAACCAGAAAGACAGTTTGGTTCAAGTTGAAAGCTGTTCAATCTGATGGTGGAGGGGAGTTCATAGCTCTGACTTCTTATCTTCAAAGTAAAGGTATTCTTCATCGTTTTTCTTGTCCTTATACTTCAGAACAAAATGGTTTTGTAGAGAGAAAACATAGACAAATTGTAAAAATAGGTTTAACTCTGTTAGCTCAAGCCTCTATGCCTTTAAGTTTTTGAAATGAAACCTTTACTAGTGCCATTTACTTAATCAACAGATTGCCAATAAAAGCCTTAGAAGGCTTGTCACCTTATGAAAAAATATTTAGAAAATGTCCTGATTACTCTCTGATGAAGGTTTTTGGATGTATTTGCTATCCTTTTCTAGGATCATATAACAAACACAAACTTCAGTTTAGGTCTACAGTCTGTGTTTTCTTAGGTACTCTCCAAACCATAGAGGCTACAAGTGTATGGATTCCACTGGTCGTGTATATATAACTAGGCATGTTCAGTTCAATGAAACTTTTTTTCCCTATGAGTCTTATCCCCTGTTCACTAAAACTAATATCCAAAAACCTTGCATTCATTGCTCTCAAAAACAGTCTACATCTCTCCCTATTCTTCAGTCTCTTAAAACTCAGCCTGCAACTATAGTATTTTCTCAACAAAATTTGTCTCAAAATGAATGCATACAGTCAAGGTCAAATCTCATGATGTTTCACATGCATCACATCATTTGCCTCTCTTGTCTGCTCATTCTCAACATAACTCAAATTCTCAAGTGTCAGTACATCACGAGTCCTCACTGCATTCACCTGCATCACATCATTTGTCTCATTTGTCAACCAATTCTCAACTCAATCCAATTCCTCAAATGTCAGTACATCATGAGTCAACATTGCATTCACCTGCAGCATCCTCAAGTCATTCATTATCATCAACATATCATTCATTATCTTTTACTAATCCCATCACATCCTTCACATCTTCCAATTTCAATTCCACAGCTACTCCTTCACATTCCTCCTCCACCTCCATACCTACTATTCCATCCTTCATACCTGCATCCTCCACAATTCCATCCTCCATCTCTACCTTCACTCCATCCTCCACCACCACCCCTGGCGACACTTCTTTCAAGGTTCAGAATCTTCACTCTATGGTGACTCGAGGGAAGGCTGAAATTTTTAAATCGAAGGCCTACTTTGTTGACTGATTCTTCAGAACCCATTGATATTGCAGCTGCCCTGCAAGATCCAGCCTGGAAGCAAGCAGTTCAAGCTGAATTTGATGCCCTTCTTCACAATAATACTTGGGAGCTGCATCAATTGCCTCCAAACAGGAAAGCCATTGACTGCAAATGGTTTTTCTGAACAAAGAAGAATCCTGATGGCTCTGTTGAGAGGTTGAAAGCCAGATTAGTGGCCAATGGTTTTTCTCAAACTGTAGGCTTTGATTACCATGAAACATTCAGCCTAGTGGTTATGTCTAATATTATTCGAACAGTTCTAGCTGTTGCAATGATAAAAAAATAGGTCATTCGGTAAATAGACATCAATAATGCCTTTCTTAATGGCACCATGTCTGAGGAAATTTATATGAAACAACCCCTAGGGTTTGAACAACATGGTACACGCGGTGAAAGATTAGTGTGCCGACTAAAGAAAGCCCTTTATGGACTTAAGCAGGCACCAAGGGCATGGTTTCAGACATTAAGGAACTTTCTTCTTTCTGACCTTGGCTTCACTGCTTCCAAATATGATATCTCCTTGTTTTTCAAGTCTTGTGATGGGTATCAAGTACTGCTTATGGTGCATGTGGATGGCATTGTCATCACTGAAAGTGCAACTGAAGAAGTAGAGACTATTGTACACCAGATCAATGAAAGGTTTTCATTAAAGGATCTTGGTAACTTGAGTTTCTTCTTGGGAATGGAGATTCACGAGTACTCTGAGGGCCTACTGCTAAACCAAAAGAAGTATGTCTATGAGCTTTTGTTAAAAGTTGGGATGCAAGATTCAACACCTGTTGTCACGCCAATGGTGGTTACCCCTAAGTTAGTTGCTAATGATGGTGAGTATTTTGATGACATTCATCAGTACATAAGTATAGTAGTTGGACTTCAATATGTGTGTCTAACAAGACCAGACATATCTTATGCAATCAACAAGGTTAGTCAGTTTATGAATAATCATTGTGTGTCTCATTGGCGTGCTGTCAAAAGAATTTTGAGATACCTTCGTGGCACACTTGATTATGGGCTATTTTATACACATGGTGATGTGTTTAGCCTGGTATGCTATTCAAATGCTGATTGGGCATCATCAGTGGAAGATAGGTGATCTACTACTGGTTACTGCAATTTTTTGGGCAGAAATCCTGTTGCGTGGAGCTCAAAGAAACAAAGTGTGGTGTCACGATCAACTTGTGAGGCAGAATATCGAAGTCTTGCAAACTCTGTTTTAGAACTAATTTGGATTGAGCAGCTTCTCCAAGAGATAGGTGTGTCTGTTGTGGGTAAACCTGCAGTGTGGTGTGATAACACCTCTACAGTTTCAATCTTTACAAATCCAACTCATCATGCTAGAATCAAGCATGTTGAAATTGATCTTCATTTTGTTCATGAGAGAGTGGCAGCTGGACAACTCTTAGTCAATTATGTTCCAAGTTCTGAACAAACAGCAGACATCTTTACAAAGCCTATACCTCCAGCATCATTTGAAGCTATGAGTCTTCGACTTGGAGTAACATCTTACTATGAAGTTAAAAACAAGTACCAGGACAATGAAGGAAATGAAGAACAGAACGAGGAGAATATCAGAAGTATTAATAAAGTCAAAGATAGTTAGTCAAGTGGTTTGTTATATTCTGTTAATGGACTATTAGTCTGTTAAGTTGTCAGTATTATGCTATAAATATTGGGCTTGTATTGGGTTTGAATAATGTATCAATAATGAAAATATGATATTCCTCTTCTTATTTTCTGATTTTATTTTTCTCTCGTATCGTCTTCTTCGTTCCCTTCTTCTCAACATTTCCTCTTTTCCTTTATCTTTCATCTTCTCCAAACACCAAATTGTCAAACCCTAGCTTCAATTTCGCACTCTAACATTGAATAGGAATATTTAGCTCTTTCGAAACTTTCAATAGAAATTATTTTTTGGTAGCAATATATAGCTCTTCTAGAGCTTTCAACTGACTTTTTGGCTACCATAATTTATATCCACATTGGCTTATTTCAAATGCCAATTGATAACATATGTTATCTATAATTCCAAAAGAATATTTTGCGAACTCATATTGCTCTCTTAATGTAACCCCCTCGTCCCGGTCTAGCCGGATGACCGGTCCGAGTGGTCCACACGGGGAAAACCGAAGCGAAACCCGTTAAGGTTCCCCCTCGGTTAGCAACCATATTTTTTTCTTTAACATATTCTTTTCTAAGAGTCCATTTAAGTCCTATGTGATCAAACAACGGAATAAAAATACATGAGGCAACCATTCGAACCTAAAACAACATTTAAACAACCCAATTTTAATCTTTTAAACAGGCCGTTTCGAAACACCCTTGAGGCGTATCGAAACGCCTTGACCAGGTCAACTACCCCAGAGCCTATACAAGGGGCCGTATCGAAACGGTGGTCAACCGTTCCGAAACGCCAACGACGGTCAACTTCTCGTGGTCAACGAGATTTTGACCGTTTCGAAACCTTCAGGCCCGTTTCGAAACACCGTTATCTCGTGAATTTCTCAAAATTACAGTAGCCAAAACGTTCCGAAACGTGTATCGGAAC
Source organism: Hibiscus trionum (assembly GCA_030270665.1). Lineage (NCBI taxonomy): Eukaryota > Viridiplantae > Streptophyta > Magnoliopsida > Malvales > Malvaceae > Hibiscus > Hibiscus trionum. The sequence continues at coordinate 10,600,376 of BSYR01000014.1, forward strand.
AAGGGCTCTTAGAGGCCAAACCGTATCGAAACGCGTTCCGATACGGGGTCCCTGAAGCCTACCCGTTCCGAAACGACCCAGCCCGTTTCGAAACGCGGGCTGTCTGCAACTTTTGAAATTCAGATTTAGGTGAGTCTTGACAAGTCTAAAGGTCCCCTAGGACCCCCTAAAGGCACACAACACCATCAAACGAAGTCTAGAGGCATACGTCCTAGGTTTAACATACTCGAACACCCACCAGACACGAATTTAAACAATCATACATACATAACAAATATACATTAGCCCTTCATACAAGTCATGCTTGAAAACATTGATAAGTAAAAACATCATTCATCCCATAAGGGTTTACATACCATATAGCAAGATTAACATTCAAAAGGCATACATCAAAGAGCATTTGGCAAGGTGAAACATGCTTACAAACCAAGTCAAGCATAAACATCAAAATCACAAATGAGTCATACAAGCTCATACAAACACTCTCTCTTGCCACATTGCTTAACTACTACATAATTAACAACCGTACTTGAGCCACAAACTTGGAAAGCCCTTCTTGCTTTGCTCCGAGCTAACACCACGCTAATGATCTGCATTGTTGAAAATGAGAGCGTAAGCTATAAGCTTAGTGAGGATGCTCTAAAGCCGAAAACATCAACAATGCAGGGTCCAAGTATGAAATCCCTAAACCTCATATCTAACATGCATAGATAAAGTCACAAGTAGACCTAGCTAGTCTTTCAAGAGTCATGTATGGCATCTCACATCATATCAAGCTCGAACATTAATAACATTATCATATGTCAACATCATATATCACAATCGTATGAACAAGTTTAATTGACCACTATTGGTTACCCAGATGTGCGAATTTAAATCTCAACAACCACATTACCTCGGTGGGATTTCACTCATCACCGGACCTTGCATGGGCGGGATTCCACTCATCGCCACATGCCCTACGGATGGGATTCCACTCATCATCTCGTAGAATATATAATAGCTTCCGGTGGAATATTACATCACCGTAATCCTCCTTGATGACTTAACGCCATCAATGCCACATACGTTTTGACTCAATTTGTGTGCACACTAATCCTAATGATCGATCATTTACACTTGGTAATTTAATTAGTGCCAATTTTCATTTATCACATCACATATCCATCAACCACATCTCATGCTCATCTCATATACATATCATGGTATACATGCACAAATTAACCACATATCACAAGAGCATAGATAGGTAATCACAATTGCATTTTATGGAAAACAAAGGCTAAATTAACAACTTGAACTATATAGAAATGGCCTACCAAGCACATTTCACTCACACGCTACACACATTCGAACCAAACTTTAAAACATGATTAAAACCACTCACTGCCCTTCCTTAGCAACCAAACAAGTCTCCTACGAGCCCGAATTCGTTTCCAATGCTTCTCCAACGTCTCCTCTTGCTTCTAGCCAACCGAAACACAACCAATAATCTCAATCAATGCTAACATTCAATCAACACTCAACCTTTGAGCTCAAACTAACTCCAACCAAAATTCCAATCAAATTAATCCCCAAATATATCAATTTTCGTGCTCCCTCAAACCCTAGCTGAAATTTCCATTTTCAATCATCCAAAAGACTCCCAAAATATCCCAAAACATCCTCCTAACATATACAAACCATCAGCCCTTTAATTTTAACCTAAAACCCACCAAAAATCAAGTTTTTGACATCTCAAATTTTGCTTTAAGAACCCACTTCGGGTTTTCAACAAAACTCAACCATTTCGACATATATTGTACATTTTAATATGAATAACCAAAAACCCAACTCCCTTTTTCAAAACCAGATGAAAATCCCCATAAAAACTCAAGCTTTAAACCAAACCCTAATTTTCAAAAGCTCATAGTTTTAAAATCTAAGGACATGGTTAGATAAAGGATGAAGAGGAGAGTAAGAAAATACCTTTACCTTTGAAAAAGACCTTGGAATGAAGAAGGAACCCAATGGAATAGTGATTTGAGTTTGGGAGAGTTTGAAAGGGGGAGATGGGGTTTTTCACGTGGGAAAGGGAGGGGGAGAAAGAAGATGACAACTTTTCATTAAAGTGGTCTTCCTTTTAAATCCTTTAGGGTCAAATTACCTCTTTGGTCCCTCCCCTTTTTATTAAAGCCCAATTAGATCTTAATTAAGGTTGAATTGCTTTTATTTTATTTTACCGACTCGAACCGCAAACCCAACTAACTCCTAACCCCAAAACACGGGCGTTACAACTCTCTCCCACTTAAGAAATTTCATCCCCAAAATTACCTAACTGAAAGAGATACGGAAACTGCTTTTCCATATCCTCCTTCTTCTCCCAAGTGGCCTCGTCCACACCTCGACGTTGCCACCGCACCTTTACTAACTCAATCGATCTACCCCGCAACACCTTACTGTCAGAAGCTAAGATCTCAACCGGTTCTTCCTCATAAGTCAAATCCGGATTCAATTCAATCTCCTCTACGGGCATAACATGTGATGGATCGGACCTATACTTACGGAGCATCGATACATGGAACACATCGTGTATCTTCTCTAACTCGGATGTCAACCGCAACTGATATGCAACCGGACCAACCCTCTTCACAATCTCATACGGTTCTATGTACCTTGGACTCAACTTCCTCTTCCGGCCAAATCTCATTACTTTCTTCCACGGAGACACTTTCAAGAATACCTTCTCACCCACCGAGAACTCAACTTCCTTCCTCTTCAAATCGGCATAGGACTTCTGCCTATCCGAAGCAGCTTTCAAACGATCACAAATCAATTTTACCTTGTCAGTTGTCCCCTTGAGCAAATCTGGCATAGGTAACAACTTTTGTCCCACTTCGGCCCAACAAACTGGAGTTCTACACTTCCGGCCATACAAGGCCTCATACGGAGCCATCTGAATGCTTGACTGAAAGCTATTATTGTAAGCAAACTCAACTAGAGGCAAGTGCTTCTCCCACGTGCCCTGAAAGTCAATGATGCAACAACGCAACATATCCTCTAAGATCTGGATGACCCTCTCTGACTGACCATCTGACTGAGGATGATAAGACGTACTGAAGTTCAAACGGGTACCCAAAGCTGTATGCAGACACTCCCAAAATCTAAAAGTAAACCGCGGATCTCTATCTGACACAATGGACTTCGGTACACCATGCAGTCTAACAATCTCACCAATGTACAAATCGGCCAATCTATCTAAAGTGTAAGTAGTATTAACTGCCAAGAAGTGAGCACACTTCGTAAAACGATCTACTATCACCCAAACTGAGTTCTTCTTCGTAGGAGTCAAAGGCAAACCCGAAACAAAATCCATGGTGATGTTTTCCCATTTCCATTCCGGAATCCTCAACGGCTGTAACAACCCTGAGGGAACCTGATGTTCCGCCTTCACTCTCTGACACATTAAGCACTTACTCACAAAGTCGGCTACATCTCTCTTCAAGCCAACCCAAAAGTACCCATTCTTCAAATCACGGTACATCTTCGTACTTCCAGGATGCATAGCAAACGGACTACTGTGGGCTTCAGTCAAGATCGTACGTCTCAAGTCACTATCCTCTGGCACAACTATTCTATCCTTGAAACACAAAACCCCATCGGTACTGAAACTGTAGTCTGAAGATTTACCCTCGGCTATATCTTGCACGTGAGGTGCCAAAGATCTATCTAAGAGTTGTTTCTCTCTAATCAACTGACCCAAAGTAGGTCTAACCTGAAGCTCGGCTACCAAGCCACCATCTCCAGACAAACTCAATCTAGCAAACATGGCTCTCAAGTCCACGACCATCTTCCTACTCAATGCATCGGCCACTACATTGGCCTTACCCGGGTGGTACTCAATGGTAAGATCATAGTCCTTCAGCAACTCTAACCACCTACGCTGTCTAAGATTTAGATCTCGCTGAGTCATAATGTACTTCAAACTCTTGTGGTCGGTGTACACTGTGCATTTCTCACCGTACAAATAATGCCTCCAAATCTTCAGAGCAAACACAACTGCAGCTAACTCTATGTCATGGGTCGGATAGTTGCGCTCGTGGGTCTTCAACTGTCTTAAGGCATAAGCCACCACTCTCTTGTCTTGCATAAGAACACACCCTAGCCCTACATAAGATGCATCACTATAAACTACATAGTCCTTCCCGGACTCATGCTGAATCAAGATCGGTGCTTGGGTCAAAGCTTCTTTCAATTTCTCAAAGGCTCTCTGTCTTGCATCTGTCCACTCAAACTGAACACTCTTCTGAAGTAACTGTGTCAATGGAGCGGCTAACTTAGAGAAACCTTCTACAAATCTCCTATAGTATCCGACTAAGCCTAGGAAGCTACGTACCTCTGTTACGGACTTCGGTTGCTTCCATTCAACAATGGCCTCAATCTTCTTCGGATCAACTCTAATCTGATCGGCTGACACTACGTGTCCTAAGAAGACTACCTCTCGGATCCAGAATTCACACTTGCTTAGCTTCGCATACAACTGATGATCTAGCAAAGTCTTCAAAACTAGTCTCAAGTGTCGGTCATGGTCTTCTTCAGTTTGCGAGTACACCAAGATGTCATCTATTAAAACAACTACAAACTGATCTAGGTACTTATGAAAAATCCTATTCATCATATCCATAAAAGCAGCCGGTGCATTAGTCAACCCAAAAGGCATGACTAAGAACTCATAATGACCATACCTAGTCCTAAAGGCCGTCTTCGGTACATCAACCTCTCTTACCTTTAGCTGGTAATAACCCGATCTCAAATCAATCTTCGAAAAGACCGATTCTCCTCTCAACTGATCAAACAAGTCATCAATTCTAGGAAACAAATATTTATTCTCCACTGTCAACTGATTTAACTGTCTGCAATCTATACACATTCTCATGCTTCCATCTTTCTTCTTCACAAACAAAACTGGTGCACCCCAAGGTGAAGAACTAGGCCGAATAAAACCTCTATCTGTCAATTCTTGCAACTGAGTCTTCAACTCTTTCAATTCTTTCGGTGCCATGTGATACGGAGCAATCGAAACAGGAGCTGAATCAGAATAAGTCTCAATGGTGAACTCTACCTCTCTGTCCGGTGGTAACCCTGGCAACTCTTTCGGAAACACACTAGGAAAGTCGCACACTGTCCGGATGTCCTGAGGTCTAACCTCACTCATGTTAGGGTTCATCACATACGCCAAGTATGCTTCACACCCCAACTCAACTAACCTCTTAGCCTCTAAAACTGAAACCATATTAGACAAGAACTTCACGTTCTCACCCACCACTACAATCTCATAGTCATCTGTGAGCCTCAAAGAAACCCTCTTAGTCTCAAAATCTATCCTAGCTCTATGCTCCGTGAGCCAGTCCATACCCAGAATCACATCAAAACCATAGAAAGGTAGCTCCATAATGTCCACTGGAAACACATACCCCTGAACCATCAACGGACACCTTCGGTACATCTTCCTAACTACTACTGTGTCCCCAAAGGAACTAGTAACACTAACTCCTACCTCTAACATTTCACAAGGCAAATTCAGAGACTGTGCATGCTCACTCAATATGTAGGAATGTGTAGACCCAGAGTCAATCAAAGAAAGTAAACCCAAAGACTGTATCGAGAAGTTACCTGCGATCACATCGGTGTCATGCTGATCTCCACGCTGAGCGTAAACCTTGGCCTGTCCTCCGCCCCCCGGCTGAACTGCAACTACATGTGCTATATTTCTCTGGCCATCATTCCTCGGCTGGAAATTACCTCTACCGTGCCCGCGGCCTCTCTGAAAGTCATTGGCCCTAGCAGGAGCCTGAACTGGTGCCTGTCCCACCTGATGTGGACAGTCACGTCTAATGTGGTCTCTAGCCCTACAACTCCAAAATGAATGGAAATTTCCCCAACACTCACCGGTGTGGTTCCTCCCGCAAGTGGCACATGTAGGCAACTTCCCACCAGCTCTCTGGCCCTGATGGCCTCTACCGTGGTTACTGCCACCACGCCTATGATCATAATGATGTCTGTTGTCCCGATGCCTCTTGGCATCACCTCTATCAAAGTTACTGGACCTCTTACCCGAACTAGAACCACCAGACCGCCTGGTCAAGCTCAAACTGTGCTCCAAGTCCTTGGCCCTCGAGACCAAGACATCAAAATCAGTGTAGTCCGAAGCTAGAGTATACGTCTTGATCTCTTCACTCAGCCCATAACGAAAACGGTTACAACGTTCCACCTCGGTAGGAACAAGCTCAAGTGCATACTGACTCAGTCTGACAAATCAAATCTCATAGTCTGTCACGGACATACTCCCCTGAAGCAATGTCATAAACTCCCTCTTCCTCTCATCGAGGTATCGCGGACCCAGATACTTCTTACAGAATCCTGACTCAAAGAACTCCCAAGTAATCTCGGCCTCATCCATACCCGAAGTGACGGTGACCCACCAGGTGTAGGCATCACCCTGAAGCAAGGACTCAACACATCCTAACTTGCGCTCACCAGTACATCCCATCTGAGCGAGATACGAACAGTCTTCTCAAACCACAACTCTGATCTCTCTGGGGTAGACCCTCGGAACTCTTCGGCCCCTAAACCACAGAGTCTCTCTAATGGAAAACCAGTGCCCTCACCCTGATAGTGTGCTGCTGCCTGACCCCCAGCTACTGCAGCCTGAAATGCCCCGGCTATCGCTTGAACCAACGGAGCTAAGTCTATCCCGGCCGGTCCTTGGCCTCCCTGAGGCCCCTCTCCTTCGACCCTGGCCTCGCCTCCTTCTCCGGGTGGAGGAGGTGGTGGTGGTGGAGGTGGTGGAGGAGCTCCAACTCCAACCACAGGCTCTCCCACTTGAGCCTCAACTCTAACAACTGGCTCGACTCCTGGAGCCGCTGCCCGTGGTTCCGGTCGAACCATCCTAGGCCTCCCACGTGGTCTCATGATACAGCTAGCAAGGTAATAACTACAACAACAAATAAATAGGGATTACGTTAGCCAAAGCAAGGGTCCAATAGTGCTCAAGTACTCCTTTTACCAAAAATCTTTTAAATTAAGTAATAGTAGCAATGTGCACACACTCTACACCAGACACAATAACTCATGCATTCAAAACATCATACGAACAGTCAAACATCAAGATTTCATGGCAAGGCATGCATTGAACAACACAATCACTTAACATTTCAAGCTTACCTTACTTACCTGCCCGAGGTCTCGGTAACCTCAGGCTCTGATACCAACAAATTTAACCCCCTCGTCCCGGTCTGGCCGGATGACCGGTCCGAGTGGGCCACACAGGGAAAACCGAAGCGAAACCCGTTAAGGTTCCCCCTCGGTTAGCAACCCTATTTTTATTCTTTAACTTATTCCTTTCTAAGAGTCCATTTAAGTCCTATGTGATCAAACAGCGGAATAAAAATACATGAGGCAACCATTCCAACCCAAAACAACATTTAAACAGCCCAATTTTAATCTTTTAAACAGGCCGTTTCGAAACACCCTTGAGGTGTATCGAAACGCCTTGACCAGGTCAACTACCCCAGGGCCTATACAAGGGGCCGTATCGAAACGGTGGTCAACCGTTCCGAAACGCCCACGACGGTCAACTTCTTGTGGTCAACGAGATTTTGACCATTTCGAAACCTTCAGGCCCGTTTCGAAACACCGTTATCTCGTGAATTTCTCAAAATTCCAGTAGCCAAAACGTTCTGAAACGCATATCGGAACATGGGCTCTCAGAGGCCAAACCGTATCGAAACGCGTTCCGATACGGGGTCCCTGAAGCCTACCCGTTCCGAAACGACCCAGCCCGTTTCGAAACGCGGGCTGTCTGCAACCTTTGAAATTCAGATTTAGGTGAGTCTTGACAAGTCTAAAGGTCCCCTAGGACCCCCTAAAGGCACACAACACCATCAAACGAAGTCTAGAGGCATACGTCCTAGGTTTAACATACTCGAACACCCACCAGACACGAATTTAAACAATCATACATACATAACAAATATACATTAGCCCTTCATACAAGTCATGCTTGAAAACATTGATAAGTAAAAACATCATTCATCCCATAAGGGTTTACATACCATATAGCAAGATTAACATTCAAAAGGCATACATCAAAGAGCATTTGGCAAGGTGAAACATGCTTACAAACCAAGTCAAGCATAAACATCAAAATCACAAATGAGTCATACAAGCTCATACAAACACACTCTCTTGCCACATTGCTTAACTACTACATAATTAACAACCGTACTTGAGCCACAAACTTGGAAAGTCCTTCTTGCTTTGCTCCGAGCTAACACCACGCTAATGATCTGCATTGTTGAAAATGAGAGCGTAAGCTATAAGCTTAGTGAGGATGCTCTAAAGCCGAAAACATCAACAATGCAGGGTCCAAGCATGAAATCCCTAAACCTCATATCTAACATGCATAGATAAAGTCACAAGTAGACCTAGCTAGTCTTTCAAGAGTCATGTATGGCATCTCACATCATATCAAGCCCGAACATTAATAACATTATCATATGTCAACATCATATATCACAATCGTATGAACAAGTTGAATTGGCCACTATTGGTCACCCGGATGTGCGGATTTAAATATCAACAACCACATTACCTCGGTGGGATTTCACTCATCACCGGACCTTGCATGGGCGGGATTCCACTCATCGCCACATGCCTTACGGATAGGATTCCACTCATCATCTCGTAGAATATATAATAGCTTCCGGTGGAATATTACATCACCGTACTCCTCCTTAATGACTTAACGCCATCAAGGCCACGTACGTTTTGACTCAATTTGTGTGCACACTAATCCTAATGATCGATCATTTACACCCGGTAATTTAATTAGTGCCAATTTTCATTTATCACATCACATATCCATCAACCACATCTCATGCTCATCTCATATACATATCATGGTATACATGCACAAATTAACCACATATCACAAGAGCATAGATAGGTAATCACAATTGCATTTAATGGAAAACAAAGGCTAAATTAACAACTTGAACTATATAGAAATGGCCTACCAAGCACATTTCACTCACACGCTACAAACACTCGAACCAAACTTTAAAACATGATTAAAACCACTCACCGCCCTTCCTTAGCAACCAAACAAGTCTCCTACAAGCCCGGATTCGATTCCAATGCTTCTCCAACGTCTCCTCTTGCTTCTAGCCAACCAAAACACAACCAATAATCTCAACCAATGCTAAAATTCAATCAACACTCAACCTTTGAGCTCAAACTAACTCCAACCAAAATTCCAATCAAATTAATCCCCAAATATATCAATTTTCGTGCTCCCTCAAACCCTAGCTGAAATTTCCATTTTCAATCATCCAAAAGACTCCCAAAATGTCCCAAAACATCCTCCTAACATATACAAACCAGCAGCCCTTTAATTTCAACCTAAAACCCACCAAAAATCAAGTTTTTGACATCTCAAATTTTGCTTTAAGAACCCATTTCGGGTTTTCAACAAAACTCAACCATTTCGACATATATTGTACATTTTAATATGAATAACCAAAAACCCAACTCCCTTTTTCAAAACCAGATGAAAATCCCCATAAAAACTCAAGCTTTAAACCAAACCCTAATTTTCAAAAGCTCATAGTTTTAAAATCTAAGGCCATGGTTAGATAAAGGATGAAGAAGAGAGTAAGAAAATACCTTTACCTTTGAAAAAGACCTTGGAATGAAGAAGGAACCCAATGGAATAGTGATTTGAGTTTGGGAGAGTTTGAAAGGGGGAGATGGGGTTTTTCACGTGGGAAAGGGAGGGGGAGAAAGAAGATGACAACTTTTCATTAAAGTGGTCTTCCTTTTAAATCCTTTAGGGTCAAATTACCTCTTTGGTCCCTCCCCTTTTTATTAAAGCCCAATTAGATCTTAATTAAGGTTGAATTGCTTTTATTTTATTTTACCGACTTGAACCGCAAACCCAACTAACTCCTAACCCCAAAATACGGGCGTTACACTTAAAATTTTTACTTCTAGTGGTGACGATATTATTACCATTAGCGGTAATTATTGCAATATTCGCAATTATGCACTTTTCATAATGTGCTTTCTCTCAAGAACATATTGCTCTTCTGGAGCATCAATACTTTTAGTACTTTGAGATATAGTACTCACATTTTCTCTTGCATTTAAATGGAAAAATATATCTTATGCTTATGCTAAGCATAAATTGTCACCATAAATTGTATTTGATAAGTAATCATGTTAAATAAAATAAATAAATATGATAATATATAAATATAAATATTAACATGAATATAAATATAAAATGTAAATAATTAATGTATAAAATAAATAAACATAAAGCAAAATAAATAATAAGATAATTAATTCTCTTCAAAGTTATGAAAATAATTAGAAGATGATTTATTCCATTCGAGGGTTATAAGGAAATTAACAACGTCCAAATGAGTTGGACTAACAATGTTCAAATAAGTTGGACCAATATCATCTTTGTCATTTTTTGCAAACAGAATTTCCTTTTATTTTCTTTCCTTTATCATTCAATCATTGTTGAATTTTCCAACGTACGATAAGTACGAAACCTATGGTTTATAACATCACATTGGTAATAAAAAAAGACTCCATTTTCTTGGAATGATCTTTATCGCTCTTGTCATCCTTATAACCTCACTACCAGTGGGTAGAAGTATTCTTAAAATGACCATAATGTCTATGGCCATGCCTCGACCATGACCACAACTTCTAATGTAGCTTTTATTCTTTCTATAATATAATCTCACATTCACTTCAGGGAATGAAGTAGAGCCAGTGGGCCTTTGAAACTTTTTTCATGATATTGTGTTTGATGACAATATTATTTGTCGTGAAAAGTGGAGTATGTTTTTATTAACATATCCTTATCATAGAGAACAAAGATTTAATCCTCGTACGCGGCATTGTTAAACTAGTCCACAAGGTCCTTTAAAAATCTCCTTTGAGACCAGTAGCCTCGCAGAACGGGATGTCCAACCAATATACTTGGATTATATCGAAATTATGTCTCTAATTGAATAATGATTTACCATGTTTGCATTCACTTCAGGGGATGAAACAGTTTCAATAATCGCATGGAATAAACAATATGCTTGCATTCACTTCAGGGAATGCCCCATCATTGATAATCGCATAGAATAAACATCGTGCTTTGCATTCACTTCAGGGAATGCCTCCTATAAAACTTTTTGGATCAAGACGAATTTCATAACTTGAACTTGGGAGAAATAATCGAGTTTTTCGACACATAAAAGTTATTGCTTTTGAGCAAAATCACCATGATTTATCGCACTTTAAAATCATAATTTAAAGAATAAAAATAAAATCAGAATTTACCGATATTGGTTTTCCTCTCGAGGACAATGTAGACGTATCAAATAACCAAGACATCTTCTCATAATGTCATGTCTCTTTCCAAGTCATTATATCATGCAAAAACTCAAAACACGGTTAAAAACATATGCTCGATATAATAACATAAATATATTTTGATTTTTAATTAAAAAATATTTAGTCTATATCGATAATTTGCTTACCCATAATTAAAGTCAAACAATAAAATCAACCTGTGAAATATAATATGCTAGAAATAATGAAACATCCGCATGCAAAACTTGTTAACCTCTCTCTCCGTTAATGCAAAGCATTTTCAGTGAGGATTGGAAGACAATGCAGGAAGCATTGACGGTGAGTGTTGGAATATAATAGGCTTTTGAACCATTATGCGGAGATAATGCAAGAACCATTAGCTTTGATGCATTCTACGTCTTCTAACAAGATGTGGTCTTTGACTTTGCTTCTCCACAACATGGATGAGGTTTTTGGTCAACTCAAATCGGATGAGAAAGACAATCAAACATGCTTTTAGACCTTTCAAAAATTAAAATCAAGTTAAAATATAAAGAGAAAGACAATCGGTAACTAAAAAATAAGGAGAAAAAAAACTTATCTTTGGTTCACTCTATAATCGAATTCTTCCCGGTAACTTCTTTTGAATTCGAACAATGAAGACCTCAGTTGTTTAGAGTTTCATGTTGATAACGTGTTGTAAATAAAATAATAAAAACAAAGAACAAGAATGAAAGAACAAAAAAATGAGAGAAAGAAAGAGATTTATATTATTATTTACAATGTATGGAATAATAATTCTAAAATTATTATAAACAAATACAATCTAAGATTATATTGTAATGGTAAACTTTTAGTATAAGATTAATTTAATTAGTAACGAAAATTTTGAAATATATTATATTGGTTAAAATGATGCAAAAGAACAAGAGATGGATGAATACAAATTAGGATGCCAACCCCACCAACCAAACCCCAGTCATAGTAGACAGGAGCACCAGTGGCCAACCCTAACCCATATGAACCAAAAACCAAATCCTCTTCGGTCCAATATTATTCCTTTTCTCCACTATTTCCAGCCTGTGCCAACTCCAATCAAACATACCCTCCTGCCCTTTCATGTCATTTTTACTCCTGGTACTTGTATATATATATCTAACAAGTTTTTGCTCACTGCAACAATTTTCTTCATTTTCCTCTGCAAAATTGAACTTCCCATAACTCTTCCACCTTTTTTCACATGGTTTGTTTCCCCATAATCAAAAGGATTCTTCATTCATATACGTTAGACATGTTTAGTTTTTGTTTATGTGGTCTGATCATTTCTTATTTATATGATTTAGGGTGCAGAAACTATTGAAGGTTGTGCTCTAATGGAGAAGTCCAATGGCAAACTGTCTCAGCTTACTGTGAAGCAAGGGGAGCCGACCCTGGTTTCTCCTGCTGAAGACACAGAAAAGGGTCTGTACTTTCTGTCCAATCTGGACCAGAACATTGCGGTGATTGTCCGGACCATATATTGCTTCAAGTCTGAAGAGAAAGGGAATGAAAATGCAGCTCAAGTGATCAAGGATGCATTGAGAAAGGTTCTTTCTCATTACTATCCCCTTTCCGGACGGCTAACGATCAGCTCGGAGGGTAAACTGATCGTCGACTGCACCGGTGAAGGGGCTGTCTTTGTCGAAGCTGAAGCAAATTGTAAGATGGAGGAGATCGGTGACATAACGAAGCCCGATCCCGAGACTCTTAGGAAGCTGGTTTATGACATTCCTGGTGCTAAAAGCATACTAGAGATGCCACTTCTAGTGGCTCAGGTATGTTGAATTACAAGTCTATATATTTCACTTTGGCCTCAACATTGAATAATTCATAATATATATGTTAATTATTAATTCAGGTAACCAAGTTTCAATGTGGAGGATTTGTGCTTGGCCTGTGCATGAACCATTGCATGTTTGATGGCATTGGTGCGATGGAATTTGTCAATTCATGGGGCGAAACAGCCCGAGGTTTGCCGCTAACTATTCCTCCATTCTCAGACAGAGCCATTCTGAAAGCTCGAAGCCCACCGAAGATTGAGTACTTGCATCGGGAATTTGCTGAGATAGAGGACAAGTCTAGAACCGACGAGGTTTACAACGATGAAATGCTCTATCGATCGTTCTGTTTCGAGCCAGAGATGCTTGAGAAACTAAAGAAGGATGCCATCGAAAACGGGGTTATCGAGAAATGTACTACATTCGAAGCACTTTCGGCTTTCGTATGGAGGGCTCGCACCAAGGCACTTAACATGCTGCCCGACCAACAAACGAAGCTTCTCTTCGCGGTCGACGGCAGGCCTAAATTCAATCCGCCTCTACCGAAAGGGTACTTCGGCAACGGTATTGTGTTGACAAATTCCATATGTGAAGCCGTTGAGCTATTGGAGAAGCCACTCTCACACGCTGTGGGGCTGATTCAGGACGCAATCAAGATGGTGACAGATGATTACATGAGATCAGCCATCGATTACTTCGAGGTCACAAGAGCTAGGCCTTCTTTGTCATCCACCCTGCTCATCACCACATGGTCCAGGCTATCTTTCCACACCACGGATTTCGGATGGGGAGAGCCGGTTCTATCGGGGCCGGTTGCCTTGCCGGAGAAGGAAGTAATCCTGTTCCTGTCTCATGGCAAAGAGAGGAAAAGCATAAATGTTCTTTTGGGATTGCCAGCTTCAGCTATGAAGGTGTTCCAAGAACAGATGAAGATTTAGATCATCATTTGCAGAATTAAATTAATATTGTTATACCCTTTCTTCCACTTCAAAATGTGTTTGTGTTATACAAATGAGGAGGCACATGATCAATTTGAACTTGTGTTCCTCACAAGTTATGTATCTTTGATTTAAAGATTTAATGGTATATGTTGTATTTGATTCTTTATATTCACAAGTGCAAGTCTACGCCTGCACATACGTACAAAAAGACAGAAACATACGTTAGTTCACCTAAATAAGAGAAAGGTGTTGGTATGTTGTGTTATGGATTAGGTGTGGCCTGATGTCATGGTGTAATGGATTAGAAGTTTGGTACTTTAAATAAGATTTTTTTATAGAAAACTAAATAAGATCTAAATATAAATATTTGTAAAATTAAATCTAAATTAATTGATTAATAAATTAGATTCTAATGATTATGATAAATTATCAAAAAATGTTACACATGTGAGAAGGATAATTATTTAATACACCGGCGATAGAAATATTTCTATAGGCGCCTTAGTTTTAGGGTTTAAGGATTTAGTTTATGGTTTAGAGTTTGATGGTTTAGTTTTAGGGGTTTATAATTTATGAATAGTTGTTAGAATTTAAAGTTTATAAGTTAAAACCTAAATCCTTAATCATATTAAACTCTGACCTCTAAACCTTAAATTCTAACAATTAACCTTAAATTTTAAGCCCCTAAAATTAAACCCCTAAACTCTAGGTCTTAAACTAAATCTCTAAATTAAAGTGTGTGGAAATTAAAAAATTTCGCGGCGCCGGCAAAGTGGAAGACAACTTTACTAGATTTTTTAATATTTTAAGGATAAATTACATCGTTAGCCACTTATGTTTCATAAGCGCTACTTTTATCTATTAAATTAAGAAAAAGTAACGTTATGGTCATTTACATTATCGATTTATAAAATTTTGGTTATTTGGACGTTAAATCTGTTAGTTTAATAACGTGACACATAAAAATAGGTTAATTATTAATAGGTAAATTACATAAATGACCACCATACTATTGGTAAGGTCGCGATTTGGCCACCTTACTTTTTTCCTAAGCAATTAAACCACCAAACTATTTAATTTGATGCAATGTGACACCAACCGTTAAAACCTAATAGAGAGAGTGACGTGGCGGTTAGTAAAAAATCGTGTAATTACACATTTGGTCCTTGTTACTTATACATTCTATTTATTTGGTCCTAATTTTAATTTAATAAAAAGTAACAAGGACCAAATGTGTAAGCAACGGCCGGTAACCTTGGAAAGGAGAAGCGTGGTCAAATTCGTATAATTACACATTTAGTCCTCGTTACTTATATTAAAGTCCTTGTTAGGTTTTAACGGCTGGTGGTCACATTGCATCCAATTAAATAGTTTGGTGATTTAATTGCTTAGAAAAAAAGTAAGGTGGTCAAATTACGACCTTACCAATAGTATGATGGCTATTTATGTAGTTTACTCATTATTAATTGTACCTCTAAATTTTAAATAAAATATTAAGTTATTCCTAAAATTTAGACAAAAAAATAAATTATTTCAAATTATTTCAAATTATGTTTAAATTGATAGATTATATAAGTTTTGAGGACTGAAATTGTTATTATATCTAACCATATTATTACGTTTAATATTTAACTGTCACTAATATATTTATAATAATATATTAACTGAATAACATATTTATAACTTAAAAAAATGTCATTTATTATAAAACCTCCTTCCATTTATCCATTATTCATGATAACCATAGCAAACATCAGTTTTCACAAGTCGGATTATCATAGCCCAACAATCGTGCTATTTAACCAGTCCATGTACAATTCGTACGTACCTCGGACGTGGGTTTAGCAATTCGATTTACTGTACAGTATAGTAGGAGTATTCTTGATCGGTTAATCATACCGTTTAATCTAATTAAATTTAATTAACTATTAAGTATCGGTTAACCGCTAAGATACGATTAGCTGACTATTCGGTTACAGATTAACATATAATCTATTACAAACTTTTTCATATATTCACCACTTCTTTTGATAATAATGAAATAATATTTTCAATATATTATATTAAAATGTTTATAAAAATGCTTAAATAGAGAGTCTAAACATTAAGTCCATACTTAGTTAAACAAAAAGTACATACATACTACAAAGTTTTAACCCAATATAAAATACATAAATTCTAAACTTAGTTTAAAATACATAAGGTAAATGAAACTTCCATGAATTAATATTACAAGCCACAAAAATTAACTCTATGATCAAATCACCCAAGGTCTTCGACGACTTTCACTAAAATAAAATATGACTCATCAATCATAATTGTTTATTGATTAAATGTTAAATCTTTTAGTCCTATATTTAAAAATAGAGTAAACTACATAGATGACCACTAAATTATGGGGTTGATGTCAATTTGACCACTATACTTTTAATTTTGGCAAATATACCACTTGACTATTTAAATTGTTTCAATTAAGCCACCAACCGTTAAAAAAACAGAAAAGTTAACGTGGCTGTTAAAAAAAATTGGTATAATTACACATTTGGTCTCCGTTATTTACAAATTTTTTTAATTTAATCCTAATTTTAATCTAATAAAATACATTAATTATTCAATTAGGTGGTGACACGTGTCACTACCTTATTGAATAAATTTATCTATTTGTATTTAATTTAATTTCCTCCTCCAATCAGGTGACACCTATTGGAGAAAGAAAAATTAAATGCAACCAAATGGCAATGAACAAATTTAAACTTGGGATCTGTTGGTAGAGTTGCACGTTGTTTGCCACTAGACCAAGGGTAATTTTGTGTTATAGGGTACAATATTTAGTATATATGTTAATAGATTGTTTGTCACTGGGCATGATTAGAGATAGAAAAAATTAAGGCAAACAAATGGTCTTACGCGGATTCTAACCTAGGTATTGCAAGTGGGAATGTCATGGGGTTTGCTAATATGCCAAGAGTTATTTGAGTTATAATGTACAATATTTAATATATGTGTTAAGAGATTTTTAATGCTCGGAAAAAGAAAATAAAAGTGTTTTTAGGGGACTCGAATATGACACACTTATGATGCATAAAAACATCTATTCATATTAAATAAATCTAATAAATAAATTAAATTAAAATTGTGTGTATATATATATATTAAATTATAGTTAGTGCTCGATCATTTAATAACACAAACATTTAATCCAAAATTATATTAATATATATATATACAAAAAAATAACTTTAATTTAATTATTAAATTTATTTAATCGGAATAGATGTTTTTACGCATCATAAGTGTGTAATGTTCGAGTTTCTTAAAACCACTTTTATTTCGTTTTCCTGGGCATTAAAAATCTTTTAACACGTATATTAAATGTTGTACTTTATATTTCAAATCCGCTCTTGGCCTAGTGATAAACCCCATGCCTTTCCCACTCGCAATACCTAGGTTCGAATTCACGTAAAACCATTTATTTACCTTAAATTTTTTCTCTCTAATCAGGCCTAATGGCAAACAATCTATTAACATATATACTAGATATTGTACCCCACAACACAAAATTACCTTTGGCTCAGTGGCAAACAATTTGCAACTCTACCAACAGGTCCCAAGTTTGAATCCATGCATGGCCGTTTAGTTACTCAATAAGGTATTAACACATATCACCGTCTTATTGAATAATTAATTTATTTTATTAGATTAAAATTATGACTAAATTGATAAATTATGTAAATAACGGGGATCAAATGTGTAATTATATCAATTTTTTAACACCTCTGTTAACTTTTCCGTTTTTTAACGGTTGGTGGTTTAAT
This sequence comes from Hibiscus trionum, assembly GCA_030270665.1. NCBI lineage: Eukaryota > Viridiplantae > Streptophyta > Magnoliopsida > Malvales > Malvaceae > Hibiscus > Hibiscus trionum. The sequence goes on from BSYR01000014.1 coordinate 10,618,349, forward strand.
TGGAACCATTTAAATAGTTAAGTGGTATATTTGCTAAAATTAAAAGTATAGTGGTCAATTGACACCAACCCCATAGTTGAGTGGTCATCTATGTAGTTTACCCTTAAAAATATAAAACAAGTTAGTACAAGAAATATGATGTAATACTAATAAATCGAAGATAAAAAAAATATGAATTAAATTACAAAATAGGGTTTAGAAATTAGAAAATGGGTGTGTAGGCTGAACTTTTAGTTGAAGGTATTTTATTTTAAATATATAATTAATAACGGTTAACATATAAGTTAACCATTTGTCAAAATTCGTAACCATAACTATTAACCATCATTTTTAGTGATTCGGTTAACCAAAACTGTTTAGCTTTAACGGTTCAGTTAATTAACTTGTAAAATATAACGGTTATACCGGTTAATGGTTAATTATGCACTCCCCTATTGTATAGTCTATAGACATGCTCAATCCAATTTATGGGTTGGGTGCAATGCTTTTCCAATGAGAAACCTCATGTTCAAATTTTGGAGACGATATTATTGAGAGAGATAACTATAAATTCTAAACATTAATCATAAAATGAACAGTACTAAAAAAAATTACCTTTGAACCTAATTCCGTTTCATACACACACATCATAATTTCTAAGGTTTACTTCAATTACACTCACCAAAATTAATCTTTCACAACGCCACTCAAGCAATTTCAACCATCCACTTTCTCTTTGTCATTTTGATTTGGATTCTTGACTTGTTCTTTTTTTTTAGAATTCAAACTTGATTTGAATTCTCAAGGTAACAGCAAAGCAAAACATGGCACAAATGCTTGCCAATTAAGCTATAGATAATGGCTACGTAGAAGCTTCATAAAGAAATTGGTGGCATGGACAAATTAACGGGTAAAAATCTCCTGCCCCCTAACCATGCATTCTTCTATGCCCCTGCCTAAAAATACTTAAAAATTAAATTTTGCCCCATAACCCTAATTTTCATATCCTAAACCTCAAACCCTAAACTCTAAAAAAATACACCCTACCCCTAATTCCCTACACCCTAACCCTAAGCCTCAACCTTAAACCCCAAACTCTAAATCCTAAACCCACTATTTTAAAATGGGGGCACAAATAGAGGCATACTTTGGGGCAGATGATTTCCATCCCAAATTAAGAAGATTATGGCAGCAAGCAAATTAATGAAATAGCAGTAGCTTAAACTAGAAAAGAATGTTGGCAACAACAAAAATAAATGAAGCAATTAATTGGAGATAAGCACGGCAAGGAACGGCAACAAGTAAGGCGGTTTATTTCTCATATATATATATATATATATATATATATATATATATATATATATATATATATATATATATATATATATAAGTGTGTTTTAGTTCTTAGTTTATGTATGAGTGCAAGAAAAATAAAAGAGAGTGAAGCTTAGAAAAGCTAGAAAGAGTGAAGCTTAGCAAAACTTTTGTTAATAGTGTTTGTAAACTAGCAGAAATTAGTGTTCGTGTTGTACTCGTATTTTGCTCGTACTAATAATATTGTGAATTATAAAGTTCATTGAGTGTCCATTTACGCTTCCAACATTTTTAAGCTTCAAGTTAAACATGCACATATTCAAAAGACACAATTACAAATTTATTAACAATTTTACAATCAAGTTGTCAATTTGAACAAGGATGATGGAGAAGGGTTATAATTTAAAGACTTCACACCTCTAATTCAAGGTTAGCCTAATGGGTTGATGCTATCATAATTCAATTTCAGTAGAAAAAGAAATGATATTGTTTTCAAGAAGTTTGAGTTCGGTTTCAATAGAAAAAAGAATGATGTTATTTTTAAGAAATTTAAGTTCTAGTAGCTTATACGTAAAGTATGTGTGTAGAGGTTTTGAATAGACTTAAAATCAAAAGATATCTTGCATTAATCAACCACTGATCAAATATTTCATCATGTTCTTCATATATGTGCGATATTAATTATGAAAATTAAAATATATGAACAAACGAAATCGAATTACAAGAATGAATTGAATTCAACATTAAGCCGCATGCCCAATTAGAAATACAGCAGCTTCAGAGATTATGGAAGAAATACAGAACAAATTATCAAACTATTTCTATACTAATTATAAAAAAGGGTGCATGTTTCTTTTCTATGATGGCACATTACAATTCAAACCATCCAAGGCAAGCAGCTTGATTTGCCCTCTAAATCAACAACACAGGAAAAAACTAATCAATTCTTGGTACAAAAAGTGGAGGCTAAAAATAATTTAATTTCCTTTTCATTAATGTTGGAATTAATTAAGTTTTTCGCCCATCAAACAGTTCATCAATGTAAGTCTCTATATCCTCAGGCTGGTACTTGATGTACTTCTCCGCTTGTCTTCCAGGATCCAAGTACCCTGAGTATCTTCCCAGGAATGACCTGTATGCCGGTATCACCACCGATGCTATCGACACCCTCAGCTCCGACTGCAGTTGCTTGTCGTACACCACCCACGTGCTCTGAGTCCGGTGAATTTCATCGAACATGATGTTGAAGTTCTTGAATTTCTCTTTCAGCACCGGTTTCACCACCTTCCCTTTCACGGTCAGTCCCTGGCTGCTTATGCAACCTAAAAGCTTGGTCCACGTCTCTCTTTGGTAGCTCTTGTGGTAGTTTCGGACGTCGAACGAATGACTACGGCACCAATTGTCACCCACCACTTCATAGAGCTCGGCCGTTCCTTTGATCTTCTGCAACATGTAACGTCCGTTGTTCATCATGAAAATGCTGCTCAATGCAACGTCCTTGTATAGCTTCGACTTTGCGTCGATAGCCTGTTCCAACAAATCCATGATTCTCATCAACTGTTCTTGAAATGGGGGCCGATCTTCCCCTGCATCGTTTTTCTTGTACTTATCTGATTTGCTCACATAATTCCTAGGCCTGCTCGTCGAATCGGCTCTTTCGATCTTGGAATGGTCTTTGAAAACTTGCTCTATCGTGTCTTTGTACTCACATGCGTACTTGAGATAATTCATGATGTAGCGTGTCAAAGGGTGAACCGCCCCACCTGCAACCGGTGTTTTCCCTGTATCGGACTTGATCGAATTCTCGAGGTCACAGAAAATGCTGATTGCAGCCTCGCCGATCCTACAACGGCAGGCTGTGATTTCCGTCCTGAGATCCCTGGCACATTCCTTAGGAAACACGCTATTGATGGGGGAAAGATTGTCGCGCAAGGCCTCGTACATGTCGAGAAACTTGAATAGTTTCTCGGGGGTAAGCTTGCAGAATGCAACTGCTTCAGGGAAATTGAGGAATTGAAGGAACAGGCAACGTCCGAGGTTGGTGATGATGTTATCGGAAAAGGACGGATAATCAGAGAAGACTGTTTGAACCAGCTTACGCTCGGCGGGCAAGTGCACATTGGCACATTGTTTGAAGGTCATGATCCATGAATTGATATCCCTTTCCAATGATTCCCATGGCATCTTTTGAGCCTCATCGATACTAATCTTCTCGTACCCAAGATTCAGCAATGTCTCCCCAAGAACCTGCCTCCTTGTGATCATGTAAACCTCGCAGCATTCCAATTCACGTCCTCCGGTGATCAACTCGACGGCTATTTTTGTAATGTTGGCCAAAACTTTCTCCGAATACTCCTCGAACTTCGATTCCTCAGCAGCAGGAGGCTGGCCCTGGTCTTCAGCAGGTTCATTGGATTGATCTGCACCTGCACCTGCACCTGCACCTGCACCTGCATCTGCATCCTCTTTTGCAGCATCTTGTTCCGCCTCTTGTACAGCCTCCTGTGTTTGATCGGTTTCCACGTTGCGTGACTCTTCGAGGAGACACCGGAGTTCCTCTTCGAGATAACAGAGTGTTCGGTGTCGAATTGCGCTGATCCGGTTGATTAAAGGGCCTTGTTTCGACTCCGGTTTGATGTGTTCTGATAGATCTTTATACAACTTCGTCATTTGCCCAACAGCTTTGAAAAACAACGGATCATCATCAGGAAGTTGATACCCCTTCGCCCTTGTGTCGGAAGAGGCAGACGATTCGAGTTTCTCTTCAAAATCATACAACTTGGTCATCTGCCCCACTGCCCCCACAGCTTTGAAAAACAATGGATCATCATCAGGAAGTTCCTTCACTCTTGTGTCGGAATAGGCAGATGATTCAAGGCTGGATACTTTCTCTTCAATAAGATCCAAATATTTTTCGATGAACTCCGGAATCTCTAAGCCTGCATCTTCAACCTCCTCCTCCTCCTCTTTTTCCTTCTCCGGCTCCTCTTCATTCTTCTCCACCTCCTTGTCCTCCGCCTCTTTTTCTACTTCAACTTCTGCTTCTGCTTCTGCCTCGGCCTTGACCTCGACCTCCTCCTTTTCCTCTACCTCCTTCTTCTCCTCAGCCTCGGGCTCTTCGGCCTTCTTCTCGGCTTCCTCCTCGGCCTTGGCCTCGGACTCTTCAGCCTTCTTCTCGGCCTCTTCCTCAGCCTTGGCCTTGGCCTCGGCCTCGGCCTCCTCCTTAGCCTTGGCCTTGGCGTCGGCCTCCCTTTTCTTATCCTCCTCCTTCTCCTTTAGGATGGATGAGAAATTTGACAAGAAGTGTTCCATATCTTCAGAGGCTGTTTCCAGGGTATATGGTGGAGGAGCAGGTTCTTCTGGTTCCCCTCCTTTTTCCGTATCTTCATTTCCGGTTTCCGTTTCCTCTGTTTTCTCCGTCTGATCATTTGTGGCTGTCTCTCCTTCTTTCTCTTCATTAGAATCCTTGGCTAACTCGTTGTCGGCCTCGGAGTTATTGGCCGAGGGGTCGGCCAAGTTGAAAAAAAACATTGAATACGTTATAGGAAAAGGCAACAAAATCAAGACAGGAAGGTTTGTAGAAAGCTAGATACAGAAAGATACGAAGGAGGAAATTATGGTTGCATTGTCTATTCTTTCTGAGAAAAGAAGAAGAAGAAGATTTGGTTCGTTTTCTGTTTGTTTTTGAATTGAAATGGTCGTGGAAGTGGGGAAATGTAGGGAGAAGAAATAGTTGTGGAAACATGATTAGGGAAGGAGTAGTTTCATCTGTTTTTTAGGAGGGTTGACCAATGGATTGGAATTTGGAATGCCTCATTTAACCTGCTGTTTTGGCATCGGTTCTTTTCATTTTGTGCTTCCCACCATCTGTTTCCCCCTACTTCATCGGTTATTATTATTTTTAATTAGGGTTTTGCATGAAATACATGAACAGAATCCTTGAAACCAACGATATAGGACAACTTCAATATGTTGTCGACTCCCATGCATGCATGCATGCATGAAGAAAAGGTTGGTTGTAGTGGTAGCAAGAAGACAAAGATATTGTAGAACATAACGCATTGATATATATATATATATCCAGTTGAACAACTAAACATGTTTAAGGAGAACAAAATTTGTCTGTTTTTTTTGTTTTTTATGTCTTACTAATAATTTTATATTAGAAAATTCTACGTGCGACGAATACCGCTGAACATCACTGATGTTGAACACCGCTGAACACCATTAAATTAATTAATAAAGATTTAACATTTTAAGGACCTATCATACAATTAATAATTATTTTAAAAAATTTAATTAAATTATTTTTATATATTAAAATTTTGTTTTTTTAATAAGGGTAAACTATATATTTAGTACCTCACCTATTTCCGTATTTCTATTGAACCCTCATTATTTAAATATTATTTCAATTTGACCCTATTCTTTATTAAAAAATAATTTAACTCTTAACTCTCAACCTAAAACCTTAAACTATTAAACCTTAAACCCTAAACCATATACCATTAAGAATAATTTCACCATCATCGATTCAATTCAATTCAATGAATTGTTGAATTATCCTAAAAATTTTAATTAAATTATATTTTATATATATCAAAATTAATTAAACTTGAATCTCCTAAAATTAACATTATCATCTTATTTGAGATGAAGAGGTTATCACAATTAATCATAATTAATTTAATTCGTTGAATTGAATTGAATTAATCGATGAATTGAACCGATGATGGTGAAACTACTCAACTCCAATATTACAGTACAATATACAAACATGGATAATTACTTCTGCCACAATTATTTTTAATGGTATATGGTATAATAGTTTAAAACCTAAAATAATTTAAACTCTTAAACCTATACCCTAAACCATATACCCTAAACTCTTAACCTAAAACCCTAAAATAATTTAAACTCTTAAACTCTTAAACATATACCCTAAACCAGGGACGGAGCTAAAGGGAGAGTGGGAGGGGCAATTGCCCCCCTCAACATTGAATGGTTTAATTATTTTTAGGCCATTGATAGTTTTAAAACCTTTGCAATTAAGTCCTTGCCCCTCCCAAAAAATTTTGGTTTATTATTTTTAAGACCCTTTAAGTTAAAATTAATGAAATTAAGCCATGACCCCTCATTTTTTCTGGTTTAATCACTTTTTAAGACCCTTCAATTTTAAAATTAGTGAAATTAAATCTTAATTCCCTTACTTTTTATGATTTAATTACTTTTTAGAACACTATTTATTTCGAAGTTAGTTAACTTGCCCCCCTCATGGTTCAATCCTGGCTTCGTCCCTGCCCTAAACCATTACTACAACTTCTTTGTAAGTACTTGTTAATTTAAGTTTGCATTGTTGCGGAATACGATCGTCGGATAGAGCAAAAACGCAACTAATAATTTGAGAAAATAATAATGAAGATAAAAGAGACACAGATTTTACGTGGAAAACCCCTAAATAATATAGGGTAAAAACCACGGACAAAGGTAGAAGAATTTCACTATGAGAAAATAGGAATTACAACTTCTCTCAGTCTAACAAGGAGAAAACAATGACAATTCTCTCTTGATAAAAAGGAGAAAACAACTCTATGAAAACTCTCTAATTTCTCTAGTATTGGGAGGAGGTTAGAATGATTTGGGATGTGTAAGAATGGCAAATGGCTAGGCTATTTATAGTTGAGCTTTAGGGACTAACTTATAAATAACCCAAAGTTTAGGGACCAAAATTGTGATTTTCCCATGCCATTTTTCCACCTTGGCTGCAGCAGCCAAATTGAAATTTTCCATTTTCTAATTTGGCTGCACCTAAACTTGACTTTCTACAATCTCCCACTTGAAGATTTGATTGGAACAATCATATCTTCACACCATTCTTTCTACCTCGTATTTTCCATGTTGCTTACGTCTCTAACAAGCCACAAGAGGATCGACACCAAGTAAACTTATCAGTGTTGATTGCTTTTGTCATGAAATCTGCTATGTTGTCATTGGTATGGATCTTCTGCATATCTATCGTCCCTTCTTCCACTTTCTCACGAATGAAGTGGTATTGGACCCGAATGTGTTTTGTTCTTGAGTGAAAAGCAGGATTCCTTGCAAGATGCAAGGCGCTCTGACTGTCACAAAACAAAGAGACATTCTCTTGTTTGTGCCCGAGCTCCTCCAATAGCATTTTCAACCATATTGCTTCTTTACTGGCTTGTGTAGCTGCTACATATTCTGCCTCCGTTGTTGACGTAGCCACAACCGATTGCAGTTTTGAAACCCAGCTTACAGCTCCACCAGCAACTGTAAACACATACCCTGTTGTAGATTTGCTTTTATCCAAATCTCCTGCATAGTCAGAATCGACATACCCGCTGATAAGAAAGTCTGATCCCCCGTAACATAATGCAACATTTAAGGTCCCTTTGATGTATCTCAGGATCCTTTTCACAGCATTCCAATGCTCTCTGCCTGGATTCGCCATGTACCGACTAACCACTCCCACTGCTTGTGCAATGTCTGGTCTTGTACAAATCATAGCGAACATTAAACTTCCCACTGTTGATGCATACGGTACTCGAGACATCTCCATCCTCTCTTCTTCACTGCTAGGACTCATACTGGAGGATAATTTAAAGTTAATAGGAAGAGGGGTAGAAATTGGCTTACAATCTTGCATGCTGAATCGTGACAAGATCTTTTTCAAGTAATTCTTTTGTGAAAGCCAAATCTTCCTATTACTTCTGTCTCGGTGAATTTGCATCCCTAGAATCTTGTTTGCTGGTCCCAAGTCCTTCATTTCAAATTCCCTAGCCAGTCGTGCCTTTAATTCTTCAATATGATCTTTGTTGGGGCCTGCAACCAACATGTCATCTACATACAACAGCAATATAACAAATTCGTTTTCACCAAACCTCTTGAAGTAAGCACAAGGGTCTGCATTAAGTCTGTTGTATCCAAGGCTCATGATGAAGGAGTCAAATCTCTTGTACCAACACCTCGGCGCCTGCTTTAAACCGTACAGAGATTTGTTCAACCTACAAACCAAGTTCTTCTTTTCTTTTTCTTCAAAACCTTCAGGCTGGAGCATGTAAATCTCTTCTTCAAGATCTCCATGAAGAAAAGCTGTTTTAACATCTAGCTGCTCTAGATGTAAATTCAATGTAGCACACATTGCCAGGACAACTCGAACCGTTGTTAGTCTAACCACAGGAGAAAAGATTTCATTGAAATCAATACCTTCTTTCTGAGCATATCCTTTGACCACCAGTCTTGCACGATACCTCTCCACTTGATCGTCACCATTTCTCTTGATTTTGAAGACCCATTTGTTACCAATTGGCTTCCTTCCTTGTGGTAGTGGCACAAGTTCCCATGTATTATTTTTATGAAGGGCTTTGATTTCTTCTTGCATTGCCGCCATCCACTGTGAAGCATCTGAGTTGTTCATTGCCTCCTCGAATGATGATGGCTCACCGTCCTCCGTTAAAAGGCAGTATGCAACATTACCTTCTATAACATAATCTGAGTGCCAATTGGGACGTCTTCTCACACGATCTGATTGACGATTTGTTGGAGCTTCAGAATTCTCTGGTTCTGATTCCTCGAGCTCTGGTTCTGCTTCAGAACAATCTCTATGTTCAGACTCATTTTCAACATGTATCTGTGTAGTCTCTGGCTTTTCTTTATCAGTGCTATCATCTTCTTCTTTTCTTTGTAGCTTATCTTCTACAAAGATAACATCCCTGCTGATAATCACTTTGCGGGCAGTGGGATCCCACAAGCGATACCCCTTTACTCCATCAGCATACCCCAAGAATTTACATTTTCTGGATTTTGGATCCAACTTTGAAATTTCTTGGGCATTGTACATCACGTACACAATACTTCCAAATATATGGAGGTTTGAATAATCAACTGGTTTACCAGTCCACATTTCCATCGGTGTCTTCAACTCAATTGCAGTTGATGGAGCCCGATTCACCAAATAACAGGCGGTATTGACTGCTTCTGCCCAGAAAGCTTTTTCTAGCCCTGCAGCTCTCAACATTGCTCGTGTTCTTTCTAACAGAGTTCTGTTCATCCGCTCTGCCACTCCATTTTGTTGAGGAGTGTATACTGTTGTGAACTGTCTTTTGATGCCTTCTTTTCTGCAGAAGTCATCAAATTCATCACTTGTATATTCACCTCCATTATCTGATCTGAAACACTTGATCTTATTTCCAGAATCAAGTTCCACCCGCGCTTTGAAAACTTTGAAGGTTGAAAACACATCTGCCTTCCTCTTGATAGGATACACCCAACATCTCCTAGAGTAGTCATCAATGAAGGAGACAAAATACTTTGCTCCGCCTAGGGATGTAACCGGTGCTTGCCATACATCAGAATGAACCAATTCTAGAGCAGCCTTGCCTCTAGAATTTGATGTGTTGAATTTTAATCGATGCTGCTTACTTGTAATATAATGTTTACACAAAGGAAGTGATACCTTTGTTAAACCCGGAAGTAGCTTTTGCTCCACAAGGACTTTCATTCCCTGTTCTGACATGTGTCCAAGTTTCCGATGCCATAACATGGTAGAATCTGAACTACATGAGGCAACAGAGGCTTCAGCTTCTAGCAAAGTCTCTCCCTTCAGCATGTACAAATTTGCCGCTATCTTTTCACCTTTCATCACCACAAGCGCTCCATGGAACACCTTCATGATTCCTTTCTGTGTTTCAATCTTGCTTGCATTATTATCCAACAATCCGTAGGATAATAAGTTTTTCTTCAAGCCTTTCACGTGTCGCACATCTTGAACAACTTTGATTGTCCCGTCATACATCTTCAGTTTGATGGTTCCAACGCCAACAATTTCCAAGGCATGATTATTGCAGCTGTACACAGATCCTCCTGAGATAGGTTCATAATTATAGAACCATTCTCTTCTTGAGGTCACGTGATATGTGGCTCCCGAGTCAATAAGCCATATGTCTGCAAATCTTTTTCTGCCTTCCATGGCTGTTGCTGCTTCACAACAGAGAGCATCTCCATCATCTGAAGTGTTTGCCATATTTCCTTGAGGATTGGAGTTTTTAGGTAAACTCCAACAATCCTTCTTCATGTGACCCTTCTTTCCACAGTTGTAGCACTTTAAATTCTTCTTACTCCTTGACTTTGATCTACCATGATTGTGACTGCTACTTTGGCCACGTTCTGTTGATCTTCCTCTCATCACCATTAAGGCCTCTGCTTGTTGCAGATTTCCTTGTCTGTCTTCCTTGTTCTTGCGCCGATTTTCTTCTTCCAGAACAGCAGCTGCAACGTCATCGAAGACTAGATCACTTGTAAGGTTGTTGTTCGTCAAGTTGATGATGAGTTGATCATACGAATCAGGTAGACTTTGAAGTAGAAGTTCAGCACGTTCTTGTGACTCTATTTTATAGCTTAGGGATGTAAGCTGAGAAAATAGAGTATTCAACGTGTTTAAGTGCTCTGTCACTGAAGTAGATTCTGACATCCGAAGAGTGTACAATTTCCTCTTAAGGAAAATTTTATTGTGCAACGATTTGACCTCGTATAATTTTGCGAGGTGATCCCAAATCTCCTTGGTTGTCTTCTTCTCCTCGATGCTTGATAGTACTTCATCTGCTAATGCTAAATGAAGGTCTGCAATAGCATTCTCGTCTATCTCATTCCATTTCTTGTTATCCGTAAAATCTGCCGGCCTTTCGCTGATAGCCGCTAGACATCCGTTTTTTCTTAGGATGGCCTTTATCTTCAATTTCCACAGTGAGAAATTTCTCCCATTGAACTTTTCAATATCAAATTTCGTTGCCATAGCTTCTATTTCAGATAGCTCCCACTATTTCACCTTTTTGACGTGAATAGTACCCACCACCTTCAATGAATGAGTAATATCTAACTTACTTTCTTATGATGGAGGATCCACTTTTCAGTGGCAACCAACAGAGAATACGGTAAGTAGATATACGCACCCAAATCTGGCTCTGATACCAATTGTTGCGGAATACGATCGTCGGATAGAGCAAAAACGCAACTAATAATTTGAGAAAATAATAATGAAGATAAAAGAGACACAGATTTTACGTGGAAAACCCCTAAATAATATAGGGTAAAAACCACGGACAAAGGTAGAAGAATTTCACTATGAGAAAATAGGAATTACAACTTCTCTCAGTCTAACAAGGAGAAAACAATGACAATTCTCTCTTGATAAAAAGGAGAAAACAACTCTATGAAAACTCTCTAATTTCTCTAGTATTGGGAGGAGGTTAGAATGATTTGGGATGTGTAAGAATGGCAAATGGCTAGGCTATTTATAGTTGAGCTTTAGGGACTAACTTATAAATAACCCAAAGTTTAGGGACCAAAATTGTGATTTTCCCATGCCATTTTTCCACCTTGGCTGCAGCAGCCAAATTGAAATTTTCCATTTTCTAATTTGGCTGCACCTAAACTTGACTTTCTACATGCATTTGCTTCGTTTTTATATGTATTTTCATGCTAATTCAACAAAAGTTTGATCGACAATGTTATTATACCATTCAAAAGAATACAAGTTTAAGCGTGTTAAAGTATACTAGTTTATGTGATTTAGATATTGAGGGGATTATGGGTAGTTTAAATATTGTAATTTATACGTTAAAAATGAAAGAACAAAAATCATAATTTTAAATGAGTATTAGGGTTCATGTAGGAACCGTTCAATTTAGTGGTGTAATTAATTAAATTTAAAATTTAATGGTATCTGATGTAATTTACCTTTAATTTTAAATACATTTAAATTACTTTTTTTGTTATTGAGTATGTCCGAGAGGCAAATTTTACAAGGTTGTGCAACACAAAGACAATGCTGGTCGTAAATGATAGTGTTAATGCTGGTTGTGAAATTATTTATCCATGTTTAAATTATTTTAGGGTTTTATGTTGAGGGTTTTAGGTTTAGAGTTTTAAGTTGAGGGTTAAATTATTTTTTTATAAAGAATAGAGTTAAATTGAAATAATATTTAAATAATAAGGGTTCAATAGAAATACGAAAATAGGTGAGGTACTAAATATATAGTTTACCCTTATTAAAAAAATAAAATTTTAATATATATATAAATAATTTAATTGAATTTTTAAAAATAATTATTAATTGTATGACGAGTCCTTGAAATTTTAAAATTTTATTAATTAATTTAATAGTGTTCAGCGGTGTTCAACATTAGTGGTGTTCAGCAGTGTTCAACATTAGTGGTGTTCAGCGGTGTTCGTCGCACGTGGTAGACTCATCTTTTTTATATTATGTGTAGTAATAATTATTTTCATTACTTTATTGATTATTTATGTTTGAGAACAAAATTCATATGTTTGTTTTTGTGTCATTTTATTTGTTTCACCAATAATTTTATGTCACATGTATTAATAATTATTTATTATTATTTTATTGGTTATTCATATTTTATTAATAATACATGTACATAAAATTATTGGTAAGACATATAAATCAACACAGAAAATGAACATTCGTCTAAGAACATGTTCAACCTTTTCACTCTTACTGCAGCTTTAGATCCTAAACACTTTCAAGTCATTTGGTATTGATAGAAGTTGTAATCTTGTGAACGTAAGTTCAATCAAAATTTTCCTCAACGTGTCTTTCCTGCTATGAAGATTGTCAAAACTATAAATTATTAAATAGACTCGGCTAACCATATTATTCGTAGTCTTAGTTAATAAGGTTCATTTATTTTATTTTAACTTTTAAATAATTACTCACTGTCTTTTTATATGTAAGAAAAAGGTAAAAATTCACCTTAAAAGTAATATAGATGAATTTTATTAATTAGGATCACAGATGACATAGTGAACCAAATTCATTTAATAATTTTTCGTCGGGATGAAGATAAAAGATGACTTTTTGAAAATTCTTTAGTTGTTTATATTGAAAAAGGAAATTAATCCAGATAAATGATTTCTCTTTTTTGTTTATTAGAAATTTTATTTTATTCATATTTTTATTTATTATCAATTACCCTCAATGACTTTCCTGGCTTTACCCTATTGTGAGTTTTTTTTTAATATAAATCACAATTCACGTGTTTTTCCTATTCATTTAGTGGTCCAAGTAAATATTAATCAGTTAATTATTTTTATTATTTTTAATTACTCTAAAATTGATTATAATATAGTGTATGTTCATATATATTCAGTTACATTATTTTTTTTGAATAGTCTACAGCAGGGGTGAAACACAAGCATAACCGGTGGGGGTCACGCCCCCCTAAAATTTGAAATTTTGTGAAATAGCCCCTAAGTTTTTAATTATTTTTTATTTGGCCCCTCAAGATTTTTTAAAATTCATATTAAACTTTAAACTTTGAAACACTTTTAATTAAATTTTGCCTCATAATTTTTAAAAGTTCTTATTAAATCACTCAAAATTATTAAAAATTTTAGTTAAACCCTCAAAAATTTTGAAAATTTTAGTTTAAATCTTCAACTTTTTAAAAAAAGTTTAAGTTGGCCCCCTCAAACTCTTACCCCAAGTTCCGCCATTGGTCTACATGTGATTACAATGTAATATTTATTTATACATATTAAGTTAAGTTTTTTTATTTTTTAATAATCTAAAGATGATTACAAGGTTAAATATGTTGATACATATTCAATTATTTTTTTGAATATTAACCAGTTAAGTTATGTATATTCATGAAGACTAAAAAAATTCTTCCACAAATATTTAATAATCTTATTTGCATGAATGGCGTTGATGATATGCTTGAAAGTTGAAACATTGCATACAGTGAAGGTTGGGTAGTCATCAGAGCCAAAAACTAGTTTGAGAAAACATAAAATTTTGAAGGAAAATAACATTGTCGTGAACAGACTGAAAGCATCATCATGGGAATACACCAAGAGGAAAACAGAACAAACCGGAGAAGGAAAAGAAAATTGAAACTCCAAACCCCTCATCAGACCCTTCGATTCTTTTTTGAAAGAGGGTCACCATGACTGTCGAGTACTTTACTGACTCAAGTATTAAGCTCAGCAAATTGGTTGTTTAATTAGGTGGTGACACGTCTATTGGAAGACTTTATATATATATATATATATATATTTGATTTAATAATTTTATTTTCCTCCTCCAATGGATAGAATGTGTAAATAGCAGAGACCAAAAGTGTAATTATACACATTTTTCTTAACTGCCACGTCACCATGTCCGTTAGGTTTTAACAGCAGTTGGTCACAGTGAGATTACTTGCATAGTTGAGTGGTCATATTATAACAATTGAAAATATAGTAGTCAAATCGAGACCAGTCCTATGATTGAGTGGTCATTTGAGTAGTTGACCTAAAATTTAAAGAGTGCACTTAATTAAAAATATTAGAAAAATGAAATATAATAAGAATATGTTAAATTTTTTAAATGTAAATGACTAAATAATAAACTTTCAAAACTTTTGGGGAGTCAAGTGTCACGCCCCGCAAAAGTGCACCAAGACTGACCGAGGAGTGCCCCCTAGGTGCACTCGGTCCAACCAAGACAAAATGAAGTGCCTTGGACGTTTTAAGGCCAAGCATGAACCAAAGAAGGATCTAGAACGGCCTAGAGAGAACCACAATCCTCTGAAGACGTCCCTACATGAATCTAGGAGGTTCCAGGAGATCCTACACAAGTCTAGAACGATCTGGGAGGCTCTTCAAAGGTTTAGAGACACCTAGAATGCCCTGAAAGATTCTAGAAGACTCTAGAAAATTCTAGAAGAACCTAGAACATGATGGAAACATCTAGAACATTCTAGAAGGATCTAGAATGTTATAGAAAATCCTGGAAGACTATGGAAGAATCGGGACTACTCTAGAGATGTTTGAAACTCTCTAGAAGCTTGTGGATGATTAGAGATATGTATATATAAGTGTAGAACTATGGGGAGTTCTCTAGAACACTTTAGATAATTAGGGACATGTATAGAGTTCTCTAGAAAATTATGGGTCTTTTAGATATTTTGGGAGGCAAAATGCCAACCATTGGATCGAATAAATCTCCACCGTCCATTGAGGAGGTTGGAGACTATAAATAGGCTAGTTTGGCTCATTTGTAAAACATCCCATGAAATCCTACAAGTTCTCTCTCTTGTAAAGCTTTCTCCAAGCTAATAAAGCTTCCTTTCTTAAGTTCTCACTTGTTTAGTCATATCGTTGCGTGAGTAAGACTTACTAGCATTGTGTCGGGAGTGCTAGTGCCGCACAGATTGAGCTTGAAAGAATAAATCCGTGACACAAGGCTCTCATTGGGCTCATTATCATCTGCCCCTACTCCATTTGATAAAGAAAGACGAAAAATAATAGTGATAAAAGGGAGACTGCATGGCGACCGCTCAATTATCGACCGTCACCTAGTACGGAGCCAAAAGGCGAAAAATCATAAAAGATTTATAAAAAAAGAAATAATGTTTTTCTTAAAGAGTATAAATTTTCTCGTCTAAAAAAACCATCTATTTATAGATAATATCTTCAGTATTTGTATTTTAATTCAGTGGTAGATCTAGAATTCTTTTTTAGTATGGCACAAGTTGAAAATATTATTTAGGGTAAATACAAGTCACAAAATTTCAAGCCGAACACAAATCATAAAATTGAGGGTAAATTATTCTAGTGGTCACCCAATTTTTAAGGCGCATTCATTTTAGTTATCAAATTTTTAAAATTTTTATTAGGGTCACTCAACTTTTAATTCGTTTTTTTTGGTCTCTCACGTTGTCTTCCGTTAAAAAACACTGACGTGGCACGCTAACTTTCTTTCTTCTTAGTAAGATAATTTACTTTGTGAGACCCACTACTGATTAAACCACATGGACTTTCTCTTCTTCTTATATTAAGGAAGAAAGAAAGTTAACGTGCCACGTCAGCATTTTTTAACGAAAGGTAATGGGAGGGACCAAAATGAAAGCAAATTAAAAGTTGGGTGATCCCAATAAAAATTTCAAAAGTTTGGTGACCACTAGTGTACTTTACCTTAAAATTTAAAAACTAATTAATAAAAATTAAAAGAACTAAAACTAAATACGTAAACATTAAAAAGTTTAAGATGGACACAGTCCTATCGAACCATTCACATGGATCCTCTAATCAAATGTCTAATAGTATAACATATTTTTAAAAAAATAGATTGGACCAGAAAGATGTATACAGTGCCGCCACACGGTTCAGGAGATTTACAGGTTTACCGAGCTTGGAAAGGCATCAGTGTAAGCCCCTCCCCCTATTTTAGACTTCAAATTCCTTCGTTTCCGTATTCTCTCTATTATTCTGTAAGTAGTTATTATTGATGCAAACTGCATTCACAATTGCCTTGAGTGCCAAGTTTAGCATGAATGAGATTCTGCATGGCCATCGAAATGCCTACCTTATTTCAAAAGATTCAAATGTGTCTTGAATGTTGGCCTTTTATGCAATTTATCCTGCATTTGTTTAAGTTTCGGAGATTTCTCTGAAACAGATTTGTATGTTCCTTCAAGATATAGTTCTACTGCTAAAATACTCATCCTTCTCTTATGAGTACAAATCTATACCCTTTTTTTACCTTATTTATGCTTCATCATTGTTTATGTTTTATGATTAGGGTTTAAGGTTAGGGCTTAGGATTATAGTCTAGGGAATTAGGGTGTAAGGTGTGGGGTATAGTATTTACAATTTATGATTTTGGTTTATAATTTGATTTTTAGGGTTGGGAACAAAAAGGAAACCGAAAAGGGCAAAGGATTTTTATTCTTTTATCATATTCATGCGGTAAAAAACAAACAAAAATTTTATATCCTTTTTCGGTGCCACTTTCTATGCGCCAACACTAAAAAGTTAATTTCTAAATCCTATCATAACCCTAAATTCTAAATCTTAAACCCTAAAAAATACACCATGCCTCTAATTACTTAAACCCTAACATTAAACCTTAATCCTAAATTTTTAGCGTGGGGCATATATAGAGCACAAAAAGGGGTAAAAAATTTCAATTCGTAAAAAGCCAACTATTAATTGGTCTAGTCAAATGAGACTTTAAACCCTTTAAATAAGGTCTAATATTTAAATTTTAGTGTTGTGAGTGAAATAAATTAGATAAAAAAATCTCACCATAGTATATCTCTGAATATAAAAAAAATGTTGCATAAAAGAGTCCACCAATGCTGTGGTATTGAGTGCAGCCGTGCAGGATGCGTAAAAGATAGAGTTGATAAACGGATAGTTCAATTCGGTTCTAGTTCAGTTTTAGTTCATTTTTATAGTGATTTTAGTTCGGGTATTAGGTCGGGTCGGTTGATTTTTGATTTGGTTAATATTAGATCAGTTATTTTTGGCTCGATTGATTTTGGTCGAGTTAATAAGAAATCGATCGGTTTCAGTCGAGTTTTTCGGTCGAGTTAGATTTTTACACCATATATATGAATTTATATAACATATATATTTAGCTTTTTGGTGAGTTGTGCGACAATTTACATCTCATCTTTTTTTCTTTATTTTAATATCTTTTCTTTATCTCGGGTTGCCTTCGGTTCGAGTTGCTTTTAGTTCGGGTAAAATCGGTCAAGTTCATTCAGTTCGATTAAAAATCGGTTGGGGTCCATTTCTGGTTCAACTAAAATTTGGGTCATTTTCGCTTCAATTTATTTCGGATTTCGGATCAAATTCGGGTCATCGTGTTTGGGTCGATTTCGGGTCTCGGTTCGAGTGAATTGGTTGGGGTCCATTTAGAGGTTATGGTTTAGGTTTTCAGGTAATATTTTAGGGATTTAGGTTTTAATGTATGGACCCTAATCTGAGTCCTTAAACCCTAAATCTAATACGCTTGTGAAAACTAAAAATTTCCACGGCCAGGTACATGATATAATTACCCATAATTATAATAATAAAAAAGTATATTAACTACTAAAAAATAATACTAGTGTTTTATAATAACAAAATAAAATTTTAATAACAATAAATATAGAATATAATAAAATAATAATGAAAATAAAAATAAAAATAAAAATAAGCAAAAAAGAGATTAAATTGAAACAATATATAATCAAATGAAATTATATCAAAATAAATTACAAACAAAAAGGAATGATCAATATGAAAATTTACTCCAAAAAGAGTCATGTGACGGTGACCCACCATGTAACATGTAGATAGCCCCTGTTCGTTTCAAAATTACATGTGACCAAAATGCACTCAACACTATAGTACAGGGACCTATACTTATACCGACTCACAGGCTCACAGCGCGGTGGCGTCCAAGAGTGGTTCATAAAACAAAACAGCTGCTAGCTTGTTAAGGCTTCATTCTTCATTGCTGCCGGACTCAATTTGCGGTAAAAAAAAAAAGTTACTAAAAAAATTAGCAGTAAAATATTCAGCATTTGAGGCATAAATTCTAACGAAAAATGTTAATAACGCGATTTTGTCGAATTGTTCAGCAATGCTTCAGCGTTTGCGTGCGAAACGGCCGTTCTGACAATAATGGAGAACGAAGGCATAAGTCTGCTGCCAATTCCTAAACCTCTTTCTAAGTTTCCAAGGAATCACTGGCATTATGGACAGTAACAGAAAACTGAGTTAGTGCGGGACCTGGCTATACCCATACTGCTTTTGAGTTTAGACCCAGCTTAGCTGCTAATTTGCATTAATATTCCCATAATGAAAATCAATATTTTTAATAATACTTGATTATTGTGTATTACTATAAAACCCAGCTAACCAAACTTCAGAGAAAGAGAAAAGGAAGATAGTTCCACTGGGGTGCAAATATGCAATCTGAGTTTACGTCCGAGTCAGAGGGAAATAAATCACTGTACTGAGCAGTGTTGTTGGGGAAATTCCGAGTTCAAATCACATTGGGTAAGTTTTCTCTTCCCTTTTAAACTACTTAAAGAAAACAGGTAGGCAGTATGTATAGTTATAGAAGTAGACCAGTACAGCAATCAAAGCCCCCAAGTCAAGACCAATGCTTTGAGTTTCAGCCAACGTGAATATTTTTTTAACATTTTTTTCTTCCATTTCTTCTCCACAGATTCCTTATTACATTACCATGGGATCAGATATTTATGTCCTGAGATAAAATAATAAATCAGGTGAAGTAGGTGAGTTCCCTGTCTCTCTTTAGTTTTCAGTAGCTGAGTTCATTTACCTAGTTTTGTTCCTTTTAATCTTGGTGTCTTATATCGAGTGGTTTGGTTTCATGGTAGATATGTTCAAGAATCAACTGCAAGAACTCGCACAGAGAAGCTGTTTTAACCTCCCTTCCTATGCCTGCATCAGAGAAGGACCCGACCATGCACCGAGGTTTAAAGCTTCTGTGAACTTCAATGGCGAGATCTTCGAAAGCCCGAGCTTCTGCCCTACATTGAGACAAGCTGAGCACGCAGCTGCTGAGGCAGCTCTCAGTGTCTTGTCCGTAAGAGGCCTTTCAAGGTCTCTCACTGCAAGAGTTCTCGTAAGCTCCTTTACTTTGCCTTTTTTTTTTTATTAATCTGAACCGGCTCGTGTCCCATATTTTTTGTTCATTAGTTTCCTTGATGTGCACACCCTTATTTGTTATATGAAGGACGAGACCGGAGTTTACAAGAATCTGCTTCAGGAAACTGCTCATAGAGCAGGGCTTAAACTCCCTGTATACACCACTGTAAGATCAGGGCCAGGACATAGTCCGATCTTCACTTGTACCGTGGAACTTGCCGGGATGAACTTCACCGGTGAGCCGGCAAAGACCAAGAAGCAAGCTGAGAAGAATGCTGCAATTGCTGCCTGGTCTGCCTTGAAAACAAGTAAGTTTTGCTTCCTAGTATTTTGCTATACTAGTAGTTTACTTGTATGCATGATTCTATTGTACATATTTGTGCAGTGCCGAACATGGATTCATCGACGACAAAAGAAACCGGCAGTCAAGAGGATCGAGATCAGGCAGTTGTGTCAAGAGTCCTCTCAAGCTTCAGGCCAAGAGATGACAGCAAACAGTTTAGGAGAAGGGATTATAATAACCAAGCAAAGAGAAGAACGGTCAATGGCGGCAACAACAATGATATTCTCAACCTTCCATCTTCTTCAACCTCTGGTAAATCTCTAAATCATCAAAAATGGAGGGTTATGGATGTGTTAATGGATAGTTCAACACAAAAACGGAACAGCTGTGTATCTCTACTTCCTCCACCCCCACTTAGACCAGCTTCAAAGATCTTGCCACCAACTTCACTTGAACAACTTCTAAAAGATGAAGACCAATGGCCTGGTGAGCTTATCAGCAGAATTTTTGGGTCTCCAAATCCTTCGCAAATGGCACCCACAGTGGCCCGGAACACGTACACAGGAGGGTTTAACTCACATAAGATTGCCCCGGCAGTTACAATGAGATCAATAATCCCAGTTTGTACAGCTCCACCACCACCAAACAGACCCCATGAAATAGGAGCTACCCCATCTGCACCAGCACCAGCACCAGCAGAGGTTTCATTGTTAGCCAACTCAGTCATGTTCAGCAAGTCACGGCCAAACCCAAACCAACTAAGTTCAGAGCTGATGAATCTACAATTAACTAAGTAAATGTTGCGGATTACGATCGTCGGATAGAGCAAAAACGCAACTGATAATTTGAGAAAATAATAATGAAGATAAAAGAGACACAGATTTTACGTGGAAAACCCCTAAATAATATAGGGTAAAAACCACGGACAAAGGTAGAAGAATTTCACTATGAGAAAATAGGAATTACAACTTCTCTCAATCTAACAAGGAGAAAACAATGACAATTCTCTCTTGATAAAAAGGAGAAAACAACTCTATGAAAACTCTCTAATTTCTCTAGTATTGGGAGGAGGTTAGAATGATTTGGGATGTGTAAGAATGGCAAATGGCTAGGCTATTTATAGTTGAGCTTTAGGGACTAACTTATAAATAACCTAAAGTTTAGGGACCAAAATTGTGATTTTCCCATGCCATTTTTCAATCTTGGCTGCACCTGCCAAAATTGAAATTTTCCATTTTCAATTTTGGCTGCAGCAAAACTTGACTTTCTACAATCTCCCACTTGAAGATTTGATTGGAACAATCATATCTTCACACCATTCTTTCTACCTCGTATTTTCCATGTTGCTTACGTCTCTAACAAGCCACAAGAGGATCGACACCAAGTAAACTTATCAATGTTGATTGCTTTTGTCATGAAATCTGCTATGTTGTCATCGGTATGGATCTTCTGCATATCTATCGTCCCTTCTTCCACTTTCTCACGAATGAAGTGGTATTGAACCCGAATGTGTTTTGTTCTTGAGTGAAAAGCAGGATTCCTTGCAAGATGCAAGGCGCTCTGACTGTCACAAAACAAAGAGACATTCTCTTGTTTGTGCCCGAGCTCCTCCAATAGCATTTTCAACCATATTGCTTCTTTACTGGCTTGTGTAGCTGCTACATATTCTGCCTCCGTTGTTGACGTAGCCACAATCGATTGCAGTTTTGAAACCCAGCTTACAGCTCCACCAGCAAGTGTAAACACATACCCTGTTGTAGATTTGCTTTTATCCAAATCTCCTGCATAGTCAGAATCGACATACCCGCTGATAAGAAAGTCTGATCCCCCGTAACATAATGCAACATTTAAGGTCCCTTTGATGTATCTCAGGATCCTTTTCACAGCATTCCAATGCTCTCTGCCTGGATTCGCCATGTACCGACTAACCACTCCCACTGCTTGTGCAATGTCTGGTCTTGTACAAATCATAGCGAACATTAAACTTCCCACTGCTGATGCATACGGTACTCGAGACATCTCCATCCTCTCTTCTTCACTGCTAGGACTCATACTGGAGGATAATTTAAAGTTAATAGGAAGAGGGGTATGAATTGGCTTACAATCTTGCATGCTGAATCGTGACAAGATCTTTTTCAAGTAATTCTTTTGTGAAAGCCAAATCTTCCTATTACTTCTGTCTCGGTGAATTTGCATCCCTAGAATCTTGTTTGCTGGTCCCAAGTCCTTCATTTCAAATTCCCTAGCCAGTCGTGCCTTTAATTCTTCAATATGATCTTTGTTGGGGCCTGCAACCAACATGTCATCTACATACAACAGCAATATAACAAAGTCGTTTTCACCAAACCTCTTGAAGTAAGCACAAGGGTCTGCATTAAGTCTGTTGTATCCAAGGCTCATGATGAAGGAGTCAAATCTCTTGTACCAACACCTCGGCGCCTGCTTTAAACCGTACAGAGATTTGTTCAACCTACAAACCAAGTTCTTCTTTTCTTTTTCTTCAAAACCTTCAGGCTGGAGCATGTAAATCTCTTCTTCAAGATCTCCATGAAGAAAAGCTGTTTTAACATCTAGCTGCTCTAGATGTAAATTCAATGTAGCACACATTGCCAGGACAACTCGAACCGTTGTTAGTCTAACCACAGGAGAAAAGATTTCATTGAAATCAATACCTTCTTTCTGAGCATATCCTTTGACCACCAGTCTTGCACGATACCTCTCCACTTGATCGTCACCATTTCTCTTGATTTTGAAGACCCATTTGTTACCAATTGGCTTCCTTCCTTGTGGTAGTGGCACAAGTTCCCATGTATTATTTTTATGAAGGGCTTCGATTTCTTCTTGCATTGCCGCCATCCACTGCGAAGCATCTGAGTTGTTCATTGCCTCCTCGAATGTTGATGGCTCACCGTCCTCCGTTAAAAGGCAGTATGCAACATTACCTTCTATAACATAATCTGAGTGCCAATTGGGGCGTCTTCTCACACGATCTGATTGACGAGTTGTTGGAGCTTCAGAATTCTCTAGTTCTGATTCCTCGAGCTCTGGTTCTGCTTCAGAACAATCTCTCTGTTCAAACTCATTTTCAACATGTATCTGTGTAGTCTCTGGCTTTTCTTTATCAGTGCTATCATCTTCTTCTTTTCTTTGTAGCTTATCTTCTACAAAGATAACATCCCTGCTGATAATCACTTTGCGGGCAGTGGGATCCCACAAGCGATACCCCTTTACTCCATCAGCATACCCCAAGAATTTACATTTTCTGGATTTTGGATCCAACTTTGAAATTTCTTGGTCATTGTGCATCACGTACACAATACTTCCAAATATATGGAGGTTTGAATAATCAACTGGTTTACCAGTCCACATTTCCATCGGTGTCTTCAACTCAATTGCAGTTGATGGAGCCCGATTCACCAAATAACAGGCGGTATTGACTGCTTCTGCCTAGAAAGCTTTTTCTAGCCCTGCAGCTCTCAACATTGCTCGTGTTCTTTCTAACAGAGTTCTGTTCATCCGCTCTGCCACTCCATTTTGTTGAGGAGTGTATACTGTTGTGAACTGTCTTTTGATGCCTTCTTTTCTGCAGAAGTCATCAAATTCATCACTTGTATATTCACCTCCATTATCTGATCTGAAACACTTGATTTTATTTCCAGAATCAAGTTCCACCCGCGCTTTGAAAACTTTGAAGGTTGAAAACACATCTGCCTTCCTCTTGATAGGATACACCCAACATCTCCTAGAGTAGTCATCAATGAAGGAGACAAAATACTTTGCTCCGCCTAGGGATGTAACCGGTACTTTCCATACATCAGAATGAACCAATTCTAGAACAGCCTTGCCTCTAGAATTTGATGTGTTGAATTTTAATCGATGCTGCTTACTTGTAATACAATGTTCACACAAAGGAAGTGATACCTTTGTTAAACCCGGAAGTAGCTTTTGCTCCACAAGGACTTTCATTCCCTGTTCTGACATGTGTCCAAGTTTCTGATGCCATAACATGGTAGAATCTGAACTACATGAGGTAACAGAGGC
This sequence comes from Hibiscus trionum, assembly GCA_030270665.1. Taxonomy (NCBI): domain Eukaryota; kingdom Viridiplantae; phylum Streptophyta; class Magnoliopsida; order Malvales; family Malvaceae; genus Hibiscus; species Hibiscus trionum. The sequence continues at coordinate 10,642,440 of BSYR01000014.1, forward strand.
TTCAGCTTCTAGCAAAGTCTCTCCCTTCAGCATGTACAAATTTGCCGCTATCTTTTCACCTTTCATCACCACAAGCGCTCCATGGAACACCTTCATAATTCCTTTCTGTGTTTCAATCTTGCTTGCATTATTATCCAACAATCCGTAGGATAATAAGTTTTTCTTCAAGCCTTTCACGTGTCGCACATCTCGAACAACTTTGGTTGTCCCGTCATACATCTTCAGTTTGATGGTTCCAACGCCAACAATTTCCAAGGCATGATTATTGCAGCTGTACACAGATCCTCCTGAGATAGGTTCATAATTATAGAACCATTCTCTTCTTGAGGTCATGTGATATGTGGCTCCCGAGTCAATAAGCCATATATCTGCAAATCTTTTTCTGCCTTCCACGGTTGTTGATGCTTCACAACAGAGAGCATCTCCATCATCTGAAGTGTTTGCCATATTTCCTTGAGGATTGGAGTTTTTAGGCAAACTCCAACAATCCTTCTTCATGTGACCCTTCTTTCCACAGTTGTAGCACTTTAAATTCTTCTTACTCCTTGACTTTGATCTACCATGATTGTGACTGCTACTTTGGCCACGTTCTGTTGATCTTCCTCTCATCACCGTTAAGGCCTCTGCTTGTTGCAGATTTCCTTGTCTGTCTTCCTTGTTCTTGCGCCGATTTTCTTCTTCCAGAACAGCAGCTGCAACGTCATCGAAGACTAGATCACTTGTAAGGTTGTTGTTTGTCAAGTTGATGATGAGTTGATCATACGAATCAGGTAGACTTTGAAGCAGAAGTTCAGCACGTTCTTGTGACTCTATTTTATAGCTTAGGGATGTAAGCTGAGAAAATAGAGTATTCAACGTGTTTAAGTGCTCTGTCACTGAAGTAGATTCTGACATCCGAAGAGTGTACAATTTCCTCTTAAGGAAAATTTTATTGTGCAACGATTTGACCTCGTATAATTTTGCGAGGTGATCCCAAATCTCCTTGGCCGTCTTCTTCTCCTCGATGCTTGATAGTACTTCATCTGCTAATGCTAAATGAAGGTCTGCAATAGCATTCTCGTCCATCTCATTCCATTTCTTGTTATCCGTAAAATCTGCCGGCCTTTCGCTGATAGCCGCTAGACATCCGTTTTTTCTTAGGATGGCCTTTATCTTCAATTTCCACAGTGAGAAATTTCTCCCATTGAACTTTTCAATATCAAATTTCGTTGTCATAGCTTCTATTTCAGATAGCTCCCACTATTTCACCTTTTTGACGTGAATAGTGCCCACCACCTTCAATGAATGAGTAATATCTAACTTACTTTCTTATGATGGAGGATCCACTTTTCAGTGGCAACCAACAGAGAATACGGTAAGTAGATATACGCACCCAAATCTGGCTCTGATACCAATTGTTGCGGATTACGATCGTCGGATAGAGCAAAAACGCAACTGATAATTTGAGAAAATAATAATGAAGATAAAAGAGACACAGATTTTACGTGGAAAACCCCTAAATAATATAGGGTAAAAACCACGGACAAAGGTAGAAGAATTTCACTATGAGAAAATAGGAATTACAACTTCTCTCAATCTAACAAGGAGAAAACAATGACAATTCTCTCTTGATAAAAAGGAGAAAACAACTCTATGAAAACTCTCTAATTTCTCTAGTATTGGGAGGAGGTTAGAATGATTTGGGATGTGTAAGAATGGCAAATGGCTAGGCTATTTATAGTTGAGCTTTAGGGACTAACTTATAAATAACCTAAAGTTTAGGGACCAAAATTGTGATTTTCCCATGCCATTTTTCAATCTTGGCTGCACCTGCCAAAATTGAAATTTTCCATTTTCAATTTTGGCTGCAGCAAAACTTGACTTTCTACAGTAAAACCCAATGAGCTTATGTTTCTAATATCAAGTTATGGATCCATGGACCATTATTATCATGTTTTTTTTTTTTGTTTGTTTCTTTTCTTCATGGATGACTTTTGCTTTGCCTGATGGGCATGCCATGTGAGTATATAATATATATATATATATATATATATAAGTTTTTAACATTGACATTTATTAAATCAGTGCGTGGAGAGGAAGAGAGGGCAGTGAGCATTAAATGGAAGCTCAGGGGGGCAGATGGGATAGCAATGAAGGGGCACAATAGAGTGTTAGAACAGGAATAGACAATTGCAGCGATAAGCGTAAGCAATTAAGTTAGCCTCACAGCAAAATATTTAATACCCTTGTCTTCCCCCATTAATGCTCTCTCATCTTCCTTCATTTTATCACCTTCTCTTATGTTACTGTATTTTTCATCTCTCTTGCTTTTATAATTCACCAAGTGAGATGAGAAAGGTATAGGGAAATGCACGGAATTTTTATTCATTTGTTTGTGGATAGAAATCATCTGCCAATTCTGTTTTTATTTATGCCTCTAATCGAAAAATTAAGTTTAGGATTTAGGGTTTTAAATTTTATGTTGAGATTTATGGTTAGAGTTTAGGAAATTTAGGGCAGAGTGTAATTTTTAGGGTATAGAGTGTATGGTTTAGGATTTAGAATTTAAGGTTAAGGCTTGAAATTTAATTTTATAATATTTTTTAGGGAAAATTACATCACTTACCGCCAAACAAATTGGAGATACCTATTTGAACCACCGAACTATAGAAATCGTCAATCAGACCACTGAACTTATAAAATCAACCTATTTTAACCACCGCCGTTAAAAACCTAACGATGGAGTGACGGAACTGCCACGTGGCAATTGACGGAAAATTTAAAAATTATACATTTGGTCCCTGTTATTTACACATTCTTTCAATTTAGTCCTAATTTTAAATTAATAAAATAATAAATTATTTAATTAAGTGGTGACACGTGTCAGCACCAATTTAGAGGAGAAAAATAAATTTCTCTTCACCTGCGCTAAGCAGGATTCAAACTTGGGTCTTTCAAGTGTAAAGCCAATGACTTTGCCACTCCACCAAGCAAAACTTTGTGCTATAATTCTCCAGATATACTATATACATCTTATTAGTTTTTACATTTATAAGCCAAAAGCTCAAACCCTAAACACTAACTTCACATATATAAATCCTAAACCCTAAACTCTAACCCTAAATATTTCAAATTAATTTCACGCTAAATATTTCAAATTAAACCACAAACCCTATACATTTCAAATTAATTTCATGCTAAATATTTCAAATTAAACCCTAAACCCCAAACCCTAAAAATTTCAAAATAATTTCACGCTAAATATTTCAAATTAAACCCTATACCCTAAATATTTCAAATTAATTTCACGCTAAATATTTCAAATTAAACCCTAAACCCCAAACACAAACATTAAACTCTAAAAATTTCAAATTAATTCCATACTAAATATTTTAAATTAAATCATAAACCCTAAATATTTCAAATTAATTTCAAGCTAAATATTTCAAATTAAACCTTAAATCCTATTTTAGGGTTCAAGGGTTTATGGTTTAATTTGAAATATTTAGCGTGAAATTAATTTGAAATATTTAGGGTTTAGGGTTTAATTTGAAATATTTAGCGTGAAATTAATTTGAAATATTTAGGGTTTAAGGTTTAATTTAAAATATTTAGTGTGGAATTAATTTGAAATTTAGGGTTTAAGGTTAGGGTTTAGGTTATGGTTTAATTTGAAATATTTAGCATGAAATTAATTTGAAATATTTGAGGTTTAGGGTTTAATTCGAAATATTTAATGTGAAATTAATTTAAAATTTTTAGGGTTTAGTGTTTAATTTAAAATATTTAGCGTGTAATTAATTTGAAACGTTTAGTGTTTGGGTTTAATTTGAAATATTTAGCGTGAAGTTAATTTGAAATATTTAGGGTTAGAGTTTAGAGTTTATTATTTATATATGTGAAATTAGTGTTTAGGGTTTGAGCTTTTGACTTATAAATGTTGAAACTAATAAGAGGTATATACTGTACTGGAGAATTATAGCAGAAAGTTGTGCTTGGTGCAGTGGCAAAGTCATTGGCTTTACACTTGAAACTAATAATTTATTATTTTATTAATTTAAAATTAGAATTAAATTGAAAGAATGCGTAAATACTAGGGATTAAATGTGTAATTTTTATTTTTTTTTCAATTGCCTCGTGGCAGTTCCGTCACTCTACTGTTAGTTTTTTAACTGTGGTGGTCAAAATAGGTTGATTTTATAAGTTTGGTGGTTTGATTGGCGATTTCTATAGTTCGCTGGTCCAAATAGGTATCCCAATTTGTTTGATGGTTAATGGTACAATTTTCTTTATTTTTTGGTATTGATACATAAATAGTAGCATAAAAAAGGGTGAATTTTTATCCCCAAATGTATTGAACTCCAAATTAGATGACTAGCTGTTGGGGTTTAGGGTACGAAATCTATGGGACATTCCCATTATTGGACTTCACAGATCGAACCCTCCAATGGCATACATCAAGTTCAAGAACATGTTGTTTGGGCTTTTCTATCAAATGAAAATTTCAATCACTTAAAAAACGGGCATACAAAAGAAAAGTTGAAATGATGACATGAAAATAAGATCATGAGAAAAAGACCTGGAAACAAATTATGCTTAACTACAAAATAAATACTCAAATTATATATTTTTGACTTAAGGTACCATAACCCTTAAATTCTTGAAAAAAAAAATAATTAAACTCATAATTTTTTTAATAAGTGCTTAAAGTATTTTTTGGTTAAAATAAATGTCTAATGTATTTTTTTTTTGAAATAAGTGCCTAAAACTTCATTTTGTTATTGTTTTAAGTTAATGTTGTTAAAAAAAATTCATCACCCAATCATATTTTAACATGTATCTTTTATTTTATTTTTTCAAAAATAGAAGAAAAAGAAATAATTTTAAAAAAAATCTAAAACTTCATAAAATCTCTAAAAAAATCTCAAATCCCTAAAACCACAAACCCCAATATCTCAAAATTAACAGCATTGTAGTCGTTGATAGCCTCTTCGGACCCCACCACCGTCGTTGTCAGAGGCTCCCGCCCATTTCTTCTAACCACTCATCGTCGATAACTGGCGAAAGACGTACCAATCAAACGTTGAACGATTAGAGCTTTTCACATTCTTTTTCGATTGACGCGCTTTCTATAAGTTACCATTGATGGGTGCTTGGGGAAATGGGAAGGGGACTCCGGTGATGATAGTGGTGGGGTCTGTCGAGATTACCGACAACGACAATGACATCAATTTTGTAATTTTTGGAGTTTTAGGGAATTGAGATTGTTTTGTGATTTTTAGAAATTTTGAAATTTTTTAGTTTATTTTCTTTTTAGTTTGTTTTTTAAATAAAAAATAAAAGTCACGCGTCAAGCTATAATTGAGTGATGTTTTTTTTGACATGTTGACTTTAAAACATACCAAAAATAAAACTTTAACACATATTTCAACCAAAAAATAATTTAGTTACTTATTAGAAAAAAAGAAAAAATTTGGACACCTATTTTATAGTTAAGTCCCATATATATTATTCATAGGGGCTCAGAAAATGTGTCCAAAAACACGTAAGAAAATCTATTCCTTATCAATGTTATGTCGCACCATCTCGTTGATACAAACAGATCAATTTTGATCAGACTACCAACTCTGTGAGAGCTTAAAGATTTGAGACAAGCATCCCTATCGATAGATTGAGCCCTATTCAATGAAGTTTCATCTGGAGTCGAGCTGAAAGCAGTAGAGACCGAAGGCAATGAGACTTGTTTTAGATATATTCGAGCTATATCTATGCTCTTTCTTGGCTTCGTAAAACCAGTAACGCCCTAGAAGATGAACACACTGGTGAAATAGGACAGAAACAAATTAGCGGGAACATATTTTCATCCCGAAAAATAGTCAAAATTAGGTTCAGGAGACGAACAACGATGGTGGCGGAACATAAAGAGAGTGGAGTAAACGTCCATCTGAACACCAACAATTCTAGAATCAGTGATACATGGAGACCTGACACTTGAGAAAAGTAAAAATTCAGAATGGCACAATGTTGAAGGATGAAGGTGCAGCAGGAGATTGCTGGCTCACGGTTAGTCAGTTGTTCCGGCTGGAGTCTGTTAGCCTACGTGGCGTTTTTTTTGTAACAGCTTGTAACTATTTTCAGTTTCACTCTCTTGTGTAAACCATCACCCTATATAAGGGTTGTTTCTGTAAAGAAATAAACTTAAGCTTTGAGCTCCATCGTCTTCATCAAAACGTTTCTATTCTCTTCTTTTAGGGTTATTCCAAGATGGTATCATTCGCCAGAGATTCTGAAGACGATTTTCTCATTACGTCTTATACTCCATTCTATTTTTCGTTCTTTCTTCCTTGATTTTGCTAGTGTTTGATTCTTTTGTTTCTTTCTCAAAATGCCAAACAATGATATAGCTCAAAGTTCTGACTCAACCAAGTCTGCAAGAACCGCCAAAGTATTCACCAACAAGAAAGTGAATATTGTGCTAGATGAGATGAAATTTTTACTGTAGAAATAGCAGATTCTTTTGACTGTTCGCACTCATCGCCTGGAAAAGCTTCTCACCGGAGCTGTGAAACTACCGCCAGAGATGATCACTGATGCCGATGGTCAACAAGTCTCTAATGATGACTATAAAACCTTTGTTGCTCAGGACAGTGCGTTAGCATCGTGGCTTCTTTCCACGATCAGTATCCAATTGTTGCCACACTTTGTGGGTGCTGAAACGACAGCTGATGTCTGGAAGATGGTGCAAAAATTCTTTGCAAACAAATGTACAACGAGTGCAATGAGTCTTCATTGCAAGCTTCGCTCAATTCAGAAAGGTGATGAGAGCATGCGTAGTTATCTCACACAAATTAAGGAGGTTTGTGATACGTTAGCTGCTTGTGGAAGTTTCATTTCTGATATTGAGCAAATCGCCACTATTCTAAATGGGTTGTCAGTGGAATATTAGCCGTTTATGGCTGTGATCACTACCAGTAAGGATTCGTTTACATTAGATGGCGTGAAATCGGTTCTGATTGATGCTGGGGCTCAGATTAAGGGATTTCATGCCCAACTTCAACTGCCTATGAGTGCAAATGTGGCGCAAGTTCAGCATCTTCCTACTGACAACACCCGCCATGACAGGGTCACTAGACAACCTCAGTTCTCTGGTGGGCAGACTGGAGCGTGGTATGGCCGTTCCAATTCATGGACTGGTGGCAGATCTGGTGCTCGTGGAAAAGGACGTGTTCGACTCCAATGTCAGATTTGTTGTAAGGTTGGACACTCTGCGGATCATTGTTGGCACCGTTTCAATCAATCATTTGCTAGTGGTGTGGTTGTTGAAAATGGAGATCATGAGGAACTTGCCACTGCTCATGTCAGCTATCTTGAACCACCTAGTGCTTATTATACATGCTGTGGTAACTCTCCCTCATCGTCCTCTGATGCTTGGGTGGTGGATTCTGGAGCCACACACCATGTGACTCATGAAGCCCACAAGGTGTTGCAAGCATCCGATTTCACTGGGCCAAGTAAGCTTCTTGTAGGAAATGGTCATGATCTTGCTATTTGTAAAATCGGAAAGTCTGTGCTTCCCACCTCTTCTCAAATTCTTATGATTAATGATCTTTTGCGTGTACCAACTATCACTAAGAATCTTCTCTCTGTCTCGAAGCTTGCTAAAGATAATAGGGTTTACTTTGAATTTCATGCCAAGACTTGTCTTGTACGTGATGAGGATACTGGCATAGTATTGTTGCAAGGGGCTGAATGAGGAGGGTTATATCGGTTCGATACTGTTTCTTCCCAATCTTCTAATACCTACAATAAAGAGAGCTTTGAAGCTAATATTGTTAGTAGAAATAATGAGGCCTATGAGTTGTGGCATCGACGTTTGGGTCATCCTGCCCATTCGTCTCTTACTCAGATTTGTAAAAATGCAAACATTGTAATACATTTTCATGGCAATAAAGAAAATTCTGATATTTGTGTGGCTTGTCGGTTAGGCAAAAGTCATAAGATTCTGTTTGTGGATTCTACCACCGAGTATATAGATCCCTTCACTCTTGTTTTCACTGATCTTTAGGGACCAGCCCATGTGGTCTCAAATGGATTTCGATATTACATCTCGTTTGTGGATGCTCATACCAGGCATTGCTGGGTATATTTGCTGAAGTCAAAAGGTCAAGCTTTCCAGGCGTTTCAGATATTTCACAGTGTTGGGTTGCGTGGGGCTCGATTCGATCAACCAATGTTGCTCACCAAGTGGTGGAGAGGTGGATTTTTGGGTGTTAGGGTTTAGGAAGCTAGATTGGAAATGGACACAATGATTTATAGTGGTTCAACCTTCTAATCAAGGTCTACATCCACTACCTTAGCTCCCCACTAAGGATTTCTCAATCAATCCACTATTGATTCGTCCCCTTTTCTAGGCTTAGGAGGTAACCCTTACACACAATCAAACTTTCTACCCAAAGCCTTAATTGAAACCCTCTCTTACAAAGAGATAAACAAAACAAACTTAAAACCCTCTAAAAGGCGTTTGTTTGCACAATTAAGCACTCACCCAAAACCTAAAACACTTGAGCAAATTTAACAATTTTGGCTCACTAGTGTTTGTCTATACAAGAAATGACAAATTAAGCACTAAGACAATTTCTTGATCATTTGATGTTTGACAATATGAGCATTAGCCTTCTCTTGATGCTTGGAGGTCCTTTTTATGCTCCCAAATGAGTTTGTAGCCGTTACTAGCCGTTGGGGATGAATTGGAGCCGTTGAGGACTTTATTTCCCTTCATAAATGTTGTTCTGTAGCTATCGGTATCGATACGCGTGGAACGGTATCGATACGGCCTTCATCAGAAACTAGCCGTTGAGCTCTTGCCAGCCTAGGCGTATCGATACGCTTGAGGGCGTATCGGTCGGGGTTCACATTTGAATGGTCGTTGGGAAATAACCGTTGAGGTTGTTGAAATGGGATCGGTACGCTTACCTGGCGTATCGAAACGACCCCACTCCGTATCGATACGACAAGGGCCTGTATCGATACGGGTTTTGACAGTGGCCAAACTGGGGCAAAAAGGTATCGGTACGGGGGTTTACCATATCGATACTGGTACTCTGAAAACACAAGTTTGGCTATTAAAAACATGAAAAGTCTTTGCCAAAAACCTCTTAAAATACCTCAAACATAAATTCAAGTTGTTTGGACTTTAAAACAAGTTTTAAATTCTTTTCGAATTAGTCCAAAACATTTTTCAATTATTATATCAAAACATTAGTTCTACATTCTCCCCCCTTTTGATATAATAAAACCAACTTGAAAAATTGTTTGGGATTCTCCCCCTTTAACTTAAAACTGTGAATAAGAGATTAAAGATATGAAATCAAATAAAGCTCCCCCTTATTCATTTGAAAATTTAATTTTTCAAACCATTTCTCCCCCTTTTTGTTATATCAAAAAGAATTTAAAACATTGAGTTCAAAATAACAATAGAGGTAAAAACTTTGACACAAATAAGAATTTGATTTAAAAATGGCTCCCCCTTACTCAAAGCATCAATAAAATGTTAGTCCATCATTTATGATCATCTAGTTGAATGAAATAAAAAATAAGACAAATAAATGCAAAGACAACTAGAATTTTACCAACACTTGAACACAAGGGAAGATGTGAAGCCTTCCTTCTTCAAGTGTTCTTCCTTGTGTGCATGGAGCTCCCCCTTAATGTTTGACTTGTTGAACATCTCCATCACACCTAGCAATAGACAATCAAGTAATTTTTGGTATCCAAATTGCTTTGGATCCATGAACATTAGTAGCACAAATTTTAGTCCCCTTAGGAATCCATTTTTCAATGTCATCCTTTTTAATTGAAGTGGTTAGTCCTTTTGGGACCCAAACACTTCTAAAACATTTTCCTTTAATAAATCTAGGGGCACTAGATTGTCTAACATAAAAATTTGATTTTCCAAAATTATTTTTCTTTTCAAGCTCTTTGGAAATCAAATCTTTTTCTTCTTGAACATTTTGAAGCAATTTTTGTAAATCAAAACATTTTAATTCAAACTCTTCAAGTTTTGCTTCAAGTTCAAGTTTGGTTTTAGAAAGCAAATCATTTTGAATTTTTAACTTTGAAATCAATTTATTGTTTTTCAAAATGTGGCTTTTAAAATCTAAAACCAAATCATCATAGACATCTTGTAATTCATCAAAGGAATAAGAACATGAAGTAGATGAATTAGAAGTTACCCTTGAATCTTCTTCGATGGCCATAAGGTAAAGGTTGGCTTGTTCATCGTCGGTGGAGTCCTCATCACTCCAAGTAGCCACATGTGCCTTCTTCTTATGGCTTGAAGTGCTTGCCCTCTCCTTTCTTTTAGGTTCTCGTTCAAGCTCTCTCAAGGCTTTCTTCATGAACGGGGCACACTTCTTGAAGAGATGAACTATCTCTTCATCTTCATCCTCCTCTTCACTTGAGTAGACATGATGGCAAGTGGAGGATTTGAGAGCCATGGCACTTGCATTGATGCCAAGCCCTTTGACTTTCTTCTCTCCCATAGCTCTAATTTCTTCCCTCTTCTTCGGAGTGACCCCAGGAGTTCATCAAGCTTCAAAGTCTTCAAATTTTTGGCTTCGATGATGGTGGTCCTCTTTGAGTCCCATGACTCGGGAAGTGAGTAGATGAGCTTTTGAACAAGCTTTTCTTCCGGGATGGCTTCTCCATAGCCTTTGAGACCATTGGTGATGGTGGAGAACCAAACATCTTCTCGATGTTCTCTTCCGGATCCATTTTGAAGTTCTCATACTCTAAGGTTAGGAGCACAATCTTGGTTTCCTTGACTTCATCGGTTCCCTCGTATGTGAGTTCAAGCTTGTCCCATACCTCCTTGGCACTCTCACAAGAAGACATCTTCTCATAGATGGATGGACCAAATGCACAAAATAGAATGTGCAAGGCTTTGCAATTTAGCTCCATCTTCTTACAATCGTCGGCACTCCACTCCGCTTTGCTTCTTTGAGGCACAAACGAACCGTCTTCAACTATATCATATAGCTTGTAATCTCTAGATTTGATGAAGAACTTCATCTTTGTCTTCCAATGGGCATAGTGAGTTCCGTCAAAGAAAGGCGGTTTGTCGATTGATTGTGCCATTTGAGCCGGTTGATGAAATAGTGATCGAGCTTGCCGGATCTTCTCAATAGGATGTGAATCCCCTTCGATTGAGCCAAGCTCTGATACCAATTGTTGGGTTGTGTGGGGCTCGATTCGATCAACCAATGTTGCTCACCAAGTGGTGGAGAGGTGGATTTTTGGGTGTTAGGGTTTAGGAAGCTAGAATGGAAATGGACACAATGATTTATAGTGGTTCAACCTTCTAACCAAGGTTTACATTCACTACCTTAGCTCCCCACTAAGGATTTCTCAATCAATCCACTATTGATTCGTCCCCTTTTCTAGGCTTAGGAGGTAACCCTTACACACAATCAAGCTTTCTACCCAAAGCCTTGATTGAAACCCTCTCTTACAAAGAGATAAACAAAGCAAACTTAAAACCCTCTAAAAGGTGTTTGTTTGCACAATTAAGCACTCACCCAAAACCTAAAACACTTGAGCAAATTTAACAATTTTGGCTCACTAGTGTTTGTCTATACAAGAAATGACAAATTAAGCACTAAGACAATTTCTTGATCATTTGATGTTTGACAATATGAGCATTAGCCTTCTCTTGATGCTTGGAGGTCCCTTTTATGCTCCCAAATGAGTTTGTAGCCGTTACTAGCCGTTGGGATGAATTGGAGCCGTTGAGGACTTTATTTCCCTTCATAAATGCTGTTCTGCAGCTATCGGTATCGATACGCGTGGAACGGTATCGATACGGCCTTCATCAGAAACTAGATGTTGAGCTCTTGCCAGCCTAGGCGTATCGATACGCTTGAGGGCGTATTGGTACGGGTTCACATTTGAATGGCCGTTGGGAAATAGCCGTTGAGGTTGTTGAAATGGGATCGGTACACTTACCTGGCGTATCGAAACGACCCCACTCCGTATCGATACGACAAGGGCCTGTATCGATACGGGTTTTGACAGTGGCCAAACTGGGGCAAAAAGGTATCGGTACGGGGGTTTACCGTATCGATACTGGTACTCTGAAAACACAAGTTTGGCTATTAAAAACATGAAAAGTCTTTGCCAAAAACCTCTTAAAATACCTCAAACATAAATTCAAGTTGTTTGGACTTTAAAACAAGTTTTAAATTCTTTTCGAATTAGTCCAAAACATTTTTCAATTATTATATCAAAACATTAGTTCTACACACAACATGATTCACACTCAGTTTAATGCTCAAATAAAGGAGCTGCAAAGTGATTGGGGTGGTAAGTATTAGAAGCTCTCTGTGGAGTTGGCAAAGCTGGGCATTAAGCATCGTATCTCCTGCCTACATACCTCGAAGCAGAACGATGTTGTTGAACGAAAGCATCGTCACATTGTTGAATTGGCTCTTGTGTTACTCGCTCAAGCTTCTCTTTCTTTTCGTTTTTGGTCTTATGTCGTTATCACAGTTGTTCACCTCATTAACAGACTTCCCACAGCTGTTTTCAAAGGGCTGTCACCATTTGAGAAGTTGTATAATTGTCAACCTGATTACATGGCATTGAAAGTGTTTGGGTGTCGATGTTTTCCACATTTACGACCCTATCAGAATCACAAATTGAGTTTTTGATCCCAACCTTGTACATTTTTGGGATACAATGCACAACACCGAGGATATTATTGTTTGGCACCTGATGGACGTGTGTATATGTCACGTCATGTTATATTTGATGAACATTGCTTTCCTTTTGCAGGTTTAATGCCTAATGCAAGCCCCTCGAACAAGTTAAGTTCATTGTTTTCTCATGTGACAAAATTTCATGTTGTTCCTGGTGCTCAAATAGTATGTCAAGGAGCTTCTTCACCATTGGTTCCATCCCAACATCTTGAGCAATCTCGAGTGAATCCTGTGCCATGCTCTAGTGTGGAACTTGTCATTGAACCTGTGGTTTCGGGTGTCGTGGGTGTTGGTGGCTCATCTGCACAAGAAATTGTGGTCCAAGACTCTGAGGGTGTACCAAATGATTCTGAGGGTGTATCAAATGTTGGCTCTCATGTGGCCAATTTGGAGGGTGCATATCATGTTGTTGCTAACGTGTTGCATGCACCTCCTCTTGAAGACTTACGTCCCCAGAATGTGCCTTCTAGTGTGAGTGTTGTTCCACTTGGTGGTGGTCATCATATGACTACAAGAAGTAAACATGACATTTATAAGCCCAAGGCATACATAGCTGTTCATAATTGTGAGGAGGCAGAGCCAGCAACAATTCAGGCAACTCTTAGTTCTCCAAATTGGGGCCCTGCTGTTCATGCAGAATTTGATGCTTTGAAGAAAAATAATACATGGGATGTGGTGTCGTTGCTTGAAGGTCGATTCACTGTAGGTTGCAAGTGGCTCTTTCGTGTGAAAAAGAATGTGGATGGCTCGGTTTAAAGGTACAAAGCTCGGCTTGTGGCCAAGGGCTTCTCCCAAATCCCAGGCCAAGATTTTCAAGATACTTTTAGCCATGTTGTCAAGTCAGCCACGATCAATGTTGTCCTTTCCCCGGCAGTTTCTCATAATTGGAGTTTAAGACAAATTGATGTGAATAATGCATTCCTAAATGGTGATTTGCATGAGGATGTTTATATGCAACAACCTCTAGGATTTGAGGAGGTGGCACCAGATGGCTCGAGACTGGTTTGTAAGCTAAACAAAGCTGTAACACCCGAGTTTAGGGGTCGGGTGAAAATAATATTTTAATATTATTTGGGCTCGGGTCATAATTAAAATAATCCTTTACGTTCCGGGTTTCAAAAATACAAATATTTGAAATGGGACCAAATTGATTAGATTTCAAATGGAAGAGCTTTTAATGAAGAAAGGGGATAGCCATTCATTAATGGTCTTTTGGTAATTTGCCCATCTTTTGATTTAAAACCCCCTTTCCTATCTTCTATTTACTATTCATTCTCTACTTCAAAACCAAAACTAACGTGAAATGCCCCTTTTCTCTCCAAATTTCTATTTCATCATCTCCTTTGATTTTGTTGGTGATTTTTGCAAGGTAATGACATTTTTGACTTGGTCTTGTCTTCCTCTTCATGTTGGTACCAATATTTCTCATTATTGTTCATGATTTTGAAATTTGAAGTTTTAGGGTTTTGATTAAATATGAGAGCTTTATGGGTTTTTACTCAAACATTTGATTTGTTATTGTTAGATATGATGTTTATGAATCAAATGGTCCAACATATATAATTTTTAAAGTGTTTTATTGAGATTCCCGAATTTGGGTATAAATGGGGTTTTTGGAGGGTTTTGGGTGGGTTTTGGGGGTTGTTTTAGGTGAGAATTTATAGGCTATTGGTAGTGCTATGGTTGGGGGTTGATTTGGAATCGTTTGTGGGTGCAATGGGTGTTGGAAACATGGATTTTGGAAGGGGTAAGTGGGCTGTCCGAAATTGCAAAGTATGGGGTTTGGTCATGGCTTGCAACATTTTAATTTGTGATTGAATTGTATTCCGGGTTGGTCTTTTGATGTTGGGCTGATTTGGGATTGTTTGAATTGTGTTTGAGGTTGATTAGAAGCGGGAATTTGTGTTGGTGAAGCCTTGGGGACAAATCCGAAAATTGAAGACCATGGTTGCTTGGCTTGGAGCTTGGAAGCTTAGGTGAGTGGTTAAATATTTTTAAAATGGTTTTGAGTATTTGGTTCAAGCATGTGAACCTAGGATGGGCTTGGTAAACCCACCTAGAGTTGGGATTAGAGTGGTAGCCTAATCCCAAGCTTTGATTAGAGACTTTGGTTGCACTCTTAAATGGTTGTATATGCCTCGTGTTAAATTGTGATGGTGTTGATTATGTATATGTTGTATACATGTATGTTGAGGCATGTTGGATGCATTGTTATATGCATGTTGATGATAGATATGATATGGTTATACACATGTGCAAAATATGATGTGATATGGTTGTTAATGATGTACATGTGGTGTTGTTATGTGAAATGAGTTTATGAGATGATTGCTTGATCCGAGGATCATGGTGAGTACATGCTAGGCATGGAGATGTGGTTTGTGCATGACGGTAAGTCATGGTGAGTACGTGCTAAGCACGGAAGGTTGCTAATAAATGGTATTGTGGAATGTGTTAGTATTGGCACTAGTATGCTTGGGTACAAATGATCGATCATTAGGATGTTTAGTGTGCACACGTGAGTCAAAATGCGCGCGTGGTCTTGATGATGGTAGTCATCAAGATGGAGTACGGGTTTGCCCGGAAATCTTCTTATATAGTTATATGTCGGTGATGAGTGGAATCCCATCGACGGGCGTGAGGATGAGTGGAATCCCCTCCGCGTGAAATGAGGCGTGAGGATGAGTGGAATCCCCTCCGCGTGAACGGTGATGAGTGTAATCCCACCGTCAGGTAATGGTTGTGTTGTTGGATGTGAGTTCCAACGGTTATCCGCGTATTCGAGTCATAGCTAGGTGCCAATACGGATTATGGTTTATGTTGCCAATATGTGATTAATTGTGAGCCAATGTGATTTAGGATGGTCGCTAACATGGTTTAATATATGTGATTTCATATGTTGTAGATTTAAACATGTTGAGCATCACATGATATTGATTATATGTTCATGCATCATTTATAATTATGGCTCGTGTGGATCGGAGGTAAGATCACGCATTTTATCTTGGTTGTAGTTCGTGCTTGGACCCTGCATTGTCGAAGGTTTGTTTTATGAGCTTACCCTCACTAAGCTTTTATGCTTACGCTCTCTTTTGTTCGACAATGCAGATAAGTAGCTTGTGGGTGGCATGGGCAAGGAAGGGTCTCCAAGTGTTGCTTTGGTGAGCTCAATGTATGAATTTTAAGTGATAGAATGTAATAGTTAAGCAATGGGATAGGTATTTTTGTTTGAGTTTGGGTGTATGTTGATGTTTTGATTTGGCCTTGGTTTGTAAAACATGTTATGCTTTGATGTATGCTTGTGTGTGGTGGCATGTCTATAGACGTTTAGGTTGCCTTGTTATAGTGCAAACCTCTTTATGCTTATCATGTGCCTCTTACGGCCTTCGAGCACCATGTATGACCTTAGATGTTGAAATGCCTTTTGTTGGAATGCTATGCTTGAAAGCTTATGTTGCTTGTATGGTTTGTGTATCATCTAGCGTTGGATTGTGCCTTTGATTTCAAGTTAAAGTATGCTTTTATGCTTGATTTGCCTTAGGATTGATGTTAGTGTGTTGGTTGGGGTTTTAGAGGGATTTAAGGGCCTCCTTGTGCCTTAAATCAGCTCAAACCTGCAAGTTCGTGGCAGAGGTATCGATACGGTTGGTACGGTATCGATACCACCTTCTTGTTTCAGGCCTTGTGTATCGATACACTTGGGGGGGGTGTATCGATACCATTTTGGTCACTCGAGCTACTGTCCATTTCGGTATTGATACCGGCCTCTGGTGTATCGATACAGTCATCTTAGCGTTGACCGTGGGAAGTCAACCGTTGAGGAGGGTATCGAAACACTCCTTGGGTGTATCGATACGGTCTCTATGGGTTGACTTTGACCAGTTGACCTAGTCAAGGGGTATCGATACACCCCTTAATGGTATCGATACCGCCTGCAGTTAAAGCTTAAACCTAGTCAAGGGGTATCGATACACCCCTTAAGGGTATCGATACCGCCTGTAGTTAAAGCTTAAAATTGGGCTGTAAGATGTTGGGCTGAGTTCGTTTGTTTGTCTCGTGAATGTTGTTCCGCTGTATGATCACATAGGATTAAATACTCATCTAGATAAGATTTAAAATGAAAAAAAGGGTTGCTAACCGAGGGGGAATTCCTTAGGGAGTTTCCACTCGGTTTTCCCCGTGTAGCTTACTCGGACCGGTTATCCGGCCAGACCGGGACGAGGGGGTTACATTTGTTGGTATCAGAGCCTAAGGTTACCGAGACCTTGGGTAGGTAAGTGAGGTAAGTTAAGTTCTTGCATTGAAATTGCACGGTGTTTGCTTGCCATGTAAGCATGTTGCTTGTTATCCGTGAATGCTGTGGTGTACGCTTGTTTGATTGAGAATGTATGTTGTTTGATAGTACGCATATGTTTGCTTGTTTAGCAAGTAAGCCTTGTTATATGCTTGTTTGAGCATGTATGTGTGTTGAGTTGTTTGAAACATGTTTAGTAGAGTCACATTGCTACTATTACATCGGAAAAGAGATTTTAAGTGAGGAAATCATACTTGAGCCACTTGGAAGCCTTGCCTTGCTAACCCAATCTTGTATGTTTTACTGTTGATGTTGTTGTTGATTTAATTGCTTTTCGGTAAGTAGAAGTTGTAGTTCTGAAAAGGTGGACGGTGTTGAGGGAGTCCATCATCTTAGTTAGGGAGGTATGGTTGTACCGGAATTGAGGTACAATTTGTCCGTTTGAGACGGTGTGTATGTAGGTTGATTCCTGTGGATGAGGGACGATGTGATCAACACTGGCATCAGTTGGTAAGAAGAAGCGAAGACATGTGAGTGGGAGTTAGAGTGGTGTCGATGTTTTAACAGATAAGCCCTTGGTACAGTAATAAGTTGTTTCCTCCAGTTGATTCTGAACCCGTGCTTTTGTATATCGATAGTGAATATGCAAGTTTGAATGTGCCGATGAGGTGTCAGAGGTAGGTATAAGTACCTTAATTCTTTTGACGAGGTCAGGGTAACGGTCTCGTGTGAGTAATCCGAAACTCAGGAATATTAGTTAGTGGTCGTTTGGGGTTCAGCCTATGATTTTGATACAAGACAGCCGATAAGTATCCGTGAATGAGAATCAATTTGTGTGTTTGGGTCAGTGTACGTTGAGTTGTCTTCCAGCAAGTGGAAGAGATGAAGTCACTTCCGATATAGTTGAACCGAGAAGGGAGTCTTGAGCTTTGACTCCAGGTTGTTTGGTAGGGGTAGAACAAGTCCAGCATGACTGTTTGTGTGTGATCAGAATTGAATCTTGAAGTTACGAGATGCTCTAAGAACAGTTTAGAAGAATCAGATTTTATTGAAGAACCAGTCCGAGAACAAGAGGACCGAAGACTAATAGCTGTGTACTTGTGAAGTTGCAATTTCTGCGGATTCGTCTGTTTGTGTGAGCATGCAAAGAATTTAGACATACTTGTTGAGATCTTAGATGTAGGGACACATGTGACTAGCCTTTTGGGAGATAGTAGTGATCAGAAAGATGTACAGAAGATGGTTGTTGGTGGTTCAGAGTTACTAGTTTCTAGTAGATGTGAAGTAATTGTCTTCCTACGGTTTCGATGTACCTTTTTGACATGGTTTGGCTTGTAGAACACAAGCTAGGATATACGTTGAGATAAAGAGAGAGTTGCCTTGAAGTTGCCGATTCCTGTAAGACTATAGTAGTAGGTGAGGATGTGAACTCCTTATTGAACGTTGACCCAGTTTTAGAGGTCAAAGATTGATTGAGTTTAGTTGACAGGCTTGCCTAGCAGATGTGATGGATTTGATTTTTGAACGAAGATTAGGCCGCAGAATGTTAAAATAGTTTGTGATTCTTCCTAGAAGTGTTTAGAAGATATGCCCAATTTGTCTCCTGTTAGAGAAGAAGAGTTTATTATTGATGTCGTCACTGAGTTTGCTCCCGTTTTAGTTGCTCTGTATCTTATGGTTTCCGACAGAATTGAGAGGGTTGAAGAATCAACTTTGAGACTTGTTAGACCTTAGATTCTTTAGGCCTAGTACGTCATCTTAGAGCATGACAATGCAATTTGTGAAGAAGAAAGAGTGACAGTATGAGAATGTGTTTAGATTTCAGACAGTTGAAACAAGTGACAGTGAATAATTAGTATCCATTTCCGAGTGGCAGTGATTGGTTGATCAGTTAGTGTGTGCTTCAGTCTTTTCGAAGATTAGTTTGAGATCCGTTTACTACCAGTTGAAAGTGAGAAAAGTTGAAGTACCGAAGACAGCTTTAGGGGCAAGATGTGATCACCTTGAAGCTCTGAGTTATGCCGTTTTGTTTGACTAGTGTATTAGTTACCTTCATAGAAATGTTGA
Source organism: Hibiscus trionum (assembly GCA_030270665.1). Taxonomy (NCBI): domain Eukaryota; kingdom Viridiplantae; phylum Streptophyta; class Magnoliopsida; order Malvales; family Malvaceae; genus Hibiscus; species Hibiscus trionum. The sequence continues at coordinate 10,661,535 of BSYR01000014.1, forward strand.
ACATAATAATCCCCGAGTTCCTTGATCAGTTGTAATAGTTCTCATAGATGACACATGAGTGCATTCAAGTACCGAAGAAGACCATGACAAGCTTTTGAGTTAGTATTGTAGATTCTATTAGAGAATCAGTTGTATGCCAAGTTGAGCCAACGCGAACTCCGAGTCAATGAAGATGTTCTCCTAGGACATGTAGATCAGCCGAGCGTATTAGAGTAAATCCCAAGTAGGCAAAATAAGATATGAGTCGGAGGAAAATGAAGACTGTGACAGATATCTATAGTTCCTAGGTCTACCATTGTTCCTTTCAGAGGATTGTAAATAGCCTTTCGAAGATAGCTGCTCTTTTGACAGATTGCTACAGAAGAATGTTCAGTTGTGTGGTCAGATGCGAGACAATGAGCCATTGAGAAGCTGAAAGAAACCTTGAAGAGAACTTCGACCTTGTTTCAGCCTATATTAGAGGAAGAATTTGTGAACCATAGTGATGCGTTACATGTAGAGTTATGTTGTGTGATTATGCAAGACGGAAGATTGTGACTTGTTCATCGAGTTAGTTGAAGGACCGTGAGAAGAGTTATCCGATATGAGACATAGAGTTAATTACAATTGTATTTACTTCGAAGACTTAGAGACAAAGCTTGTATAGTAAGAAATGCACAGTGCGTACGTACATATTATCAGACCTTGAATTGTTAGACAACTTAGGAAAGGTTGAAACTTGAACAACATAAAGTGTTAGAACTGCTTGAAGACTGTAATATCAAGATTGAGTACCATCCGAAGATAGTCAACGTAGTAACCGATGTTCCGAGTTGTAATTGTTGTTAGATTAGTAGTTGAGTTGCGAGTTGTATTTGCTGAATTTAGTTACCGAATGACAGTATTCTTATGGCCGAGTTTCATGTTGAACCTACATTGAGTCAGGATGCTTGAAGAGAAACAGTTGTAAGACAGATTCTTGGCACCTCACGTGCAAGACACAGTAAAAGGAAGACCTTCAGAATACAGTTTCAGAGATGATAGAGTTTTGCATTTCAGAGACAGAATAGTTGTACCGATTAACATAGTGTTTTGATTTTGGCCGAAGCACACGACAGTCTGTTTGTATTGCATCTGAGTAGTATGAAGATGTATTGTGGGTTGAAGACGAGTACTTCTGGATTGAGTTGATGAATAATGTGGTTCAGTATGAGAGTAAGTGAGTAAATTGCCAGCGTGTTAAGACCGAACGTCAGTTTTCTTCTAGTATGTTACATCCGTGGAAGGTTCATAAAGGGAGTGAGTAATAGAGATTCGAGATTTCAACTAGATTATTTTTGAAGACGTTTGTATATTGTTTGGTTACCTGTTGAAGTCAGATGGTCAGTTAGAGAAAGTTATGAGTCAAGTGTTCAAACAGTGTTGTATGAGATTGTGAATCGGGCTAGTACAGTTGTTTATTTGTTGCGGTTACCACCAGAGTTAGAAAGGGGTTGGTGATGTGATTTGTGTATCTATGATTCGGGAGTGTGAGTCAAATCTGTTCCGTGCTATGTTTGTTGAAGAGGTTGAGTCGAGGTTGAAATGGGCACGCATTGAAGAACTCGTTGAGATGTTAGAATCAAGTAGCTAATGTTGTGTGGTAAGTTTACCGAGTTGGTGAGTAGGTTGTAGTGAGAAGGGAAGTGAGTAAGAACAGGCTTCGTGGTAATTCATGTCCGATAATTTCGGGGACGAAATTTCCTTAAGTGGGGGAGAGTTGTAACACCCGAGTTTAGGGGTCGGGTGAAAATAATATTTTAATATTATTTGGGCTCGGGTCATAATTAAAATAATCCTTTACGTTCCGGGTTTCAAAAATATAAATATTTGAAATGGGACCAAATTGATTAGATTTCAAATGGAAGAGCTTTTAATGAAGAAAGGGGTTAGCCATTCATTAATGGCCTTTTGGTAATTTGCCCATCTTTTGATTTAAAACCCCCTTTCCTATCTTCTATTTACTATTCATTCTCTACTTCAAAACCAAAACTAACGTGAAATGCCCCTTTTCTCTCCAAATTTCTATTTCATCATCTCCTTTGATTTTGTTGGTGATTTTTGCAAGGTAATGACATTTTTGACTTGGTCTTGTCTTCCTCTTCATGTTGGTACCAATATTTCTCATTATTGTTCATGATTTTGAAATTTGAAGTTTTAGGGTTTTGATTAAATATGAGAGCTTTATGGGTTTTTACTCAAACCTTTGATTTGTTATTGTTAGATATGATGTTTATGAATCAAATGGTCCAACATATATAATTTTTAAAGTGTTTTATTGAGATTCCCGAATTTGGGTATAAATGGGGTTTTTGGAGGGTTTTGGGTGGGTTTTGGGGTTGTTTTAGGTGAGAATTGATAGGCTATTGGTAGTGCTATGGTTAGGGGTTGATTTGAGATCGTTTGTGGGTGCAATGGGTGTTGGAAACATGGATTTTGGAAGGGGTAAGTGGGCTGTCCGAAATTGCAAAGTATGGGGTTTGGTCATGGCTTGCAACATTTTAATTTGTGATTGAATTGTATTCCGGGTTGGTCTTTTGATGTTGGGCTGATTTGGGATTGTTTAAATTGTGTTTGAGGTTGATTAGAAGCGGGAATTTGTGTTGGTGAAGCCTTGGGGATAAATCCGAAAATTGAAGACCATGGTTGCTTGGCTTGGAGCTTGGAAGCTTAGGTGAGTGGTTAAATATTTTTAAAATGGTTTTGAGTATTTGGTTCAAGCATGTGAACCTAGGATGGGCTTGGTAAACCCACCTAGAGTTGGGATTAGAGTGGTAGCCTAATCCCAAGCTTTGATTAGAGACTTTGGTTGCACTCTTAAATGGTTGTATATGCCTCGTGTTAAATTGTGATGGTGTTGATTATGTATATGTTGTATACATGTATGTTGAGGCATGTTGGATGCATTGTTATATGCATGTTGATGATAGATATGATATGGTTATACACATGTGCAAAATATGGTGTGATATGGTTGTTAATGATGTACATGTGGTGTTGTTATGTGAAATGAGTTTATGAGATGATTGCTTGATCCGAGGATCATGGTGAGTACATGCTAGGCATGGATATGTGGTTTGTGCATGACGGTAAGTCATGGTGAGTACGTGCTAAGCACGGAAGGTTGCTAATAAATGGTATTGTGGAATGTGTTAGTATTGGCACTAGTATGCTTGGGTACAAATGATCGATCATTAGGATGTTTAGTGTGCACACGTGAGTCAAAATGCGCGCGTGGTCTTGATGATGGTAGTCATCAAGATGGAGTACGGGTTCGCCCGGAAATCTTCTTATATAGTTATATGTCGGTGATGAGTGGAATCCCATCGACGGGCGTGAGGATGAGTGGAATCCCCTCCGCGTGAAATGAGGCGTGAGGATGAGTGGAATCCCCTCCACGTGAACGGTGATGAGTGTAATCCCACCGTCAGGTAATGGTTGTGTTGTTGGATGTGAGTTCCAACGGTTATCTGCGTATTCGAGTCATAGCTAGGTGCCAATACGGATTATGGTTTATGTTGCCAATATGTGATTAATTGTGAGCCAATGTGATTTGGGATGTGTCGCTAACATGGTTTAATATATGTGATTTCATATGTTGTGGATTTAAACATGTTGAGCATCACATGATATTGAATATATGTTCATGCATCATTTATAATTATGGCTCGTGTGGATCGGAGGTAAGATCATGCATTTTATCTTGGTTGTAGTTCGTGCTTGGACCCTGCATTGTCGAAGGTTTATTTTATGAGCTTACCCTCACTAAGCTTTTATGCTTACGCTCTCTTTTGTTCGACAATGCAGATAAGTAGCTTGTGGGTGGCATGAGCAAGGAAGGGTCTCCAAGTGTTGCTTTGGTGAGCTCAATGTATGAATTTTAAGTGATAGAATGTAATAGTTAAGCAATGGGATAGGTATTGTTGTTTGAGTTTGGGTGTATGTTGATGTTTTGATTTGGCCTTGGTTTGTAAAACATGTTATGCTTTGATGTATGCTTGTGTGTGGTGGCATGTCTATAGACGTTTAGGTTGCCTTGTTATAGTGCAAACCTCTTTATGCTTATCATGTGCCTCTTATGGCCTTCGAGCACCATGTATGACCTTAGATGTTGAAATGCCTTTTGTTGGAATGCTATGCTTGAAAGCTTATGTTGCTTGTATGGTTTGTGTATCATCTAGCGTTGGATTGTGCCTTTGATTTCAAGTTAAAGCATGCTTTTATGCTTGATTTGCCTTAGGATTGATGTTAGTGTGTTGGTTGGGGTTTTAGAGGGATTTAAGGGCCTCCTTGTGCCTTAAATCAGCTCAAACCTGCAAGTTCGTGGCAGAGGTATCGATACGGTTGGTACGGTATCGATACCACCTTCTTGTTTCAGGCCTTGTGTATCGATACACTTGGGGGGTGTATCGATACCATTTTGGTCACTGGAGCTACTGTCCATTTCGGTATCGATACCGGCCTCTGGTGTATCGATACAGTCATCTTAGCGTTGACCGTGGGAAGTCAACCGTTGGGGAGGGTATCGATACACTCCTTGGGTGTATCGATACGGTCTCTACGGGTTGACTTTGACCAGTTGACCTAGTCAAGGAGGTATCGATACACCCCTTAATGGTATTGATACCGCCTGCAGTTAAAGCTTAAACCTAGTCAAGGGGTATCGATACACCCCTTAAGGGTATCGATACCGCCTGTAGTTAAAGCTTAAAATTGGGCTGTAAGATGTTGGGCTGAGTTCGTTTGTTTGCCTCGTGAATGTTGTTCCGCTGTATGATCACATAGGATTAAATACTCATCTAGACAAGATTTAAAATGAAAAAAAAGGGTTGCTAACCGAGGGGGAATTCCTTAGGGAGTTTCCACTCGGTTTTCCCCGTGTAGCTTACTCGGACCGGTTATCCGGCCAGATCGGGACGAGGGGGTTACAAAAGCGCTGTACGGACTCATACAGGCTCCGCGAAACTGGTTTGCCAAGCTTCGAGACTATCTGCTTGACATTGGTGTCACGAACTCTCGTGTAGACAGCTCAATGTTTATAAAAGCTGGACATGGATTTATGACATATGTGATCGTCTATGTAAATGATATTGTGGTTACTAGAGGCTCAGATAAGGATATTGAAGAGGTGGTAAGGCAAATTGGGAGCAGGTTCTCTTTGAAGGACCTTGGGCAGTTGAGTTTCTTTCTTGGCATGGAGGTTAAACGTGTTGGAGGGACCATTGTTTTAAGTCAAAAGTAGTTCCTGATAGAATTATTAGCTAGGGCACACATGGAGAATGCAAACCCTACACCCACACCAATGGTTACTTTCTTAAAACTAACTCAAGAAGCTGGTAGCCCACTTCGAGAACCAAAGGAATATCGTAGCTTGGTTGGGGCTCTTTTCTACGCCTGTCACACACGACCCGATATAGTATATGTAGTGAACAAGCTAGCTCAGTTCATGCATGCCCCATGTGAGCAGCATATGACTGCCTTAAAGAGGGTGTTGCGATATCTCAATGGCACACTAGATGTTGGGTTAGTTTTTTCACCCTCAACTAATCCTTGTCAGATAGTAGCCTTCGCTGATGCAGACTGTTGTGGCAACATGGATGATCGACGCTCAATCTCAGGCAATTGTGTGTTCTTGAATGGTAACCTGGTGATTTGGACGTCTAGGAAATAGAAGAAGGTGTCTGTTGGGTTTTTAGCACGCTCGAATCGATCACCGAAACCGTCAAGTGGGTTGTATTTGGTTCTTGGATGAATTGGCTAAAAACCGAAAGAAAGGTAGACAATTTGCACAAGGATTTTAGAGTGGTTCGACTTTCTAACCAAAGTCTACATCCACTACCTTAGCACACCACTAAGGATTTCCCAATTCACTCAACAATGAATTCGTCCCCTTTTCCCGGTTTAGGAGGAAACCGTTACAACCCTATCTTTTGGACTTGGCTAAGATAGAACCAACTCTAGTTTTTCTCTCAAGGCTAAACTAGAACCTCTCATTTTACAAGGGTAAAAAGATGTAAACAAATAAACCTCACAAGGTGGATGTTTACACAATTGAGCTCATAAGAAAGAGTGAAGGATAAAAACAATAAAATCACTCTCTACAAATATTTACAAGAGAAATGAAGAAAATAAAGACTAAAACTCAATTTCTCTTGAACATTAAGCTTGGATGTTGTCTCTTACTATCTTCAAGTGTCCTTGTGGTGTTTATATAGTGTGGAATGAGTTTCTAGCCGTTTATGGCCGCTGGGGATGTTTTGGAGCCGTTGGGAAGTCATAAAGTCGACCTTTAAATTCTCACCTACACAGAGGTTTCGAAACCTTTACCAGAGGTTTCCAAACCTTAAGGAGGAATTTGAAAAAAACTAGCCGTTACAAGGCCAAGGTTTCGAAACCTTCATAGAGGTTTCGAAACCTTTGCTAAGGTTTCAAAAACAGAGGCATTCTGCCCCGAAAGGTTTCGAAACCTTATAGGATGGTTTCGAAACTTTCACTCAAAAAACCAATTTTGGCTAATTTTTAACTTTAAAATGTATATTCGATATAGGTGCAAAGTCAAAACATTTTAAACACATTTTTTAAGTTTTAAGGATTTTTGAATTATTTTTGAAATCTTTAAACAAGTCCAAAACATTTTTCACATAATTGTTATATCAAAATATTTCTCAACAATCTCCCCCTTTTTGATATAACAAAACTTCTTTGAAAAATTGTTTTTGACAAAAGCTCCCCCTTAATTTTTCACTTACTTCTCCCCCTTTTTGTTATATCAAAAATAATTCAAATCTTTATAGTACATAATAACGATGGAGAGTAACTTAAAAAAAATTTAAGTACAAAAAAATTGAAATAAAACTCCCCCTTACTAAAGCATTCCATTAAATTTTTAGCTCAAAGCTTGACACTTAAAGGCATTGAATTTCAAAATAAAATCAAATTAAGAGCATATGAAATTCAATTTATCCAAGACTTAAAAAATCTTTATGCAAACATATAAATGAAACAATATGATTCATATGCACAAAGCATCATAAAATGTCATGCACTTATAAATATAAATAAGCAAAGATGCATGAACATTTATCATCAACATAGGCAACCGAATGATTTAAAATCAAATACATTAAGATTAGAGGTTACCCATCTTCTTCACTTGTGTGACTAGAGCATATGAGATTCTTGCTTTTCTTGCCTTTGCTCCAACACACCTACAATAGACATTTACTTGGATTTTGGTATCCAAATTGCTTTGGATCCATTAACATTAATCTCAATGTCTCTAGTTCCCTTAGGAACCCATACTTGTCTAATCCTATAAGATTTTCTCTTCCTAATAGGACAAGTATGTAAGGAATGACCATGATAATGGCAATGTGAGCATTTTGCCATTATGTGACAAGATGAATTACTAAAAATAATTTTTTTTTCTTTTATTAAGCTTTCAAGCTTAACTTTCAAATCAAGATTTTCTTTTTCTAAAACATCTTTACTTGTTTTTGAAAACTCTAAATCATCTTTCAAAATTTTATTTTGGTTTTCAAAATCCAATTTTGTTTTCAAAAGAAAATCATTTTCAAATTCAAGTTTTGAAATCGTTTTCTTAAATTTGGAATTCATGGTCTCAAATTCCAAAAATAATTCATCGAAAGCATCTTGCAACTCATCGAAAGAGTAAGAATAAAGCTCACTTGAGTTAGAAGATACCTTAGGCTCCTCGAGAGCCAAAACACCATCCACCTTTGGATTGGAGAGAGGGTTTGCACATGATTGATCATCATCTTTCTTTTCTCCCTTCTTGTTGCCATAAAGCTTCTCAAGTTTCTCCCACAATTCTTTGGGACTTTTGCATGTGGAGATCTTCTTGGAAACTTCTTCGTTGAGGCCACAATAGAGAATGTGCATCGCCTTGGTGTTTAGCTTTGCCTTCGTGTCGTTGGCACTCCTTTGCTTTTTCTTCTTCTTTGGAGCTTCCAAATACCCATCTTCAATGATGTCCCAAACCTCATAGTCTTGAGACTTGATGAAGAATTTCATGATATTTTCCCATTGGAAGTATGCTTATCCTTCGAAGAGTGGAGGACACAAGATAGAGCGGCCTTCTTCAAATCTTGCCATTTTCATGAACGGTGAACTACGAGCGAAGGATCTTTACTCCCAGATGTTAGTCCTTCGATGGAGACGAGGCTCTGATACTAATTGTTGGGATGTGTGGGGCTCGATTCGTTCAACCGATGTTGCTCACCAAGTGGTGGAGAGGTGGATTTTTGGGTGGAAGGGTTGTGGAAGCTAAAAAGAAATGTGACACAATGATTTATAGTGGTTCAACCTTCTAACCAAGGTCTACATCCACTACCTTAGCTCCCCACTAAGGATTTCTCAATCAATCCACTATTGATTCGTCCCCTTTTCTATGCTTAGGAGGAAACCCTTACAACCAATCAAGTTTTCTACCCAAAGCCTTGATTGAAACCCTCTTTACAAAGAGATAAACAAAGTAAACTTAAAACCCTCTAATAGGTGTTTGTATGCACAATTAAGCACTCACCCAAAACCTAAAACACTTGAGCAAATTTGACAATTTTGGCTCACTAGTGTTTGTCTATACAATAAATGACAATTTAAGTACAAAGACAATCTTTGATCATTTGATGTTTGACAATATGAGCATTAACCTTCTCTTGATGCTTGGAGGTCCCTTTTATACTCCCAATTGAGTTTGTAGCCGTTACTAGCCGTTGGGGATGAATTGGAGCCGTTGAGGACTTTATTTCCTTTCATAAATGTTGTTCTGCAGCTATCCGTATCGATACGCGTGGAACCGTATCAGTACGGCCTTCATCAGAATCTAGCCGTTGGGCTCTTGCCAGCCTAGGCGTATCGATACGCTTGAGGGCGTATCGGTACGGGTTCACATTTAAAAGGTCGTTGGGAAATAGCCGTTGGGGTGGTTGAAATGGAATCGGTACGCTTATCTGGCGTATCGAAACGATCCCGATCCGTATCGGTACGGCAAAGGCCTGTATCGATACGGGTTTTGACAGTGGCCAAACTGGGGCAAAAAGGTATCCAAACGGGTAAGACTATATCGGTACGGATACTTTGAAAACACAAGTTTGGCTATTAAAAACATGAAAAATCTTTGCCAAAAACCTCTTAAAATACCTCAAACATAATTTCAAGTTGTTTGGACTTTAAAACAAGTTTTAAATTCTTTTCAAATTAGTCCAAAACATTTTTCAATTATTATATCAAAACATTAGTTCTACAATCTCCCCCTTTTTGATATAATAAAACCAACTTGAAAAATTGTTTGGGATTCTCCCCCTTTAACTTTAAAAATGTGAATAAGAGATTGAAGATATGAAATCAAATTAAGCTCCCCCTTATTCATTTGAAAATTCAATTTTTCAAATCATTTCTCCCCCTTTTTGTTATATCAAAAAGAATTTAAAACATTAAGTTCAAAATAACAATAGAGGTAAAAATTTACACAAATAAGAATTTGGTTTTAAAATGGCTCCCCCTTACTCAAAGCATCATCAAAATGTTAGTCCAACATTTATGATCATCTAGTTGAATAAACTAAAAATAAAACAAGTAAATGCAAAAACAACTAGAATTTTTACCAACACTTGAACCCAAAGGAGGATGTGAAGCCTTCCTTCTTCAAGTGTTCTTCCTTGTGTGCATGGAGCTCCCCCTCAATGTTTGACTTGTTGAACATCTCCATCACACCTAGCAATAGACAATCAAGTAATTTTTGGTATCCAAATTGCTTTGGATCCATGAACGTTAGTAGCACAAATTTTAGTCCCCTTAGGAATCCATATTTCAATGTCATCCTTTTTAATTGAAGTGGTTAGTCCTTTTGGGACCCAAACACTTCTAAAACATTTTCCTTTAATAAATCTAGGGGCATTAGATTGTCTAACATAAAAATTTGATTTTCCAAAATTGTTTTTCTTTTCTAGTTCTTTGGAAATCAAATCTTTTTCTTCTTGAACATTTTGAAGCAATTTTTGTAAATCAAAACATTTTAATTCAAACTCTTCAAGTTTTGCTTCAAGTTCAAGTTTGGTTTTAGAAAGCAAATCATTTTGAATTTTTAACTTTGAAATCAATTTATTGTTTTTCAAAATATGGCTTTTAAAATCTAAAACCAAATCATCATAGGCATCTTGTAATTCATCAAAGGAATAAGAACATGAAGTAGATGAATTAGAAGTTACCCTTGAATCTTCTTCGATGGCCATAAGGCAAAGGTTGGCTTGTTCATCGTCGGTGGAGTCCTCATCACTCCAAGTAGCCACATGTGCCTTCTTCTTATGGCTTGAAGTGCTTGCCCTCTCCTTTCTTTTAGGTTCTCGTTCAAGCTCTCTCAAGGCTTTCTTCATGAACGGGGCACACTTCTTGAAGAGATGAACTATCTCTTCATCTTCATCCTCCTCTTCACTTGAGTAGACATGATGGCAAGTGGAGGATTTGAGAGCCATGGCACTTGCATTGATGCCAAGCCCTTTGATTTTCTTCTCTCCCATAGCTCTAATTTCTTCCCTCTTCTTCTCACCCTCTTTGTTCTTCTTCATGATTTGATGAGTAAGGAGTGACCCCATGAGTTCATCAAGCTTCAAAGTCTTCAAATTTTTGGCTTCGATGATGGCGGTCCTCTTTGAGTCCCAAGACTCGGGAAGTGAGTAGATGAGCTTTCGAACAAGCTTTTCCTCCGGGATGGCTTCTCCATAGCCTTTGAGACCATTGGTGATAGTGGAGAATCTATCAAACATCTTCTCTATGTTCTCTTCCGGATCCATTTTGAAGTTCTCATACTCTAAGGTTAGGATCCCAATCTTGGTCTCCTTGACTTCATTTGTTCCCTCGTATGTGACTTCAAGCTTGTCCCATACCTCCTTGGCACTCTCACAAGAAGACATCTTCTCATAGATGGATGGACCAAATGCACAAAATAGAATGTGCAAGGCTTTGCAATTTAGCTCCATCTTCTTGCGATCGTCGGCACTCCACTCCACTTTACCTCTTGTAGGCACGAACGGACCATCTTCAACTACATCCCATAGCTTGTAATCTCTTGATTTGATGAAGAACTTCATCTTTGTCTTCCAATGGGCATAGTGAGTTTTGTCAAAGAAAGGCGGTTTGTCGATTGAATGTGCCATTGAGCCGATTGATGAAAAAGTGATCGAGCTTGCCGGATCTTCTCAATAGGATGTGAATCCCCTTCGATTGAGCCAAGCTCTGATACCAATTGTTGGGTTTTTAGCACGCTCGAATCGATCACCGAAACCGTTAAGTGGGTTGTATTTGGTTCTTGGATGAATTGGCTAAAACCGAAAGAAAGGTAGACAATTTGCACAAGAATTTTGGAGTGGTTCGACTTTCTAACCAAAGTCTACATCCACTACCTTAGCACACCACTAAGAATTTCCCAATTCACTCAACAATGAATTCGTCCCCTTTTCCCGGTTTAGGAGGAAACCGTTACAACCCTATCTTTTGGACGTGGCTAAGATAGAACCAACTCTAGTTTTTCTCTCAAGGCTAAACTAGAACCTCTCCTTTTACAAGGATAAAAAGATGTAAACAAATAAACCTCACAAGGTGGATGTTTACACAATTGAGCTCACAAGAAAGAGTGAAGGATAAAAACAATAAAATCACTCTCTACAAATATTTACAAGAGAAATGAAGAAAATAAAGACTAAAACTCAATTTCTCTTGAACATTAAGCTTGGATGTTGTCTCTTACTATCTTCAAGTGTCCTTGTGATGTTTATATAGTGTGGAATGAGTTTCTAGCCGTTTATGGCCGTTGGGGGATGTTTTGGAGTCGTTGAGAAGTCATAAAGTCGACCTTTAAATTCTCACCTACACAGAGGTTTCGAAACCTTTACCAGAGGTTTCCAAACCTTAAGGAGGAATTTGAAAAAAACTAGCTGTTACAAGGCCAAGGTTTCGAAACCTTCATAGAGGTTTCGAAACCTTTGCTAAGGTTTCAAAAACAGAGGCATTCTGCCCAGAAAGGTTTTGAAACCTTATAGGATGGTTTCGAAACTTTCACTCAAAAAACCAATTTTGGCTAATTTTTAACTTTAAAATGTATATTCGATATAGGTGCAAAGTCAAAACATTTTAAACATATTTTTTAAGTTTTAAGGATTTTTGAATTATTTTTGAAATCTTTAAACAAGTCCAAAACATTTTTCACATAATTGTTATATCAAAATATTTCTCAACAGTGTCCAGATCAACCACAGAGGCCGAGTATCACAGCCTGGCTGATGCTGCATCAGAGGTAGCTTGGCTACACACGCTGCTTATTGAGATGAAGGTTCTGGTAGCTTCAACCTCTGTTATTTGGAGCGACAATTCAAGCGCAATTGCGATGAGTGATAATCATGTGTATCATTCGAAGACCAAAATGTGGAGTTGGATGTGCACTTCGTTCGTAAAAAGCTAGCGGCCAAGCAGTTACAGGTCAACTACGTTTCAGCTGAACATCAGATTGCAGATAGGCTAACCAAACCATTGTCTAAAGATTACTTCAACAGCTTTCGTTACAAACTAGGCGTTCTAACTACTGAAGAAATCGAAAAGTTGGAAAAGAAGGAAGGATGTTGAAGGATGAAGGTGCAGCAGGAGATTGCTGGCTCACGATTAGTCACTTGTGCCAGCTGGAGTCTGTTAGCCTACGTGGCGTTTTTTGTAACAGCTTCTAACTATTTTCAGTTTCACTCTCCTGTGTAAACCATCACCCTATATAAGGGTTGTTTCTGTAAAGCAATAAACTTAAGCTTTGAGCTCCATCATCTTCATTAAAACGTTTCTGTAGAACTAATGTTTTGATGTAATAATTGAAAAATGTTTTGGACTGATTTAAAAAGTATTTAAAACAATTTCCAAAGTCCAAATAACTTGAAACTATGTTTAGGGATGTTTTTAAAAGGTTTTACATGTTTTTCAAAGCCAAACTTCACAAAATTGTCTAGGCGTTTCGAAACACCTTAGGGAGTTTCGATACGGTGCATTCCAGTAGCTAAAACGTTTCGATACTAGTATCGAAACGGGCTTTCCCTGGATAAGGATTTTGCCCAGCGTTTCGAAACGGGCTATGCCCTTTCGATACGCCTACGTGGCATTGACCACAACGGTCATAAACCCCAACGGCTATTTCCCACTAACTTTTAAATGCATGTCGTTTCGATACGGGGATAGGCGTTTCGAAACGGGCTACAGCGTTTCAATACGAGTTCACATCAGACTGCAACGGCTCTTTCTACTTAAAGGGTGTTTCGAAATGGGTTCGAGCGTTTCGAAATAGTGAGCTGCAGAACTGCATTTATGGTGGGAATTAAAGTCCTCAACGGCTCCAATTGATCCCCAACGGCTAGTAACGGCTATTAACTCATCAAAAAGTATAAAAGGTACTTCCAAGCATCAAGTAAAGGCTAATGCTCATATTGTCAAACATCAAATGATCAAGAAATTGTCTTAGCACTTAAATTGTCATTTATTGTATAGACAAACACTAGTGAGCCAAAATTGTCAAATTTGCTCAAGTGTTTTAGGTTTTGGGTGAGTGCTTAATTGTGCAAACAAACACCTATTAGAGGGATTTGTGTTTGCTTTATTTATCTCTTTGTAAAAGAGGGTTTTGATCAAGGCTTTGGGTAGAAAGCTTGATCGGTGTAAAGGGTTTCCTCTTAAGCCTAGAAAAGGGGACGAATCAATAATGTATTGATTGGAAATCCTTAGTGAGGAGCTAAGGTAGTGGATGTAGACCTTGGTTAGAAGGTTGAACCACTATAAATCATTGTGTCACTTATCATTTTAGCTTCCTCAACCCTTCCACCCAAAAATCCACCTCTCCACCACTTGGTGAGCTATATCGGTTGATCGAATCGAGCACCTCTCAACCCAACAATTGGTATCAGAGCTTGGCTCAATCGAAAGGGATTCACATCCTATTGAGAAGATCCGGCAAGCTCGATCACTATTTCATCAACCGGCTCAAATGGCGCAATCCATCGACAAACCGCCTTTCTTCGACGGAACCCACTATGCCTATTGGAAGACAAAGATGAAGTTCTTCATCAAATCTAGAGATTACAAGCTATGAGATATAGTTGAAGATGGTTCGTTCGTGCCTCAATGAAGCAAAGCGGAGTGGAGTGCCGACGATCGCAAGAAGATGGAGCTAAATTGCAAAGCCTTGCACATTCTCTTTTGTGCATTTGGCCCAACCATCTATGAGAAGATGTCTTCTTGTGAGAGTGCCAAGGAGGTATGGGACAAGCTTGAAGTCACATACGAGGGGACCGATGAAGTTAAGGAGACCAAGATTGGGCTCCTAACCTTAGAGTATGAGAACTTCAAAATGGATCCGGAAGAGAACATCGAGAAGATGTTTAATAGGTTCTCCACTATCACCAATGGTCTCAAAGGCTATGGAGAAGCCATCCCGAAAGAAAAGCTTGTTCGAAAGCTCATCTACTCACTTCCCGAGTCTTGGGACTCAAAGAGGACCGCCATCATCGAAGCCAAGAATTTGAAGACTTTGAAGCTAGATGAACTCATGGGGTCACTCCTTACTCATCAAATCATGAAGAAGAACAAAGAAGATGAGAAGAAAAGGGAAGAAATTAGAGCTATGGGAGAGAAGAAAATCAAAGGGCTAGGCATCAATGCAAGTGTCGTGGCTCTCAAATCCTACACTTGCCATCATGTTTACACAAGTGAAGAGGAGGATGAAGAAGAGATTGTTCATCTCTTCAAGAAGTGTGCCCCTTTCATGAAGAAAGCTTTGAGAGAGCTTGAACGAGATTCCAAGAAAAAGGAGAGGGAGAGCACTTCAAGCCATAAGAAGAAGGCATATGTGGCTACTTGGAGTGATGAGGACTCCACCGACGATGAACAAGCCAACCTTTGACTTATGGCCATCGAAGAAGAGTCATGGGTAACTTCTAATTCATCTACTTCATGTTCTTACACTTTTGATGAATTACAAGATGCCTATGACGATTTGGTTTTAGACTTTAAAAATCACATTTTGAAAAACAATAAATTGATTTCAAAGTTAAAAATTCAAAAGGATTTAATTTCTAAAACCAAACTTGAACTTGAAGCGAAACTTGAAGAGTTTGAATTAAAATGTTTTGATTTACAAAATTTGCTTCAAAAAGTTCAAGAAGAAATGGATTTGATTTCCAAAGAGCTTGAAAAGAAAAACAATTTTGGAAAATCAAATTTTTATGTAAGACAATCTAGTGCCCCTAGATTTGTAAAAGGAAAATGTTTTAGAAGTGTTTGGGTCCCAAAAGGACTAACCACTTCAATTAAAAAGGATGACATTGAAAAATGGATTCCTAAGGGGACTAAAATTTGTGCTACTAACGTTTATGGATCCAAAGCAATTTGGATACCAAAAATCACTTGATTGTCTTTTTCTAGGTGTAATGGAGATGTTCAACAAGTCAAACATTGAGGGGGAACTCCATGCACACAAGAAAGAACACTTGAAGAATGAAGGCTTCACATCCTCCCTTGGGTTCAAGTGTTGGTAAAAAAAATTCTAGTTGTTTTTGATTTCATTTGTTTATTTTATTTTAAATTCAATTAGATGATCATATATATGTTGGACTAACACTTTTGATGATGCTTTGAGTAAGGGGGAGCCATTTTAAAACCAAATTTGTATTTTTTGTCAAATTTTTACCTTTATTGTTATTTTGCACTTAATGTTTTAAATTCTTTTGATATAACAAAAGGGGGGAGAAATGGTTTGAAAAATTGCATTTTCAAATGAATAAGGGGAAGCTTTATTTGATTTCATATCTTTAATCTCATATTCACATTTTTAAAGTTAAAGGGGGAGAATCTCAAACAATTTTTCAAGATAGTTTTATTATATCAAAAAGGGGGAGATTGTAGAACTAATGTTTTGATATAATAATTGAAAAATGTTTTGGACTGATTTAAAAAGTATTTAAAACAATTTCCAAAGTCCAAATAACTTGAAACTATGTTTAGGGATGTTTTTAAAAGGTTTTACATGTTTTTCAAAGCCAAACTTCACAAAACTATCCAGGCGTTTTGAAACACCTTAGGGCGTTTCGATACGGTGCATTCTAGTAGCTAAAATGTTTTGATACTAGTATTGAAACAGGCTTTCCCTGGATAAGGATTTTGCCCAGCGTTTCGAAACGGGCTATGCCGTTTCGATACGCCTACGTGGCATTGACCACAACGGTCAAAAACCCCAACGGCTATTTCCCAACTAACTTTTAAATGCAGGTCGTTTCGATACGGGGACAGGCGTTTCGAAACGGGTGTTTCGAAACGGGCTACAGCGTTTCGATACGGGTCCACATCAGACTGCAACGACTCTTTCTACTTAAAGGGTGTTTCGAAACGGATTCGAGCGTTTCTAAACGGTGAGCTGCAGAACTGCATTTATTGTGGGAATTAAAGTCCTCAACGGCTCAAATTGATCCCCAATGGCTAGTAACGACTATTAACTCATCAAGGAGTATAAAAGGGACTTCCAAGCATCAAGTAAAGGCTAATGCTCATATTGTCAAACATCAAATGATCAAGAAATTGTCTTAGCACTTAAATTGTCATTTATTGTATAGACAAACACTAGTGAGCCAAAATTGTCAAATTTGCTCAAGTGTTTTAGGTTTTGGGTGAGTGCTTAATTGTGCAAACAAACACCTATTAGAGGGATTTGTGTTTGCTTTATTTATCTCTTTGTAAAAGAGGGTTTTGATCAAGGCTTTGGGTAGAAAGCTTGATCGGTGTAAAGGGTTTCCTCCTAAGCCTAGAAAAGGGGACGAATCAATAGTGGATTGATTGGAAATCCTTAGTGGGGAGCTAAGGTAGTGGATGTAGACCTTGGTTAGAAGGTTGAACCACTATAAATCATTGTGTCACTTATTATTTTAGCTTCCTCAACCCTTCCACCCAAAAATCCACCTCTCCACCACTTGGTGAGCTATATCGGTTGATCGAATCGAGCACCTCTCAACCCAACAGTTTCTATTCTCTTCTTTTAGGGTTATTCTAAGACACAACAAAAAGGCAGAGGAAAAAGATGGTATGTCGGTTGGGGAACGTCATCCATCTCTAAAAACCTCCAAACTTGCACTAGAGGAAAATCAAACAAAAATATTCAACACAACAACTAAGGAGGAAGAAAACACAAAACAAAAAGAATTTTTTTCTCCTCTGAGGACCTTTGTTGACGAAAGAAAGGCATAGGCCTACATCGCCTTAAGACTTCGGGACTAAAATCGTTGGTTGTCAAAAGAAAGAGCCCTCAAACGAATGGGCCAACAGTCAATACCGAACGGTCGCAAAACGTAAAAATCCTTAACTTTAACACCAAAGCACCAATAGACAAAAGAAAAAAAAAGAGAAAGAAAGAAAGAAAAAATGACGACAAAAGAAAAAAAAACCGACATCATAAAGAGAAGTAAGTGACACCTACACAACTTATAACTATAGACGCCACTCAAAAAGACGGGATAAAAGAAACCTAAAGAGAAAGGAAGAGAAGATAAAGAGAGTTTATTTATTTTTAACTAAAAAAAGGAGTTACGTTATATATTTTCTTTGCGTTTTTAGATTGTAGAACTCACGTCTTTCTATGAATGATTGATTTTACAATTTAAAACGACTGTGACCATAAATAATTTGAACATTTACAATAAAAACGGCCGCACAAGATCTTAAAAAAAGAGAAAATCTAAACTAAGTTTGAAATATTAGGTTTATTTCTTATTTTTTATATTCTATCATTATCATCATCATTTTATATTATTGAGTTATTATTATAACACATAGTTCATAAATTTATATTTTTATTTAACATAATATAAGCATGTCGTGACGTAACAAGATTTATTAAAAACAAAGCACGTACTTTATGAGATGCGACAGAAGCTCATAAGGTCGACAAATATATATACATAATAAACATACAAATACAATTTACTTTTGTTTATTTTTAAGATTGTTTTTTTCATACTTGTAATTAAAGGCTAAATTTACAAGCAATTTAGTTTATTTTTGTTTATTTTTTTTAAAAAAATCATACTTGTTAGCAGTGGCGAATTCATAATTTTTTTAGGGTGGGCACAAATCAAAATATTTTTTAGGATGGTACAAATCATAAAAATCTCAAAATTTCAGGGTGGTCACAAGTCATAAAATTTAAAGACTAATTTATAAAAATTGAAGCCAAATGTGTAAGGTTTGAAAAATTCAAGAGTGGGGACATGCCCACCCAAGGTACCATGTGGAACCGCCACTGCTTGTTAGTAATTATTAATTTACAAAAATAAATTTACTTTTAAATTTAATTTTTTTCAATACATGTTATTAGGGGTCCAATTTACAAGTAACTTAACTTATTTTTATATACTTTTAAAATTCAATTTTTTCAATACTTGTTATTATGGTTCAGTTTACAAGCAAATTAATTTACTCTTGCCCACAATTAAAATTTAATTTTTTCTAATATTTATTATTAAGGGCCCAATCTATAAGTAAATTAATTTTTTCTCTACTCTTATAATTCAAAATTTTTATACTTATTATTAAAGACTTAATTTTAAATTTTTTTCTAAATCACCAAAATTTCAAAAACGGACTATACTAACAATTACAAAGTGTAATCAAACCAGACTCAATGTTTTCATAGAATCTATTTTTCCTTTGAAGTAGAAGCCTTGAAACCACCTTACCCTCTTGACTTCTAAATGAGGTTGAGTCCTCCAAATCGGTACCCTAGCTCTTATAAAAGAGCATCCATCTAACCATGGCCGAAGGCCAATCTCCTTGCGATAAACACACTCTTCATTATGGACGAATAAGAAATAATACTATTTATTTTATTTCTTTAAATTTTCGATCTCCATGTTTTCCATTATTGCTTAATAGGGATATAAATGAGACGGGACAGATCACAAGTTATTTGAGTTCGATTCAATCAAAGTTCGACTCGATTGAACTCGATTCGAGCTCGAATTCGACTCGAGTTCTTAACTAGCTGAGCCGAGCTACTTGATACCCGACTCAAAAAGCTCGCGAGCTACTCGAAAATATAATATACTATTTTTTATTTTTTAAAATTTAAAATCTAAATTCCTAACCCTAAACCCCTAAAACATAAATACTAAACATAAGTCATAAACCTCAAAATCTAAATCCTAAATTCTAAATCCAACAACCTAAACTAACACCATGAACCCTAAAATTAACAAGTTTGAGTTTACACAACTTGTGTATCAAAGTTTTTTTTCCTAATAGGGCTTTAAATGAGACGCGAAAAATCACGAGCTACTCGAGTCCAACACGGTCAAAGATCGGTCAACACTTGACTTGATTGGACTCGAATCAAGCTCGAATTCGACTCAAATTCTTAATGAGCCGAGTCGAGCTCAGCACTACTCGAGCCGAAATTCACTCGTTTACGCCCCTATTGCTTAACCTTCTCTCTCGGTTTCCAAGGCAAATCTAGAAATTGGTTATTGGCTTTCCTTCCACCACCCGATTCCTCAAGCAAAGTGGGAAATTTAGCATCCCAAAATTTTGCCACACCCCCTCATGAAACGTCTTTCCTTACTCATAAAAAGCCAAACATAATAATTCACAACCAATTAGTGACTTTAGTGACATAATAATAATAATAATAATAATTTACCAACAACTAATTGGTCTAGCGGGATAAGGCGCTAGGTCCTTTAATTAAAGTCAAAGATTCGAATCTTAAGGTTATGAATGGAAAAAATTATGTTGAGAGAATCGCCACATATTAACCCTATGCAAAATAACTTTATTGGAACAGATAATAATAATAATAATAAGGGTAACTACACTAGTGACCACTGAACTAATTGAGAATACCTATTTTGACCATCGAACTATCGAACTCGTCAATCAGACCACCAAACTTATTAAATTAATCTATTTTGACCACCACTGTTAAAAAACTAACGGATGGGTGACGTGACAGTTAACAGAAATTTGTAAAATTACACATTTAGTCCCTATCATTTACCTATAATATCAATTTGGTCCTAATTTTAATTTAATTAATTAAATTTAACCATCGAATCGGATGACGACACATGTCATCACCCAGTTGTACAATCCTGGGACCTCCAAGGTAAAAACCCATGTTATTACCACTACGCCAAACCACTTCTATTAGTACAAATTACACCCTTTTGTATATATCTTATAATACAATAATTGTTAGGAAAAATAAGTAAAAATGATTGAGAGAAAATTCGAACTTAGATCGTTTGGGATGTGTAAAAATATACAAACCACTAAATTAATTCAATTCTTTTAGAAGAAAATTAAAATATTTTAAATATATTTAAAGTATAATTAAAGCAAGATTTAAAATGAAAACAAATTTATGATTTTTATATTTTTAGATTAAATTGAATATTTTTCATATGTATAATAATTTCATATGTATAATATTTTTAGATTAAAATGAAAACAATAAATGTTGAGAAAGAAAAAAATATTCATTTTAAATCGTTTCAACATTATACATATGAAATTATTATACATATGAAAAATATTCAATTTAATCTAAAAACATAAAAGACATAAATTTGTTTTCATTTTAAATTTTGCTTTAACTATACTTTAACTATATTTAAAGTATTTTAATTTTTTTTTAAAAATTAACTTAATTTAGCAGTTTGTATATTTTTACACATCCCAAATGACCTAAGTTCGAACCCCCTCTCAATCATTTTTATTTCTTTTTCCCTAACAATTAATGTATTATAAGATATATACAAAAAGGTGTAATTTATATCAATAGAAGTGGTTTGGCATAGTGGTAATAGCATGGGTTTTTACCTGGGAGGTCTCAGGTTCAAAACACACCAAACACATTCTTTATTTCTTTGATTTTCCTTTAACCAGGACATATGTCGTCATCTGATTCGATGATTTAATTAAATTAGGACCAAATTAATATTATAGGTAAATAACATGAACTAAATGTGTAATTTTATAAATTTCTGTTAACTGCCACGTCACCCATCTGTTAGTTTTTTAACGGTGGTGGTCAAAATAGGTCAATTTAATAAGTTTGGTGGTCTAATTGACGGGTTTGATAGTTCGGTGGTCAAAATAGGTATCCCCAATTAATTCGGTGGTCACTAGTGTAGTTTACCCTAATAATAATAATAATAATAATAATAATAATAATAATAATAATAATAATAATAATAATAATAATAATAATAATAATAATAATAATAATAATGATGATGATGCCATGTGAAGTAGCATAATTTTGCTATGTTACATTTATGATGTCAAGTGTTGGGGGTAATGTTAAGGCTATTGTTCTCTTAATGACTAATGAGAGAACAATAATTCAAACTTTAAAGATGACATTGTTAGGAGGGAGAGATGCTAATCTAGAACATGTATCATATAATAAAAATTGTCTAAAAATACTAAGTGATAAAATGTGACACGGTATACGATACCAACTGATCCAAAAATACTTTAAATTTACCGTCAATATTATCAACATGATGAATTGGATGCCAAATTTTTTTTTAAAGACTTTTTTTTTAAAGTTCAAGATTTAAGCCACCTTAAACCTAATTTTTTATTTGATGAACAAATCAAGTATAGAAAAAATCACATTAAGGTGTGGGATTAATATTCTCACGCGTCACGTTCTTTTGGCATTTCACCAAAACATAACCTAACATTAGGAGTGTATAATAGTTCAATTTGATTAATATTTAAACTGAAAGTTCTTTAATCAAAGTTATATTTAGATCTAACTCAGAACTGAATTAATTTGCTTTAATTGAACTGAATTAATTGAGAATTGTTTTTTTAAAATGTAATACTATGAATATACCGGCAACAAACAATAACGACGAAACAAACGAAAAATGGTGGTTGCAAATAAAACAAAAAAATAACACCAAAATTTACGTAGGATCTCAAAACGAAAAAAATTACAGGTAGAAGATGAAAACTTTCACCATGACAAAGAATAAAAGATTACAACCCATTTACGCTTAATATTTTGTAGAATCTTTGATCTACATGTCGTAATTTGTGCTATGTCAACAACCCTAATCTTTAATATCTATTTTTAAGAATATGTTGCTTGTTTACAAAAGAAACTTGTATAGAAATAAATTATACCCAAACTGATTTTTCTACCTTTAATTAGTGTAAAGTAAATAATGTCTACTAAAAGTAAAATTCTTACTAAAAACTTTAACAAAAAATCATTCCACTTTATTCTAATTTTATCGATTAATCGGATTAAATCTAGAAAATTATGAATCATTAGGGGTGTTTAAAAATATCCGATCTGACCGATCCGATTACTCGTTGATCCTAAATGCATATATCTGAAAATCCAATTTTTTTAATTTTTTAGATCAGATACGGATCGCAATATTTCAAGTTTCGAATTATCTGAAAATTCAAAATATCCGAAAATTCACATTTTTATAGATATAAATCTTGTTATATTTAGTAATTTAATGCTTGTTATATCCGTAAATTCAAAAAACAAGAGTTTTCATATACGTTAATATTTTTATATTTGACATTTGTTAATTTTTGTATTCGAAAATTTAAAATTTTCATAGATACGACCGTCAAATTTGAAAAAATACTTAAAATAAATTATATATTCGGATAACCTGATATTCGATCCGAATATCCGATATTCGTATATCCGGATATCTAAATATTCGATCTTAGTATCTGATATATGAATATCCGAATATCCAATTTTTTCCGAATCGAATACAGATCGTTATTTTACCGATCTAAAATTTTAGATATCCAATTTTTTAGATCGAATCTAACTGGTATCCGAAAATAAACACCATATAATCATGACCTAATCAAAGCAGGCAGCTAATTTCCACCCAAAACATGATCATATACGTGTATCCAATTCTTTCAAAATAATACTAAAAATATATGTGTATCCAACAAATTGTGCCGATCCAAACAATTAAATAACTTCCACGTCCGGAACATGTCCAAATTCTAAAGCAAGTAATTGTCAACATTTTTAAATTATCCTCGACTCATTGACAGGCAATCCTACCGTGGAAACACGTCATCCAACTGCTTTCGTGCCTTTGCCTCGGCTCTCCTTAGCGTAATATTAGAGAAATTATTAGATAGACCGGCTCATCACGTCATCTGTGCTCTCATCTAATAAGATTCATCAACTCTAAAACAACTACTCAATAACTATTTATTTTTTATTAACATATAAAAAAAGGGTAAAATTTCACTTTGGTATAAAATGAGATGGATGAACCTTATTAGATGAGACCAAAGATATCGTGGTGAGTCGAGTCCATCTAATAAATTTTCGTAATATTAACAGCTAAATATGATAAAAAAACAATATTCACAACTACTCAACATTAATTAGTAGTATATATTTATCATCCACGTGTCTGTAAAATTTTATAATATGCAACAAATATAATTCTAACTTTAAATCTATCATTAAAAAACTAAGACCATATTTGGCTGAAAAAATAAGTAAAAAAATTAAAATTGAAATGTTAAATTTATCATTATCATACATGTTACACATACTATTTTTTTTTAATATTTATATTTTCATTTTTATTTGATTATACACAAAACCCTCAAGAGAAAATTTATCAATGTACTCGTATTATATCGATATCGACTGTACTAGCTTTAAATCTATACAAAGAAGTTTAGGTTTCATTTCGGTCTAATTGTAGTGTATTCCAACTTTTCACCTATTGAAGGACATACGTAGGATTTTATTCTAGGGCATGGACGGAGGGATATGAGATAACTTTGTGAAGTAGATTTTATTTAAAAAATGGATTAATTATATATTTGCACCCCTAACTTTTTAAATATTTTAGTTTGCCCAACCTTTAATACTGGCTTCCTCCTTGTACTAGAGGGAGTACCTATAGAATTTTAGGAGATAAACTTATAAAATTGTATTGGAGTGAAAATAAATTTTTAATAGAAAATACATAAAAATTATCTGAATCATATACAATTTCAAATTTCCAAGAAACGACCGCCCTTCCGATCCCATCGGTTCATCCCTGAACTCATTTAAATATCTCTTCAATATCGTCTCCAAAGATTGAACTCGCGTCCCCTTCTTAAGAGTACAATGTGCCTTACCAATGCACCCAACACTTGTTGGTTATGTAATTAAGTTATTAAACTCAGTTAATTAATAAGTTTATGATGTATATTTTTATGTAAATATATTTATGTGTATGTGTTGAAGTATATTTACATTATAATATATATATATATATATATATATATATATATATATTAATAATAAATCTAAAACGATATATATATACTCATACGTTTATGTAATAACTACACAATTTTTTTGGACAATGAACTACACATCTACTAATATGGTATTTACTAATTTGATATAGGAAAATTCTACAACGTGCGACGAACACCGATGAACACCACTAATGATGAACACCGCTGAACACCATTAAATTAAATATTAATAAAGATTTAAAGTTTCAAGGACCCATCAAATAATTAATAATTATTTTAAAAATTAAATTAAATTATTTTTTATATATATTAAAATTTTATTTTTTAATAAGGGTAAACTATATATTTAGTACCTCACCTATTTCGTATTTCTATTGAACCCTCATTATTTAAATATTATTTCAATTAGACATTATTTTTATAAAAAATAATTTAACCCTTAACCCCAACCTAATACCCTAAACTATTAAATCTTAAACCCTTAAACTCTTAAACCTATACCCTAAACCTTATTCCCTTATTAAGGTTATAAGAGGTTGAGCCGATCCCGCCAATATCACCACCCACCACATCCATCAGCTGAAACCGAAGGAGAAGAGAGTTTGCTGCAAAGATTGAAATTTGAAGAAAATGGTAATGTTGCCCTATGCTTCTTCATATGAGCATCCAGAATCCATTTACTTCACATAAATTCTCATGGAAAAGTTCAACCTTGCTTCAATTTTCTTTGTAGATGGATTTTCAACAGTAGTCACCATATTTCACTGGGCCTGAAGATAACTTTCGCCCCTCACCACCACAAGCTTATATCATCATTATAACACAAAAAACACAGTGAGATGGGGAAAGTAGTTTTTTTTTTTCAAACACTACTTCGCAAAAATAGAAGAGAAAAAAACATAAAATAAAACACACGATGTTGGTGTCGATACATTTTGATTGTTATTTTCTTTTGCTTTCCTCGGATGTGGGTTTAAGATTTAGGGTATATGATTTAGGGTATAGGTTTAATAGTTTAGGGTTTTAGGTTGAAGGTTAAGGGTTAAATTACTTTTTTTATAAAGAATAGTGTCTAATTAAAATAATATTTAAATAATGAGGGTTTAATAGAAATACGAAAATATGTGAGGTACTAAATATATAGTTTACCCTTATTAAAAAAATAAATTTTAATATATATATAAAATAATTTAATTGAATTTTTAAAGTAATTATTAATTATTTGATGGGTCCTTAAAATTTTAAATCTTTATTAATTAATTTAATGGTGTTCAGCGGTGTTCATTATTAGTGGTGTTCATCGATGTTCGTCGCACGTGATAGACTCATCCTTTAATAAATAGATCATATTTCTATGACCATTTTTTTTTGAAAATACATGTCTTTCCATTTTCTTTTCTTTTTTTTTGAACATATTTCAATCTTCTCCTTTGGAAATATAGTTGATTGTTTCCAATATTGTCTCCGGCCCGGTCAATAAAAGTTCCTTATAATAGATAAATCAATAAAAAAAATAAACAGAATTTACGAGACAAACCGCCGTTAAAACTAACGGCATAAGTTGACATGTCAACAGGTAAATTGGCAAGCGGAGACCGAAATTGACGGTGAATTCCACAAACGGAGAATATCCCAAAGGCATATTTTTGGACCTTTGCAAACACGTAAAAGAATATCCTAAATCCTATTTTTAGATCCTTTTTCTTACCTCTCCTTCCTCGTTTCGTCCCCTGAAAACCCTCTTTATATACGTAACCCAATTCTTCTGCAAATCCTCTCAAGTCTCAACCCTCAAAATCCTTAATCTTTTCCTCTGTTCTTTCCCCCTCTTTATTACACCAATGGCTCTTAAAGCTGTTAATGTCTCCGATGTCCCTAACCTCGACCATGTCCCGGAAAACAACGCCTCTCTCTATTCTTCCCGTTTCAGTTCTGAAGGTACGTAATCTTCTCTTTACGTTTATTACATTCTGGGTTTCTTGTTTTTTTGGGGGTTATATTTTTGTTTTTGTTTTGGGATGTAGGGATGGAGTTGAACACGGAGGCGGCGGCGTTTAGGGCGCCGAAGTTTCTGGTGATAGGGCACCGAGGACATGGGATGAATACTATGCAGAGCTCTGATTCCAGAATGGAAGCCATTAAAGAAAACACCATTCTCTCCTTTAACTCTGCGGCTAAATTTCCCATTGATTTCATCGAATTCGACGTTCAGGTAAACCTTCGAATTCTTACAAGCGGCGAGCCCTTTTTTCCGGCTATAATTTCCTTGAGATCTTACGCGTTAGATCGCGTAAGAGGTGCAAAACAACGTTGTTTTTGCCGACAGGCGTCGTACGCTCGCCGCGTACGACAAGCTTTTCTGTCTTATCCTGACTAGATCGGTGGATCATGCCCCACGTGCCTACAAGCGCGTTTCCGAATCTTTTGCTAATAACTTTAATAGAAAACAGTAAAAAATGCTTAAGGGTATCATATGCTTCTATACTTTTGAAAAAAATCAATTAAATTTCTAAATTTTTTGTTTCTTCAAAATAAGTTATTATATTTTAAAATTTTATCAATTCAACCTTTTAATATCAACGTTAATTGTTAAATTTAACAGTATTTTTAAACCAGTTGGTGCAATGTGTTGTGTTACATTGAATGTTAAATCTAACAGTGTCACATAAAATTAATATCTAAAAAAATTTGTCAAAAATTAATAATTAAAATTGATTGAAGGGCTTAATTAATAAAATTTATTGGTTTGATGTCTTAATTGAGTGCAAAAAATATTTAGAGATTTAATTGATATTCTTTTAAAAGTTCAGGAGTTTCAAACACCCTTAAGTGAAAAATAAAGCCCGAGTTTAATAATTATATTTCCTTAATTGAAGTAATAGGTTTTCATTATTTCTTCAAGTGTAAGACTACTGATTCAAGTTTATTTTTTGTTGGTTTTTTTTGCGGGTTTTTCTAAATAATTAAAAAAAAAGACTTTGATTTTATGAAATTAAGAAAGAAAGAAGGTGATGAAAAAAAACTGGCCAGGAAAGTAAAGAAAGCCATTGTGGTTTTTTGTAGGTGACGAAAGATGACTGCCCTGTCATTTTCCACGACGATTTCATCTTCTCCCAAGAGAATGTAAGTTACCCTTTCTTCCCTTTCACATTTACCTTCCAAAGATTATGCAGTAACTACCAAGGTTAAATTTTTATTAACCGTGTTTCATGAGAAATTACTTTGGCATTTTCCAGGGAACTGTGTATGAAAAGAGAGTCACAGATCTGCGTTTGGAGGAATTTCTTTGCTTTGGACCCCAGAAAGAGGCAGGGAAACAGGGGAAATGTTTGTTGAGGAAATCAAAAGACGGAAAAATTCTTAACTGGAATGTTCAGACTGATGATTCATTCTGTACACTGGCTGAAGCTTTCCAGAAAGTTGACTCTTCTTTAGGGTTTAACATTGAGTTGAAATTTGATGACAATGTTGTTTACCACCAAGACCATCTCACCCATGTTCTCCAAGTCATTTTGCAGGTAAAAAAATCAATTTTGGGCAGTTTTTTCTATAATTCTGTAATAAAAAAAGATTAATTTTCTATCATTTTTAATGCAGGTTGTATCCGAATATGCTAAAGATAGGCCTATAATCTTCTCTAGCTTTCACCCTGATGCTGCTCAGCTTGTTCGGAAATTGCAGAACACATATCCTGTAAGGACTTAAGCTATACAAGAATTTTCTTGTTCTTAAAGAATGCTTTATTTATGTCGGGAAATGAACAGGTTTTTTTCCTAACAAACGGCGGGACTCAAGTTTACTATGATGTAAGAAGAAACTCCCTGGAGGAGGCCATAAAGGTCTGTTTAGAAGGTGGTTTACAAGGGATTGTTTCTGAGATCAAAGGAGTGTTCAGAAATCCAGGGGCAGTCCCCAAGATCAAAGAGGCTAAGCTCTCGCTCCTTACATATGGCAAACTCAAGTAAGTTCCTAATAATCTTTAGATACCACGGAATTCCGAACATAGACCATAAACATCTTTCTTACCCGGAAAGCTCTGGTTTTGCAGCAATGTGCCGGAGGCTGTTTGCATGCAACATTTGATGGGGATCGAAGGAGTGATAGTTGATTTTGTTCGAGAGATCTCACATGCCGTTGACGACATGATAATTAAGCCATTAAACGAGAGTTTGAAAGAAGGGAATGCGGACGAGACGGAGGCAAAGTCGAAGGTGCAGTTCTCACAGCAGGAGCTCTCGTTTCTTTTAAAGCTGATTCCGGAGTTGATACAGCACTAAATTTATAACTTCAGCCCCTAACAAGATAGTTTTGCCAACCTTTTTATCCTTATATTTGGGCTGTGTCTGTAGATTAATATATGATGATATTTTTGTGTATACATAACATTTAATATATGATGATTGTGTTACAATCGATGACTCGCATGCAAAAATTGAAGAGCTCATCTATCATATATTATAAACAATGATGCATATGCAAATTGAAGAACTCATCTATCATTGTATGAGTTTCGTTGTATAGTCTTATCAACACTCATCTTTTGTTTCCACTGTCAGTGTATGGAATCATTTTCTCATAAATTTTTATACTTACTGACATAACTAATGTGTAAAAGGTTCCAAGGGCTGTCTCAGCGGAACGCTCCTTTGGTTTGGGAGGGCCATGGTCGTACGAGGAAGTCATGTTGGGCAACTATAGGAATTTACCCAAGAATAATAAGTTGATAAAAAAGCCGAATGCTATGGAAGGATCTGATGACCCTGTCAATCTTGTAAAAAGATCAGAAACACAGTGTTTAAACGTGAAGGTGCCATTGGAAGATATGTCATGGGACTATGGATAAAAATTAAAGATATGTAGAATCAAGTGGTGGTTAAGCAAGCTCTTTGTGTGGATGGTTTAAGATGCAAAGTATGTCCTTGTTCTTTGCTTTGAATCAGATTCAGATGAGGCAGTAATAATGTTTGGAGGAATAAGGAGCAGCTGCTGGAGACGTGGTTTGATTTCATTGAACCACTAGGCACTAGCAGTGTCTGAATCAAACAAAAGGGTGAAGATTTGGTTTATTCTCGAAGAGGTTCCTATTATCATATGACATGATTATTTCTTTTTTAAAATTGGGAATCTTTGATCAAGATCGATAAGCAAACGTCTGTCAAGGAAAGATTCGACAAGGAGAGGATATTAGTATATGTTGAGAAGATAACCGATATTCCTAGCTCCATAGATGTTATCGTCGAAGGAAAGAGGCCGAGAATTGCGGTCAGTACAAAAAGTTTGAAGATGAAATTGTGTGGATTGATGGTGAGAAGGTGAACAACCAGAATTTAGGAGCCCCTGAGGAAGAAGACGATAGATTATTCACCAACATACCTGGGAATTGGGAAGTCGATTGGATTATTTTTTTTGAAAGTAAAGACAGATTCCATTGAACATAAAAGACAAATACAAGGAACAGATAGAATGCAAGAACCAACAACATCCAGCAAAAACAAATCTTACAACCACCAACAAGAGAACAAATCGAAAAGAGATAGCAAAAAAGAACGCCGGTCCCTAAACAAGCAAACCAAGCCACATCACAAACCACAATAAGGGAGAGAAACAAAAGTTCCGAAGCAGAAGATATGAACTGCAAAGAGCTGCATGAGCAAAAAATGATCATAGGATTCTAAGGATTGCAAGACCATTCCTTGAGCATCGCATATTATCTTAGAGAGCTCCAAGGTCGGAGGCATGTCTCCTTATACCACAAGTATAAGAACCTAGTCATAAGATTCAAACGAAAGGAAAGGAAGAACAAAAAAAAAAACATGATCTAAGGGACATCAAAGCAGCAGAGCGGAAGGGGAAACAATTGCTCCCCCATTGGTAAATACATCATGTAATAATATTGGGGAAGCCGCTTATGTTGATGGCTCGAATAACGGTCTACATGGGAATCAATAGGAGTGTTTAATGCTAGTGTCACGAGCTAAATTTTTCGGCCCAATCAAGCTGCACATCAAGGGGCCAAGGGGCTTGATCCCAACATTTATCACCCAAAACCCGAAGCACCAGGCCACTACACCAGGGCGCTAGGCTCACCGAAGGGACGGAACCACGCACCTAGGAGCCAAGTGTGTGCTCGCCAAGGGACAGCAGCCGAGGAACCTAGCTCGGAGCAGATCGAGAGGGCCACGCCCACACATAGTGGGGACGTGCAGCCGCACCTTGGGGAAAACACACGCACATGAGAGGACCCTATGGTCGGAACCTGCACAGCCCAAGGGAGGGCAACTGAGGTTTCCGGTTCATCGTGCCGCAAGGGAACCGAGCCCCCACACCAAAGGGACACGTCCGCAACCCACGGGGCTGGGTGTGCGGACCAAAGGACGGGACATGCGGACAAAGGGGTCGGGTCAAACGCACACCAGGAAACCAACACCGAGGGGCTGGACGAGCGGACGCACCAGGGACGGGCCACGCAACCGAGTCCAGCATACACCAAAGGGCCTAGGGCCGACACCAAGGGTCCCCACCGAAGGGCCTAGGGTCGGCACCAAGGGTGCACACCGAAGGGCCTAGGGCCGGCACCAAGGGTGCACACTGAGGGGCTGGACAAGCCTACCTCACCGACTTAAGGGATTCTTGGCGGTTAAAGAGTACGAATCCTTGGAGAATAAGGAATACTACTCCCCGAAGGATTAGAACAATTGTAATCCTAGTTAAAGTATGATTGAGTAGTAGTTATCCTAGTTAGAATAAGACTTGGATGTATGAGGCTATATAAAGAGGCTTACCCACACCTCATTAAGCACTTCATCAATTTTTTTTAAGCTTAAATATAAATAAAAGTGTCGGGCATGCGCCCGACTTTCCCCCAAATCTATTTTCTTTAGCCGTCACCATCTTAGTGTTAATCCGTTTCCATGTGGATCTAGGCATTCTCGCCTCGATCGTCAGGCTCACTTAGGCTCTGCACATGCTCGAAGGCGCCTAAGGCCGCACGTCCGGCTAGTCGAGACTCTAGGGACGTGACAAGTGGTATCAGAGTAAAGGAGTTTGCTCAATATGGCCAAGAAAGACGAAATTGGTACAACATCAAAGGTCACGGAGACCCAAACAACCGACAAGACAACTGATAAGGTTACCGAAAAAAAGGGCTGCTTCGAAGGATCGGTTAACAACACTCGAGGACAAGATAGAACAACTCGAAACCGAAGCAAAAGAGACGGTATAGTCCCTCCATGTTGTCGACAATCGCCTTGAAAAGCTAGAAACCAAAGTCGGTCCCCTCAAAGATGAAGTCACAGAAGGGGTTCTAAACCTTCTCGACGAGGCGTATGAGAGATTGAACCGGCAAGACGTTTCCCTTCAAGTTGCGATGGAGGCAACGAGAGGGGATTTGTTAGGGGAAATTAAGAAACTCAGTGCCAAATTATCCTTCTACAAGAATGCCGTGCTAACTGGCATGTTGGGCAAAACAATAGAAGCCAAGCCCATGATCGATGTGCCAAAACCGAAGGAGTTCAAAGGGGCAAGAGACGCTTAAGAAGTGGACAACTTCGTTTGGAACTTGGAGAATTACTTCCAACTCACCGGCATCGATGACGAGGACACCAAGGTAAACACTGCTTCTGTTTACTTGGTTGATGTCGCTCTCCTATGGTGGCGACATAGGTGTTACCAATCCAAAGATGGGACGATCCCCATTAAGACGTGGAGAGAATTCCAATTCGAATTCTAGGAGCACTTTTACCCAAAGAACACTCAAGAAGAAGCTCGAGAGAAGCTTCATCGATTAAAGCACGGTGGCTCAATTCAGAAGTACGTCAACAAATTCACCGAACTCAGGCTCCAAATTCACAATATGAGTGAAGCCGACACCATTTTTATCTTCAAAAACGGATTACAACGTTGGGCAAAAATGGAGTTACACCGAATGGGGATCGAAGATCTTTCCAGAGCATTGGACGCAACTGACTCCTTTGTAGAATTTGAACACAAGAACTCAGACAAGCTAAGACAAAAGTCGAAGTATAAAGACAACGACGAGGAAGATCAAGATAGGCATCCCAAGGATGAACCCAAGAAGACATCAAACGGAGACTTCAAACTCCGTAAGCCGTGGGTAAAGAACAACAACAATTTTAGTTGTTACAACTGTGGAGGCAATCACATGAAGAGGGATTGTCCCAAACTCGAGAAAGCGGCAACCATCCAAGGAGATGATAGCGAAGACGAAAAGGAACTCACCAAACTAGACTCCATTATCAGTTCCATGGAGACTAAGAAGGGTTCCAAAGAGAAGGGTCTGATGTTCGTGGACATCACCTTGGCAGGCTAAAAATTGAGCGCACTAGCGGACACAAGCGCCTCGGAATTGTTCGTGTCAGAACTGGCTGCCGAAGGACTTGGCCTTCGTGTCGAGAAGGAAAGTGGGTTTATTAAAACCGTGAATTGCAAGTTGACTCCTATTGCCGGGGTAACAAAAGGAGTCAAACTCAACATCGGCGACTGGTCCGGCAAAGAAACCATCAAAGTAATTTCCCTTGACGACTTTGACATAGTGATTGGCATTGATTTCCTTGATCGAATCAAGGCATTCCCTGTTTCGTTTGCCAATTGCTTATACATACTTGACCCGGCGCACCCATGCGCGGTGAAAATGAAGCGAAAACCCGAAGTTAGGGCCAAGATGGTGTCAACCATTCAGTTCAACGAAGGGGGACGCAAGAAAGTGCCAATACCATTAGAACGAGGGCACATGATAAGCCAACCATGTCCAAAGAATTCCCAACAGAGATTGGACGAGTTCCATCCAAGTCTCGGGATTTGATGTCACCCGAATCACCTAAGACTCCCCCACCAAAGCGGGAAGTCGAGCACATGATCGAGCTTGTGGCAAGGGCGGATTCACCCGCCCGGGCTTGTTTACACGAGACGAAGAAGCGGACCAAGAAGCGGGCAAACAAGAAGCGTAGGGACAGAAACTTCCAAGTCAGAGACTTAGTCCTTGCCAAGTTGACCGGGGTATCACACAATCCAACCGCCCACAAAAGGCTTGTGCGAAGGTACGAGGGTCTATTCAAAGTATCTAAATGAGTAGGTAGGAAGACCTACCAATTAGAGTTGCCATCGACCATCCGGGTTCGTCGAGAGTTCAGTGTTAGTTCACTCAAGCCATACCATCGAGGTAAGATGGGTGATGATAAGGGATAGCCACACCAAGCACCTAATAAGGTAAAGGTCTCATATACCGATGAAATTGGAGACATCCAAGCGGAAAGGTTCATTCAACGATCGAGACAACGACCGGGGCATGAGTACTTTGTCCTGTGGAAAGGACTTCCCGACAGCAAAGGGGGTTGGGAACCAGCCAAGGCCGTATGACAGTTCAAAAACCAAGTAAGCCGATGCCATCTGAGCCGAGCGACGAAGGCATCGCTAGAACTAGTGGTGGAGAATGTCACGGGACAAATTTTTCGGCCCAATCAAGCCGCACATCAAGGGGCCAAGGGGCTTGATCCCAACATTCATCACTAAAAACCCGAAGTACCAGGCCACTACACCAGGGCCTTGGGCTCACCGAAGGGACGGAACCACGCACCTAGGAGCCAAGTGCGTGCTCGCCAAGGGACAACATCTGAGGAATTTAGCTCGGGGTAGATCGAGAGGGCCAGGCCCACACATCGTGGGGACGTGCAGCCGCACCTAGGGGCGCACACACGCACAGGAGAGCACCTTACGGCCGGAACCTACACAGTCCGAGGGAGGGCAACCAAGGGTCCCGGTTCAACGCGTCGCGAGGGAACTAAGCCCCCACACCAAAATGACACGTCCGCAACCCACGAGGCTAGGTGTGCGAACCAAGGGACGAGACATACGTACCAAGAGACCGATCTAGACACACACCAGGAGGCTAACACCGAGGAAGCGCACCGAGGGGCGAGACGAGCGGGCGCACCAGGGACGGGCCACGCAACCGAGTCCAGCACACACCAAAGGGCCTAGAACCGGCACCAAGGGTGCCCACCGAAGAGCCTAGGCCGACACCAAGGGTGCACACAGAAGGGCCTAGGGCTGGCACCAAGGGTGCACACCGAGGGGCTGGACAAGCCCACCTCACCGACTTGGGCTTAATAACCAACCGACTTAAAGGATCCTTGGAGGTTAAGGAGTACGAATCCTTGGAGTATAAGAAATACTACACCCCGAAGGATTAGAACAATTGTAATCCTAGTTAAAGTAGGATTGAGTAGTAGTTATCCTAGTTAGAATAGGACTTGGATGTAGGGGGTTATATAAAGAGGCTTACCCCCACCTTATTAAGCACTTCATCAATTGTTCTTTAAGCTTAAATATAAATAAAAGTGTCGGGCATGCGCCCGACTTTCCCTCAAATCTCTTTTCTTTGACCGTCACCATCTTTTTGTTAATCCATTTCCGCGTGGATCTAGGCATTCTCGCCTTGATCGTCAGGCTCACTTAGGTTCTGCACACGCTCGAAGACGCCTAAAGTCACACGTCCGGCTAGTCGAGACTTTAGGGACGTGATAAGTGGTATCAGAGCAAAGGAGTTTGCTCGAGATGGCCAAGAAAGACGAAACTGGTGCAACATCAAAGGTCACGGAGACCCAAACAACCGATAAGGTTACCGAAAAAAGGGCTGCTTCGAAGGATTGGTTAACAACACTCGAGGACAAGATAGAAAGACTCGAAACTGATGCAAAAGAGACGGTAGAGTCCCTCAATATTGTCGATGATCGCCTCGAAAAGCTAGAAACCAAAGTCGGCCCCCTCAAAGATGAAGTCACAAAAGGGGTTCAAAACCTTCTCGACGAGGCGTACGAGATATTGAACCGACAAGACGTTTCCCTTCAAGTTGCGATGGAGGCAACGAGAGGGGAGTTGTTAGGGGAAATTAAGAAACTCAGTGTCGAATTATCCCTCTACAAGAATGTCGTGCTAACCGGCATGGTGGGCAAAACAATAAAAGCTGTTGGAAACCAGACGGACCCAACACACCCACTATGGAGGACCTAAGACTGACCACTAACACTACACCAACTCCCTGAGTTGGTTAGCCTTTTTATCTTCTTATTTCTTAGTGCACAACTTAGGCGGCAGTGCCGACCATATACCAATTAGGCGGTAGAACCGACCATCTACTATTCAGGCGGCAGAGCCGACCATATAACTTAGGCGGCATACCCGACCATTAGTAACCAATTCAAGTGCACTAAGAAAATACATGAATTAAGGCTTAACCGAGAAATTTCTAATTACAAAGGGAAATAACACTTTTATTAATATACAAAAATATTACAAACATACCTCACTACAATATTTCTCTCGACCCTTACTCGAATATCTTTCTCAATTGCACACCTCACGTCACTCTCCACTTCAATTTGCACACACCTCACTTGCACTCTATCTCACGTTTTTCACTCACTCTCACACACTCCACACTTACTCACACTCGCACCACTGACTCAACTTACACACACTACACTCACTTACATCACCTATTTATAGCCCTTCAATGTCGGTGTAAAATTGAGATATTTTACCTATATATATTATTATAATAATGCTATATACTTTAGAGATATCTAAAGCATTAATTATATGCTTGATAATTTCAACATGGAAATCTCTAGAAGATAAGAGAAGTCGGTGATTCTCAACACTCCCCCTCAACGACTTCTCTTTTAGATGATTTGCAGATCATATCGAGTACTTTTCTGAATTTCTTGAACTTTGGTTTACTTACACTATTTGTGAATGTGTCTGCGACTTGTTCATCTGTCTTTGTCGATATCATCTTGATCTTTCCTTCAACGATTTCCTTGGTGAACATTTGTAAGTTATCATAGAAAGACTCCTTGTCGGGATAGTCGAAGATCGACATTAGCAGTTTGGAGAATTCTTTTGCCCATTCCCATTTCTCTACATTCTTGGGATAGAATTGACGTTGTAGCTCCTTTTTGAATTCCTATCGAATAGCAATGGTGCAAATTCCCTTCTTCATTTTGCCATGCTTACGCCATAACCATAGAAACACAATATCTTTCAAATAAAGTAATGTATGGTCGATCTTCCTGGCGTGGTCGATCTTCCTAGCATCCTCCATAATGTTTGTAGCTTGAATGCATTGTTCCAAGCTCCACGGAAAGTCATCTACATCCTTCGCGTTCTCATCCCCTTCATAAGACTTGGGTTTAGAAACTTCTACTCTCGAATAAGTTGGAATTGGGACGGATGAGGTAGCTCTCCCTTCTTGAGCTAGCACTTTCCTAAGAAACACCATCTTTTCCTTCATATATTCCAATTCCCCACGTACCGTCTTAAGATATTCCCTTAGAACTTTGTTCTCTTCTTTGAGAATAAGAATTTCACTAGAAGAGGTCTCACATCGTTGCGGACACTTGCCAATAGTCTCGTTTAAGGCTCTCGACATTTCCCCGTAAAGCTCGTCGACTTCCATTTGGCTTGAACGAAACTCCTTAGGTGTAGGTTGATGTACAACCGTATTCCAGGGGCTTTTATCTTTCGAGGGTGAGCTTTCTCTTTCTTCACTTGGATATGATGCTTGCTCTTTACTTTCTTTATTATCTTCTGAAAGTTCTTCTAGGTCATGAGATTCTGGAAGCTCGATTTTCTGAGGCGACCTCCAAAAAGAAGCTTCATCAAAAACCAAATTTCTTGAAGTGTAGGACTTGCAATTGGTTGGATT
Organism: Hibiscus trionum; assembly: GCA_030270665.1. NCBI lineage: Eukaryota > Viridiplantae > Streptophyta > Magnoliopsida > Malvales > Malvaceae > Hibiscus > Hibiscus trionum. The sequence goes on from BSYR01000014.1 coordinate 10,698,637, forward strand.
ACAACATTTCCAACATTTCACATCATTGGAGCACTCAGAGTCAACGATCCAATCCTCCTCGTAATCAATTTTTGACTCCATGGTTGTTGCAAGAGCTGGTTCCTCCATGTCGAACTCTTCTTCATCCTTGTAGTCTATATTTGAATTTGTAGTTGCAACGAGAGTTGGTGCCTCCATGTCTTCTTCGAACTCTTCTTCATCATTGTAGTTCGTCTTTGAGTATGTAGTAGCTACAAGAGATGATTCCTCCATTTTTTCTATTAAGTCTTCTTCAACAAAAAGTCCATCGTCTACTTCCCATTCTTCCTCGCTGATGGAAGCATTCAACATGACCTCACTCTCCTCATCTTTTGTGGTGGTCATGTTTCCTTGAAAAGTTTGTCTTTTGGGCAATCTGCAATCTCGAGCAAAGTGACCCTTTCTTCCACAATTGAAGCATTCACCATTTTGTCTTCTATCGTTCTCCTCGTACTGTTGGTGATAGTCTTCTTTCCTACGTCGAGCTCCCCCTGAAGTGTTACTTCTATCTCTTGAGTGAAACTTGTCTTCTTGCGTCCTTATTTCTTTTGACACGCCTTGTCTTCTTGTCGTACCTTTCCTCCTGTTGGTGAAGAGTGCCTCATCTTCATCTGCAATGATTACACCACTCATCTGTTTGGCTAATTCCTCTTGGTTAGCCAACATGTTCTCCAACTCCACTAAGGATGGTTGAGTAGGCCATCCCCTCACAACGGCGATAAACCCATTGTACTCGGGTCTTAGGCCATGGATGATAATTCTTTTCATCCTTGCCTCGCTAACCTTCTCCTCTGGTGCAAGTTGAGATATCTCACGGCAGATAGATTTCACCTTGGTGAAATACTGAGCAATAGATAAGCTTCCTTGTGAGATGCCCGCGAGCTCATTTTCCAAGAGTTGGAGGCGTGCTTCATTCTTCTTTGAAAATAATTTCGCCAAAGTTTCCCAGGCTGCCTTTGGTGTCTTCTCATCACGAATATGCTCCAATAGGTCCTCCTCAATTGTGGTCTTCAATATATATAAAGCCCTCCCAGCCTTGATCTTCCATTTTCTCAAGGCTTCGACATTCTCCCCCGGTGGAGGAGTTGTGTCGGTGCCTGCGACTATTTCCCACAAGTCTTGACCTTGTAGGTAGGACTCTATGCATGTCTCCCAATAACCGTAGTTGTGGTTATTGAGCTTCCTAATCCCGTTGCTTGTGCTTCCAAAGTCTGCCATGCTGACTGACGCCCGACGTCCACTAAGCTTGGTTCCGAACCAAAAACTTTACAGTCCCCGACTGTATTCTGGCAGATTCTCCCCTTAGCACCTTGATGCAACGTCGACTAATGTAAGCGTCCAACGCTTACCGAAACTTTACAGTCCCTGACTGTATTTCGACAGAATCTTCCCTTAACGAACTGATGCACCGACCAATGTAAGCGTACAACGCTTACCGAAGATTTCTCCACTGGTAACGGTCCCGAACCGCCCGCTCTGATACCAATTGTTGGAAACCCGACGGACCCAACACACCCACTATGGAGGACCTAAGACTGACCACTAACACTACACCAACTCCCTGAGTCGGTTAGCCTTTTTATCTTCTTATTTCTTAGTGCACAACTTAGGCGGCAGTGCCGACCATATACCAATTAGGCGGTAGAACCGACCATCTACTATTCAGGCGGCAGAGCCGACCATATAACTTAGGCGGCATACCCGACCATTAGTAACCAATTCAAGTGCACTAAGAAAATACATGAATTAAGGCTTAACCGAGAAATTTCTAATTACAAAGGGAAATAACACTTTTATTAATATACAAAAATATTACAAACATACCTCACTACAATATTTCTCTCGACCCTTACTCGAATATCTTTCTCAATTGCACACCTCACGTCACTCTCCACTTCAATTTGCACACACCTCACTTGCACTCTATCTCACGTTTTTCACTCACTCTCACACACTCCACACTTACTCACACTCGCACCACTGACTCAACTTACACACACTACACTCACTTACATCACCTATTTATAGCCCTTCAATGTCGGTGTAAAATTGAGATATTTTACCTATATATATTATTATAATAATGCTATATACTTTAGAGATATCTAAAGCATTAATTATATGCTTGATATTTTCAACATGGAAATCTCTAGAAGATAAGAGAAGTCGGTGATTCTCAACAAAAGCCAAGCCTAGGATTGATGTGCCAAAACCGAAGGAGTTCAAAGGGGAAAGGAATGCTCAAGAAGTGGACAACTTCGTTTGGAACTTGGAGAATTACTTTCGACTCACCGGCATCGATGACGAGGAAACCAAGGTAAAAATTGTTTTTGTTTACTTGGTTGATGTGGCTCTCCTATGGTGGTGACATAGGTGTTACCATTCCAAAGATGAGCGATCCCATCAAGATGTGGAAAGAATTCCAATTCGAATTCAAGGAGCACTTTTACCCAAGGAACGCTCAAGAAGAAGCTCGAGAGAAGCTTCATTGATTGAAGCACGAAGGCTTAATTCAGGAGTACGTCAACAAATTCACCGAACTCAGGCTCCATATTCATAACATGAGTGAAGTCGACGCCCTCTTTATCTTCAAAAAAGGATTTCAAAGTTGGGCAAAAATGGAGTTGCACCGAATGTGGATCCAAGATCTTTCCAAGGCATTGGACGCAACCGAATCCCTTGTAGAATTTGAACACAAGAAGTCAGACAAGCCAAGAAAAAAGTCGAAGTATGAAAACAACGACGAGGAAGATCAGGATAGGCATCCCAAGGATGAACCCAAGAAGACATCAAACGGAGACTCCAAACTCCGTAAACCGTGGGTAAAGAACAACAACAATTTTTGTTGTTACAACTGTGGAGGCAATCACATGAAGAGGGATTGTCCTGAACTCGAGAAAGTGGCTGCCATCCAAGGAGATGATAGCTAAGACGAAAAGGAACTCACCAAACTAAACTCCATTATCAATTCCATGGAGACAAAGAAGGGTTCCTAAGAGAAGGGTCTGATGTTCGTGGACATCACCTTGGCAGGCCAAAAATTGAGCGCACTATTGGACACATGCGCCTCAGAATTGTTCGTGTCAGAACATGCTGCCGAAGAACTTGGCCTTTGTGTCGAGAAGGCAAGTGGGTTTATTAAAACCGTGAATTGCAAGTTGACTCGTATCGCTGGGGTAGCAAAAGGAGTCAAACTCAACATCGGCGACTGGTTCGGCAAAGAAACCATCAAAGTAATTCTCCTTGACGACTTTGACATAGTGATTGGCATTGATTTCCTTGATCGAATCAAGGCATTCCTTGTTCCGTTTGCCAATTGCTTATACATACTTTACCCGGCGCGCCTATGCACGATGAAAATGAAGCGACAACCCGAAGTTAGGGCCAAGATAGTGTCAACCATTCAGTTCAACAAAAGGCGACACAAGAAAGTGCCAACACCCTTAGGAACGAGTAGAGGTGTTCAAAACTACCCGACCCGATTGACCCGACCCGACTACCTGAACCTAAATTACCGGATAATTACCCTAATTTTTTTCTCCCGGTTCAGGTACCCGGCCCGCTAAAAATTACATTTTCCAGGGTCGGGCCCGGGCCAAAGGATTATCCCTTATCGGGTACCCGATGACCCGGTTAATAAATTAAAAGTTAATATATTATATTTTTTATTTAGTTATTTTTTACCCGCTAAAAAACTAAAATCCCTAAAAAACATCCCTTCGTGACCTCGTCTGAAATCTGAATCATCTGTGACTCATCCCCAACCTACCGCTCTTGATGTCCGTCTCTCTCTCGTCACTCTTCGTCATCGTCGATCGGCTCGTATTCCGATGGCAGTCGCCCCTAATCCTTAGTCGGGTTTGTTTCCCCTTTTCAATTTCCATTTTTCAGTCGCATTTTTAGGTTAATAAGCAAAGTTAGCATAAAATCAAAATGTGCTACTGCTAATATTCTTCCATTTTCAATTTCCAGTAGCATTTTTCAGTCTCATTTTTCAATTTTCATTTTCCAGTCGCATTTTTGTTTCCCCCTTCAGTTTCGATTTTCTTTTAGCATTTTTCAGTCTCATTTTTCAATTTTCATTTTCCAGTCGCATTTTTGTTTTCCCCTTCAATTTGGAAGGTACTTTTGGAACATGGCTAGAGAAATCAATTTGTGGTTGACAAATAAATTGGAATTGATTAGAGAATTTTTGTAGTCTTTAAGCATATTTAAGTTTTGATTTGATTTTTCAGATTTGAGTTTTACAGAGAGCGGTGAAAATGAAAGGAGAAAGCAAAGCAATCTTGAATAATATATAGTAGTACATTTACTAAACATAAGTGAAGATAACAACTAAACAATCTCAAAAATATAAAACAATTAAAATCAATATGAGAAACAGAAAATGCCCTATCTTTATGCTAAAGATATCATGATCTCCTTCAAAAAAAATAAAAATAAAGATATCATGATTAAGATTGAAAAATTATACTCTTCAAAAGTTCTGGACACGTTTTAGCAAATGGACTTCTTCATATTGACATGAAAAATTGAAAATTGTTGGATTTTCCTCAATGCAGCTATCAAGCAACTACTTAAACCCACATAAACCACATATCAAACTAAAATAATTCAAATCTAAAATCAAGAACAATATTATAATTTTTAAAAGAATTTAAATAATATAATCTAAAATCTATTGCTTACCAAAGTATAGTACTCTTCAATCTTCATGTATGATGTCTGAAACTTCATTTGTCTCATCAATAATAATTGTTGGTTGCTCCAAAGTCAAATCTCGCATCTCTGCATAAAAAATTTTATGCATACAATGTATTATGTTTGTTTTGAAATATAAATATTTAATCTTTAAATTTGAAATAGAAATCAAACCTTCTTTTATATTCTCCAATGCTAACAAGTTCTCCTCTATCATAATAGAGTCATGAGAAGCACGAACCCAATATTGAGAACAAATGAGAGCTTCCACCAACCTAGGAGTCAAAGAGGTGCGGAAAGAATCAAGAACACGTCCTCTCATGCTAAAAGCGGACTCCGAAGCAACAGTAGAAACTGGAATTGCAAGTAGATCACGTTCCATTCTCATGAGAATTGGATAGTTGTTTGTTTGCATAGACCACCAAGCCAATATATCAAAATCATCACTCTCACAAGCACATTTGTCCGTCAAATATCTATCTAGCTCAGTTATTGATTCGGAAGTATCAAAAGACTCTATCTCAGTCACATAGTCTTTTCTCAAGTTTATTCCTTTTAACTTCCTTGGTTCTCCTTCACCACTAGAATTAGGATTCATAGAGCAAGATGTCTTTTGTGTTGGCGAATGATGTGTAGAACCATAAACATCAAACAACAATGTCAAAGTGTTTTTAATTCGTTGACACAAGACATAAGATTTGCTAGGATCACAGGAACGACGAACGATCCATTCAACATATCTTAACTTATGCCTAGGGTCAAGAACTAAAGCAATGAACATCAACACATTCAAATTGTGAACATTCGCCCAATACTTATCAAACTTCAACTTCATTTGGCGTGCCATGCTGCTAATCCCATCATTCAAGTCGTCAACATAACGATTAATTGTATACCCGATATCATATATTTCTTCCACAAAGGTATTCTCAGTCACATACCTTGATCCAGAAAAGCTCAATGTAGCCTCATAAAATATTTGAAGAAAAGGCAAGAAAGAAGCAACTTTGTCCCAATCCTCTTCATCAGGAGCACCACCAACCTTCCTAAACTCCTTTGCGTAAGAAAGGTACTTTGTTTTCATATTTCTGAATGCCTTCCTAAACACCAAAGCACTTTTAAGCATGTAATAAGTGGAATTCCACCTTGTTTCAACATCTAAGCAAACAAGAGCTTTGCTATTTATATTCTCCTATGTAGCACAAGATTGAAACTTCTGAAGTCTTGCAGGGGAAGACCTCACATATTTCACAGCAGCACGAACTTTTACAACAGAAGCATCAACATCTTTCAGGCCATCTTTAACAACCAAATTCAGAACATGTGCAACACATCTCATATGAAAGAATTCACCATTCAACACACTTCCATCTCATATGCTCTTTTCATTGAAAAAAGGAAGGCATTGAAGAATGTTTTCAAGAATTTATCTTCTAGGATATGTCTTACGACAGATACATGGACATTTGCTTAAAACTTGTCATATATGTGTCTTACTGCCCATTTCATTGACGATGCTTGGAAATTGCATAAGAAGATTATTAATTTTTGCCCCATTGTCGGTCATTCTGGAGAGCTTATTGGTAGGGCAGTTGAAAAATGTCTACAAGAATATGGTCTAAAGAAGATCTTGACGATAACGGTTGATAATGCTAGTTCAAATGATCTAGCAATCAAGTATTTAAAGCAGATTCTTAACTTGTGGGATGGAAGTGTGTTGAATGGTGAATTTTTGCATATGAGATGTGCTGCACATGTTCTGAATTTGGTTGTAAATATGGCCTGAAAGATGTTGATGCTTCTGTTGTAAAAGTTCGTGCTGCTGTGAAATATGTGAGGTCTTCCCCTGCAAGACTTCAAAAGTTTCAATCTTGTGCTGTAGAGGAGAATATAAATAGCAAAGCTCTTGTTTGCTTGGATGTTGAAACAAGGTGGAATTTCACTTATTCCATGCTTAAAAGTGCTTTGGTGTTTAGGAAGGCATTCAGAAATATGAAAACAAAGTACCTTCCTTACGCAAAGGAGCTTAGGAAGGTTGGTGGTGCTCCTGATAAAGAGGATTGGGACAAAGTTGCTTCTTTCTTGCCTTTTCTTCAAATATTTTATGAGGCTATATTGAGCTTTTCTGGATCAAGGTATGTGACTGGAATACTTTTGTGGAAGAAATATATGATATCGGGTATACAATCAATCGTTAGGTTGACGACTTGAATGATGGGATTAGCAGCATGGCACGCCAAATGAAGTTGAAGTTTGATAAGTATTGGGCGAATGTTCACAATTTGAATGTGTTGATATTCATTGCTTTAGTTCTTGACTCTAGGCATAAGTTAAGATATGTTGAATGGATCGTTCGTCGTTCCTATGATCCTAGCAAATCTTATGTCTTGTGTCAACGAATTAAAAACACTTTGACATTGTTGTTTGATGTTTATGGTTCTACACATCATTCGCCAACACAAAAGACATCTTGCTCTATGAATCCTAATTCTAGTGGTGAAGGAGAACCAAAGAAGTTAAAAGAAATAAACTTGAGAAAAGACTATGTGACTGAGATAGAGTCTTTTGGTACTTCCGAATCAATAACCGAGCTAGATAGATATTTGACAGACAAATATGTTTGTGAGAGTGATGATTTTGATATATTGGCTTGGTGGTCTATGCAAACAAACAACTATCCAATTCTCACGAGAATGGCACGTGATCTACTTGCAATTCCAGTTTCTACTGTTACTTCGGAGTCTACTTTTAGCACGGGAGGACGTGTTCTTGATTCTTCCCGCACCTCTTTAACTCATAGGTTGGTGGGAAGCTCTCATTTGTACTCAAGATTAGGTTCGTGCTTCTCATGACTCTATTATAATAGAGGAGAACTTGTTAGCATTGGAGAATATAGAAGAATGTTTGATTTCTATTTCAAATTTAAAGATTAAATATTTATATTTAATAACAAACATAATACATTGTATGCATGAAATTTTTTATGCAGAGATGCGAGATTTGACTTTGGAGCAACCAACAATTATTATTGACGAGACAAATGAAGTTTCAGACATCATACATGAAGATTGAAGAGTCCTAGACTTTGGTAAGCAATAGATTTTAGATTATATCATTTAAATTCTTTTAAAAATTATAATATTGTTCTTGATTTTAGGTTTGAATTCTTTTAGTTTGATATTTGGGTTTATGTAGTTGCTTGATAGCTGCATTGAGGAAAATCCAACAATTTTCAATTTTTCATGTCAATATGAAGAAGTTCATTTGCTAAAACATGTCCAGAACTTTTGAAGAGTATAATTCTTAGCTTGCTAAAGTTGTTTGAAAACTATTACTCAGCTTCGCTCTTGTTGTTAGGAATTGTCATTTTTATCAAAGTTTCAATCTTGATCATGATATCTTTAATTTTTTTTTTTTTGAAGGAGATCATGATATCTTTAGCATAAAGATGGGGCGTTTCTGTTTCTCATATTGATTTTAATTGTTTTATATTTTTAAGATTGTTTAGTTGTTACCTTCACTTATGTTTAGTAAATGTACTATATATTATTCAAGATTGCTTTACTTTCTTCTTTCATTTTCACCGCTTTCTGTAAAATTAAAATCTGAAAAATCAAATCAAAACTTAAATATGCTTAAAGACTTCAAAAAGCTCTAATCAATTCCAATTTATTTGTCAACCACAAATTGATTTCTCCAGCCATATTCCAAAAGCAAAAATGCAAACAACACTCAAAATATTTTCATTTCTTCACGTGATTATGGTTATATCTCTATATTTCTTCATTTAAATTGTGAATCGAGAACTGGGTTGTCTTCATTTTTTCAGCTAACTCACTACAAGGTTCGTCTCCATCAAATTTCTTATGTTTGGTTGGTTGTTCTGTTTCTTGTTTTCTATATATATATATTTTAGAAATGACATTCAATGTAATACTCATGGTGGGTTGTTTGAATTCTTGTTGTAACAGATTTCATCATTCTAGAGAAGTGAGAATTGATTCAAAGAAAGATGAGTTGCTTGGAAAATGGAAAAGTGAAAAATATTGTTTGTGTTTTGAAAAGTTGGAACAACTTTTAAGGTTTTTTTTAGGATTATGGTATTTGTATTCTAAAGTTGTTTGACTTTGATAATTTGAATCTTAAACTATGCTTGGATTATATAATTCTAATTTTTATTAGGTGTGAATTTATTTAATAAAATTAAGTGATCTAAATTTTTTTAAACAAGATTCGGGTACGCATTATCCGATTAGTCGGGTACCCGGTTAAAACGGGTCGGGACCAGGCCGAAAAACGATACCTGAACATACCGGGTACCCGGTACTTCGGGTACCCGGGAATGAACACCCTTAGGCGCACCAGGGATGAGCCACGCAACCGAGTCCAGCACACACCAAAGGGCCTAGGGCAGGCACCAAGGGTGCCCACCGAAGGGCCTAGGGCCGGCACCAAGGGTGCACACCGAAGGGCCTAAGGCCAGCACCAAGGGTGCACACCGAGGGACTGGACAGGCCCACCTCACCGACATGGGCTTAATAACCAACCGACTTAAGAGATCCTTGGAGGTTAAAGAGTACGAATCCTTGGAGGATAAGGAATACTACTTCCCGAAGGATTAGAACAATTGTAATCCTAGTTAAAGTAGGATTGAGTAGTAGTTATCCTAGTTAGAATAAGACTTGGATGTAGGGGGCTATATAAAGAGGCTTACCCCCACCTCATTAAGCACTTCATCAATTGTTCTTTAAGCTTAAATATAAATAAAAATGTCGGGCATGCGCTCGGTTTTCCTCCAAATCTCTTTTCTTTGGCCGTCACCATCTTAGTATTAATCTGTTTCCGCGTGGATCTAGGCATTCTCGTCTCGATCGTCAGGCTCACTTAGGCTCCGCACACGCTCGAAGGCACCAAAGGCCGCACGTCCGACTAGTCGAGACTCTAGGGACGTGACACTAGTTGACGCCCTATCGGACAAAGGGAAGGAGGATAATAGGCACATGTATGACTCGGTTGGGTCCATTCATATAGATGAATCTAATAATCTAATTGAGATGGCCCAATCTACTCATATTAAAGATATGGGGTCTACTGAAATGAGACTCCATGAAGTTCCCATTGTGGATTTGGGACCAATGGAAAGTGAGGAGTCCAGTTTGGAGATAAGAAATGGGTAGGGGTTGATCATTTCGGGTGTGGGCCTCCCCGGTTTGGATCATAGTAAGGATATGGTCCAAAAGAAGCCTAGAAGAACTAGAAATTTGTCGGTAACGAGTTTAAGGCCTTTGAGTCATTGGAGTTGGCCTTTTGTTTACAATCAAGGGGGCTGAAATTTGGGCAGGCCGGTAAGAAAAAGAAACAAAAGGAGAGGATACTGGCTTCTGAGATCAGAGATGGGATCAGTGGGAGCTTTGAGAGCGAGGGAGACGATGAAATTGATGACAATGGGAGGGTGAAGCAGCGAAAACTTTTGAAGTGGACAAAGTTGTTGGTTTTCGATTCAATGAGGAGAGAGCTTTGATAAAAAAAGCAAGCTTCAGAGGTTGGAAGAGGAGGTTGAGGTCGCCGTTTAGGTCACTAGGGATCTCCGATTAAAAGGTGAATTCTGTTTATTTATGATTTCCTTTAACTTAGTATCATGGAATGTAAGGGGACTAGGGAGAGTAGAAAAAGGCCGAGCTGTGAGAAATTTGGTGAAGAAAAATAAGGTAAATCTGCTGTTCGTACAAGAGAAAAAGCTGAAAGATATAGGACCGAGAAAAGCCAAGTTTATTGGGGGTTCGAATTTTGATCATTTTTGTTTCTCCCCTGCATGTGGTTCGGCTGGGGGGACTAACTTGCTTATGGGAAAGCAATTTCTTTCAATTGAAGAAGCATACGGTACATGCAAACTTTATTTCAATGGTTGGTAATGTCCCATGATGAAACAAAAAGTGCGGCTTCATAAATATATACGCACCAAATGATGCTTCGGAGAGGAAGACGATATTCATAGAAATAGGTAACCAGATTTTGGCAAATGATGTGTTGTGGTTTGTGAGTGGAGATTTCAACACAGTTAAGTTCCAGGAAGAAAAGATAGGGCTATGAGCCTTGAATGATCTGATTGATGATAATGGTCTGGTGGATCTCCCAATTATTGGAAGTCGATTTACATGGAGCAATTTCAGACTGTGTAGATTGGACATGTTATTAGTTTCTCCCGAAGTTCTTCATTTGTTGCCATATTTAACTCTCTAGACATTACCAAAATCTATTTCAGACCACAATCCTATCTTAGCCTTAGTGAAGAACTTCAATTCAGGTCGTAGGATGTTTATGTTTTTCAATCATTAGATGGAAGATCCAAACTTTAATGCAATAATAAAGCCATCGGTTTTAGAATTGAGAGGGTCCGAAATAGAAAATATGTTAAAATGCTCAAGAAGGTTCATAAAGGAGTTGGTGGAAAAGGAAAGGAAGTGTTCGAGAATCGATTGAAGAAGCATAAAAGAAAATTGAATCGCTAGAGCTTTAAATTCAGAATGGGATGAGGAGGGAGCCTGCTTTACTGGATCTAAAATCACGGAGGTCAAAATTATGAGATTTGCTTAGAACCGAGGAAAGGGAGTGGCTCCAAAAATTGAGGATTCAATGGATAGTGGAGGGGATAGGAATACTAGCCTTTTCCACACAATGGCTTCAATCAGGAGAAATTCGAACTGGATTCATTGGCTTCAAGTGAATGGGAATTTGGTTACTAATCCAGTGGGCGTCCGAAATGTTTTGGAGAAACATTTTTTCAAGTGTACAATTTCCATCCAACGATTAAATTGAATGATCTAGACTGTGATCTCAAGAAAATCAGCAGCGGCTCAAAGGAGAAACTGGAGCGTGCGTTTGAGGAAGATGAAGTTTAGGAGATTCTCAGGAATGCAAATGAAAACAAAGCCCCTGGACCCGAAGCATTTAACTTGGGGGTTCTTCAAGAAGTATTGGATTATTCTAAAACTTGGCTTCATGAAGTTCTTAAATGATTTTTCAGATGGGAAGCCATGAGATATTAACATTAATCATTCCTTTATAGCACTAATTCCTAAAGTTTTAGCTTCAAAGATAGTTGATGACTTTCGCCCAATTAGTCTAAAGGGTGGTGTGTATAAATTTCTAGCGAATCGGTTGGCTCAATGTCTTGACAAGATAATTAGCGAGAATCAATTCGCGAATTCTTGACTGCACGCTAGTGGCTAATGAAGTGGTGGATTATGTTAGGAGTAGGAAAGAGAGTGGAGTAGTTTTTAAAGCGACTTCCGAAAAGCATATAATACTCTTGACTTGATGATGGCTAAGATGGGATTTGGGGTGGATCTACTCGTGCATTTCTATAGCTTCGGTTTCCATTCTCATTAATGGGATGGCAATGGATTAATTCCACATTAAAAGGGGGCTGAGGTAGGGTTGCCCTATTTTGCCACTACTATTCAACATTGTTGCTGAAAGTCTTAATGTGGTTCTCGGGAAGGCTTCAAAATTGGGTTTTTTCAGGTGGGGTGAAAATTGGTAATGAATTTTTGGAAGTGATCCACATACAATTCGCAGATTAAATTGGTAATGAGTTTTTCAGTGACATTAGCTTGACCCAAGTGATGAATATTAAGAGACTCCTTAGATGCTTCGAGAGTTAAAATTGAATATGAAGAAATCAACACTATTTGGAATAAAGTTAGAGAATTCGGTGATTAAAAACGATTAAATGTGTTGTCGGTTCCCTTCCATCATCATACCTGTTAATTTTGTTGTTAAAGTAGAAACGATCAGTGTATTGTTAAATTCTTGTAATTTCTGGATAGAGACAAGAGCCATGCTTTTAACAACATCACTTTCAGGGAACGTGAACTTACTAGACAAATCCTATAAATAGAAGCATCAATAAGAATATCAGCCCTGATTTGGCAAAATTATCATTACCCAGATGGCTATATCAAGAGATTCCAACAAAAATAACCTTAAAAAACTAAAACCCAACAAGAATTTTACATACCCATGAGTTTTCAACAGTCTCTTTTGGGGGGCAGTGGCGCGAATAAAAAACAAAGACATAGGTGGCCGTTTATTGAACTGTTGGCATGAAAACTTCATTTTAATTGTGGCCATTGTCTGAACTGTGGCGGGAATCGACGACGGTGGTGGAGAAGAAGCGCTTTAGGTTTAGAATCAGAGGAGATTAAAAAAAAAAGAAGGTAAAACTTTTGCCATGCCCTCTATTTTTTCTGTCATTTTGTTTTTTTGCGTGAAAAGGGTAAAATTGATTTCAAGTCCCTTGATTTAAGTAAATAATTTGGGGGAAAAGTGTCACGTGGCAGCTTATGAGAGTACCACGTGTCCTTGCCACGTCATCAGTTAACATCGTTAAATTTAGGGGACATTTTAGAAGACGGAAGCAAAGTACAAGAGGTACATTGAACGTTTTGAAAGTATAAACATCACATTGAAAAAAATAACAAAGTAGAGGAGGCACTTGTGCTATTATCCTAAAACTTAATTATATATTTAGGCTTATAAAACAACTTGACCCTTGTCAAATTAGGTAATAATGAAATAAATCTCTAAATAAAATATTGTCTGAATTGAATGCTTATTTTAAAAATTGTGACCAAATTTATTCAAAAAAAAAGTTGTGATCAATTAATTAAGTTTGGCTAAAGGGGTACTATTGTCTCTGAGTTCGACCCAAAAATGCAATTTCGCCCCTCGTCGAAAAGTGCACTCAATGTGGCCATCCAGTTCATGAAATCGATCAAATTAACTCTTTGACCGACGTTGACCGTTACGGTGCTGATGTGGCAGTTAACGTTGATGATGTGGCAGTCCATAATGCTGACATGGTGGTCAACGGTGTTGACGTGGCAGTACACGTGGGATGATGACGTGGCAGAAAGGGCTGAATTGATTATTTTAACCGAATTCGAGGGCATAATTGATTTTTCTCCCGAGTTTAGGGGCGTAATTAAAAGTTCAATAACTTATTTAATCTTTAAGCTAAAAAAATAAAAACTATTAATATTTAAATAATATTTAAATATTCATAAAATATTAAAAAATATATAAAACACCATAATGAATTAAATATAAGTAAAAACATTAAAGTTATAAATATAAAAAATTAAAAAATATTTATAAACCATTGGAGAATCTTTCGATTGTTTCTCGTTATGCTACGCGTACTAATGTTCATTGAACATATTTTCAATTGAGACATCCTTGTATTAAAGTGTTAATAAAGCCAAAATTCTCTTTCATTTCTCTACATCAAATATTAATGAGCATCATTTTAATTAAAAAACGGAAAAAAAATTAAATTCTATTGTTACTCTAGTACAATGTTGATTTCACTAAAAAACTTTTAGCGAATAATAATACTCAAAGTAACGAAGTCGAATTTTTTCTATAAAAGTGTTTAATTTTTAACACTTTATAAAAAACATTTATTAAGTTTTTACATTAAAATTTATATTTTTTAATTTATAATATATTTTAATTTTTTATATAATTTTTATTTTCATTAACTTTTAGAATATTTTATTTATTTTTATTAACTTTATGGATTTTTATAAAATAAATTGAAGAATATTTTGATTTTATGTGAGAGTCTTCAGTTTGTTTTTTAATTATCCTCACTTAATAAAATTATTCATCTAGTTTTAATAATTTCATAAATTCTTATTTTTCAACTTAAATATTAAATAAGTTATCGAATTTTTAATTAAAATCAATTGTGCCCCTAAACTCAGGAAAAAAATTAATTATGCCATTGAATTCGGTTAAAATAATCAATTCAGCCCCTCCTGCCACATCATCATCCCATGTGTACTGCCACGTCAGCACTGTTGACCACCACGTCAGCATCATAGAATGCCACGTCATCACCGTTAACTGCCATGTCAGCACCGTAACGGTCAACGTCGGTCAAATGGTTAATTTGATCGATTTTCATGGACTGGAGGGCCACATTGAATGCACTTTTCGGTGATGGGCGAAATTACATTTTTGGGTCAAACTTAGGGGCAAAAGTACCCTTTATCCATTAAGTTTTTATCTCTTTCTCAAGAGCACCGCTTGCATCTTCCTCTTTACATTCGACTGACGACAACATTAATTTTAGTAATGGTAGCCGATTGTCGATTTCTTTTTCTTTACTTTTTTATATATCGCTTTTGTTTTTGCTTTTAATTTAACTTTTACTTTTTCGTTGGCTTTTTTATAGATCTTTTAAACAAGAATCTCTTTATTTTCGGTTTCTAACTCTGACATATATAGTTGCGCTTTTTTCTCTGCCCTTGTGATACGTTTTTCGTTTTCCTTGACGCACACCTCTGCTTTACGAAACGTTATTCGCCTACCTTTGTGGTGGTATATTTGTGTTTGGGTAGAGTTTCTCACGACGCTTGGTTCCGATTTGCGATTGTCGGTGGTCATTCAGTAGTTTGATCCCCTTTTGTGGTTGTTTGTTGATGCATTCAGATATATTTAGGGAAGTAGTCTGCAAGACTATTAGTTTTGCTCACCACTCCATCACTTATCAAGCGTCAAATTGGATAATAAGGGATTTTGTTTACGGTTGTTGTGTTTCTGTGTTGAGTATTCCCCTGGCCTTTTGCCGTTCAATTGAGGAAAATGAGATTTGAGGATTTTTTTTTGAAAAAAAAATATAGAATTTTGGGTTTTAAGAAATTAAAACTTTTGATTTTTTTAAATCAGGTCACATATCACTTTCTAATCGACTGACGGGTTTTTTAGCTGTTTATACGATCAAACACAAAAAACAGGAACATTATAAATGTTTGACACCTATTAAAACCAAAACTAACTTTAGACAACTAAAGTAAAAAAAAAATATTAGGCTTAATGGCCCATTTGGACCTTAAGTATACACAAAATACCGAACTACCCCTAAAGCATTTTTTGGGATGTTGTGGCCCCTAACTAAAACCCATTACCCCATTTGGCCCCTCCGTCTAACGCCGTTAAAAAATTTCACGGGCCAACTAGAGTGCGCCACTGTAAAACCAGTGTTTTGGGGTTAGGAGTTAGTCGTGTGAGTTGGTTTGAGTCGGTAAAATCAATTTTTATTAATTTGACCTTAGTCTTGATTTAATTGAAATTTAAAATAGAAGGGATGGCAAACTTGTAATTAGACCAAACAAAAAGTAGACCACCTTTTTGTAACAAAAGAAATTCAAAAAAAAAAGAGAAAAGTTGTCTTCCCCCTTTTTCACCACCAACGTGAAACCAAAAACAAAACCCCTCTCAAACCCCATTCACTATTCCATTAAATCTCTCCCTTGTTTCAAAGGTAATTTTACATTCTCACTCTCCTCTTCATCCTCTACATTTACATAGTTTAATATTTCAAAACTACTCATTTTTGTGATTTTCAAGTTTAGACAAAAGCTTGGATTTTTAAGGGGTTCTTCAAATGTTTTCAAATTTTTAAGTTGGGTTTTGGTTTAGTCTCCTTAAAATACACATAATATGTTAAAATGGGTGATTTTGGGTGAAAACCCGAAATGGGTCCTTGTGGCCATTTTTGAGGTGTCAAAAATGGAATTTTTGGAGTGTTTTAGACTTGGGTTGAAAGGCTGATGGTTTAGGAATGTTAGGAAAGTGTTTTGGGACCATTTGGATGTCATTTGGGAGTTTGAAAACATGGTTTTCTGCTGGGTAAAAAGGGAACAAAAAAATTGGAAGTTTGTTGAGGAAATGGGTTTGAATTTGGGTGAAGTTTGGCTTGTGTTGTAAGTGGGGTTGTGACTGAAATTTAGCATTGATTTGTGAGTAATGGTTGTGTTTTGATTGGCTAGAAACAAGAGGAGACATTGGAGGAGCATCGGGATCGAATTCGGGCTTTTAGGAGGCTTGCTTGCTTACTTGCTTTGGTTGCTAAGGAAGGGTGATGAGTAAATTTTAAATTTGTTTTAAAGTTGGTTCAAGTGTGTGTAGTGATGAGTTGGAATGAGCTTGGTAGGCCATTCCTAGGTGGGAGTTAAATTGGTAGTTTAACTCCTTGATTTCCTATTGATAAATGATATGTTATTGCCTACTTGTTCTTGTGAAATGTGGATTGATTTGCATGTGTGTACCTTGTTATGTATATGTGATGAGTATGTGATATAAATGGCGGATGTGTGATGTGGTTAAAGAAATTGGCACTAATTAACTTACCGGGTGTAAATGATCGATCATTAGGATTAGTGTCCACACAATTGAGTCAAAACGTACGTGGCCTTGATGGCGTTGAGTCATCAAGGAGGAGTACAGTGATGTAATATTCCACCGGAAATTTATTTATATTCTACGTGATGATGAGTGGAATCCCATCCGTAGGGCATATGGTGATGAGTGGAATCCCGCCCATGCAAGGTCCGGTGATGAGTGTAATCCCACCGAGGTAATGTTATTGTTGAGATTAAATCCGCACATCCGGGTAAACTAATAGTGGCCAATGAACTTATTCTTATATTTATGATATTGTGATGTTGGTTTACATTGTTGAGCTTAGTATGATGTGAGATGCCATATTATGACTCTTGAAAGACTAGCTAGGTTGACTTGTGGATACCTTTATATGTTGTGTGTGAGATTAGGGATTTACATGCTTGGACCCTGCATTATTGTTGTTTTTGGATTTTAGAGCATCCTCACTAAGCTTCTAGCTTACGCTCTCATTTTCAACAATGCAGATCATTAGCGTGGTGTTAGCAGGGAGCAAGGCGAAGGGGTTTTCCAAGTGTAGTTGCTCAAGTATGATTTTGTATTAATGTGATAGTTTAGCAATGGGGCTACCTTATGTTTTGGATGAGCGATGTATGACTCATAAATGTGGTTGATGCTCATGTTTTGGCTTGGCTTGTAAAACATGTTATATCTTGTTGCATGCTTGTGTGTGATGGCATGCCTTTGGATGCTTAGGTTGCTTTGGCTGTATATGCAAACCTCATATGCGATAACTTGTGCCCTATGACTTTTGAACTCTTAAGTATGCCTTTTTATGAAATATTACCCTTTTGTGTGAATGCCATGTATGGATGTCTCATCTTATGTTCGGTGTTATTTGGGTATGTTTTGCCATATGATCCATGCCTCTAGATTATGTTTGTAAGTGATGTATGTTGGTTGGAGTCGTCTGGGGGCCTTTGGGATCGATTAGAGATACTTAAAGATGGTTTTGGGATGTTGCAGACAGCCAGTGTTTCGAAACGGGCTAAGCTGTTCCGGAACGGGTATGGCTCCAAGGACCCCGTATCGGAACTAGTTTCGATACGGTTTGGCCACTGTGAACCCCTGTTTCGAAACAAGTTTCGAAACACTTTGGCCACTGTGAACCCCTGTTTCGAAACAAGTTTCGAAACACTTTGGCCACTGTGAACTCCTGTTTCGAAACAAGTTTCGAAACACTTTGGCTACTGGAGGTGCCTGTTTCGAAACAAGTATCGAAACGCCTAGGCAAATTTAGGGCCCTGTTCCGAAGTGGGGTGGATGAATTTCGGTACGGGTACCTGGCCTTTTAACTGAGCCCGCGTTTCGAAACGGGTGATGACTGTTTCGAAACATGTAGCTGGAAATGGGTTTTTGGACATCTCTAATGGGTCTCAGGGGTTGGGCTTAGGCCCGGTTTGTGGTAGGGCTTTTTGTGGGCCTTGTTTTCCGCTATCGTGATCACTTAGGTAATTAAATGCCTCTAGTTAAAATGTAATTTAAATGAAAAACATTTAGGGTCGTTAACCGAGGTGGAACCTTCGCGGGTTTCATGTCGGTTTTCCCCGTGTAGTCTACTCGAACCGGTCAGCCGACCAGACCGGGGCGAGGGGGTTACATTTGTTGGTATCAGAGCCTGAGGTTATCGAGACCTCGGGCAGGTAAGTGAGGTAAGCTTGATGTGTTAAGTAATTGTATCGCTTGATATATGCTTTGCCATGAAATCTCGTTGTTTGATTATTTGTATGACGATTCGAAGCATAAATTGTTGCGTTCGGTGTTGAGTCGAGTGCCCATTGCTACTATTACTTAATTTAAAAAGGTTTTTGTAAAGGAAATACTTGAGCACTGTTGGATCCTTGCTTTTGCTAACATAATCCCTATCTGTTTGTTGTTGTTTGTTGTAGTTATTATCTTGCTAGTCGTATCATGAGACCACGTGGGTGGCCTAGGATGGTTCAGCAGGAACCACGGGCAGTAGCTCCAGGAGTTGAGCCAGTAGTTAGAGTTGAGGCTCAAGTGGGAGAGCCTGTGGCTGGAGTTGGAGCTCCTTAACCACCTCCACCACCACCACCTCCTCCACCAGGAGTAGGAGGCGAGGCCGGGGCCGAAGGAGAGGGACCTCAGGGAGGCCAAGGTGGCCAAGGTCCAACCGGAATTGACTTAGCTCCTTTGGTTCAGGCGATAGCTGGGGCTTTTCAGGCTGCAGTAGCTGGGGGTCAGGCAGCGGCACATCATCAGGGAGAGGGCACTGGTTTGCCATTAGAGAGGCTCCGTGGCCTAGGGACTGAAAAGTTCAGAGGGTCTACTCCAGAGAGATCCGAGTTGTGGTTTGAGAAGACCGTCCGTATCCTCACACAGAAGGGATGTACCGGAGAGCGCAAGCTAGGGTGTGTTGAGTCCTTACTTCAGGGTGATGCCTACACTTGGTGGGTCACCATCACTACGGGTATAGATGAGGCCGAGGTTACTTGGGAGTTCTTTGAGTCAGCATTCCGTAAGAAGTATTTGGGTCCTCGATATCTTGATGAGAGGAAGAGAAAGTTTATGGCTTTGCTTCAGGGGAGTATGACTGTGAAAGACTATGAGATTCGATTTGTTAGACTGAGTCAGTATGCATCTGAGCTTGTTCCTACTGAGGTGGAAAGATGTAACCGTTTCCGTTATGGGCTGAATGAAGAAATCAAGAGGTATACCCTAGCTTCGGACTACACTGATTTTGATGTCTTGGTCGCGAGGGCCAAGGACTTGGAGCACAGTTTGGGCTTGACCAAACGGTCTGGTGGTTCTAGTTCGGGTAAGAGGTCCAGTGACTTTGATAGAGGTGATGCCAAGAGACATTGAGACAACAGGCATCACTATGATCATAGGCGTGGTGGCGGTAACCACGTTAGGGGCCAACAGGGCCGATGGCTGGTGGGAAGCTGCCCACGTGTGCTACTTGCGGGAGGAACCACACTGGTGAGTGTTGGGGAAATTTCCACTCGTGTTGGAGTTGTGGGGCTAGAGATCATATTAGACGTGACTGTCCACATCAGGTGGGGCAGTGTTGAGTGGATCGCAAGATCGAAATTGACCAAGAGGGGGGGTGAATTGGAAATTTAAAGCTTTGTGGT
The DNA here is from genome assembly GCA_030270665.1 of Hibiscus trionum. Taxonomy (NCBI): domain Eukaryota; kingdom Viridiplantae; phylum Streptophyta; class Magnoliopsida; order Malvales; family Malvaceae; genus Hibiscus; species Hibiscus trionum. The sequence goes on from BSYR01000014.1 coordinate 10,718,706, forward strand.
GGAAATTTGCAAATTGAAAAATGATGGACAAGAGATTTAGAATGGTTCAAGTTCCAAATGAACTCTACATCCACTACCTTAGCTTCACTAAGGATTTGCAACAATTCCACTAAATCGTTCTTCCCCTTTTCTAGGACAAGGAGGCAACCCTTTACAATTTCGGTTGATTTTTCTACCAAAAAAATCAACCCAACCCTCACACAAGAGAACAAAGAAATTTGAAGGCTAATAAGGTATCTCTCAATACAAATGATAGCCCCAATACAAGCACTCAACCCAATTTGACAAAATATGAATGAAGATTACAAATTGGGATTTCTACACAAAGTGGGATTTTTGCACAATTGCTTGAATTTGATGTTTGGATGTTTGCTTTTGGATCAATAGTTATTGCTGATGCTTTTGGATGTCTCTTTTATACCTTCTCATTGATTTCTAGCCGTTTGGGTGGTTGGGAACATAAATGGAGCCGTTGGAACCCTCTCTTGCCACCATAAATGCAGTCTGCAACAACCCGTTTCGAAACGCGGGGTACCTGTTTCGGAACGGACTAAAATAGAAAGAGCCGTTGGGGTGCATTTAAGAGCCCGTTTCGAAATGCCTTAGGGCCGTTTCGAAACACTTTTGCCACTGTCAAAGGTCGTTTCGGAACGGTCTTAGCCCGTTTCGGAACGCCTTAATGATTTTCAGAAAGTTAGTTAAAAACACTTAACGGTCATATTTTCAAATTGATATTAAGACCTGTTTCGAAACGTTTTGGATCCGTTTCGAAACGGATTTGTTACTGTCAAGGGTCGTTTCGGAACGGCCTTGATCCGTTTCGAAACACCCTTTTATCCTTTAAAAAGTCAGCAAATATTTGAACCGTTGTACTCTTTTTAAATCAAATATGAAGAACAGTTTCGAAACGAGTGATATCGTTTCGGAACGAGGTCAAGTGTTTCGATACACGTTTCGGAACGGTGGTCGACAGTGATGAAAACGTTTCGAAACGCCTGAGGGCCGTTTCGAAACAGGAGCTTAAAATTCACTTTTTTGACTTGAAACACTTAGAAAAATATTTGAAAAGGTTGTTTTTAACTTGGGCATAATCTTAAATTTATATAGGAATATATTGAGGACTTAAAATTCGTTTTGACATATTCAATTTAGTCCTTAGGTTTTTAGTTATATCAAAATTAAAATATTTGTTTCACAATCTCCCCCTTTTTGATATAACAAAACCAAAGTTAGAATTTTTGAGAATTTTGAAAGTTTTGAAAATATTCTAACCCCCCCTTAATTTAAGATAGGTTTTTAAAGTTAAAAGAATTTTTTGATTTGAAATCCAAGTTGTAAACCTTAAAAAACTTTTAAAATTTAAAACGAATTTTAGTGTGGCTCTTAAATTTCTTCTCCCCCTTTTTGTTAGATCAAAAAGAACAATGAAAGCTCATAGAGAAGATAAAGGATTAGTACCAATAAGCAATAATAAGCAACCATAATATTAATTCATAATCAAAATATCCAAAACATAAATCAAATATTAAGTTCAACATAAAATCTCAAATAAAAAGCCAATAGCATAGGTTCCTAAAACATGAGAAAACATAAAGATGCAATCTTAATCCTAAAATGCATAGATAATATGATATGATATGATATGAAGATCCTAGGCCTCGTCATCATCATCCGAAGAATCATCATCGCTCTTGGCTTGAGAACGGTGAAACTTCGTCCATTGCCCATAGAGCGTAGAGAAAGATAGGTCCAAGTTTGCATGAGAGGTCTCAAGAGTATGAAGACGATCCTCGACATTCTTCAAGCGATTGTCCATAGAAGTAAAACCCGAAGCAATGCTAGTATCCAAAGCATTGAACCGCTCGGTAATGAGAGCCGTGAGGGCTTCATTGTTTGCAACTGGAACTTGCGGTAGAGGAGCAACGGGAGGAGGAACCGCTTCTCTATCAACTCTTTCCCAAACATCATTCACATATGTGAACCCATACTTGCGAAGTGAGGACTCACCAATCTTGATCTTGCGAGGGTCCGGAGAGTCGTAGGAACAATCAATACCAAGATCATTAAAGAGGTAGCTCAAAAGAAAGCCATAGGTGAAAGATTTCAACTCATTTGTGTCAATAAGCTTAATGTTATTGACTATCTCGGCAAAGATAATTTTAGGTACATTAGGGCGCTCACCTCTACGGAAACATTCAAGCCAAAAATGATCGGTTTGACGGATGTGAGAGTATTTACCTCCGGAAGGTCGAATGAACCAAGAGACCATCAAGTGAAGAACTCGATCATGCACATCCAAGTGAAGTGCTTTACCGGTGAAAGTGCCAAAGTGGCGTTCATCCTTAATACCCTCATCTTTGATATCGAAGGTTGATTCCAAAAGAGCAACATTTACAATAAACTTCTTGCCCAATATGGAAGATTCAATTCCTATAATCTCGGTTTTGTCTTCATTATAGATAAAGCGAGCGTTGGAGTAAAAGAGAAGTACCAAGTGTTTGTAGCGGATGTCTGGAATGCTCAAGAAAGAGATAAGATTCCACTCGGTTAAACGGTTGAGATAACGGAATAGGAAACGCTCGGAGTTGAGAAAATCGAGATCAATCACACGTTCCTTACGAACTGTGAAATCCTTGACATAGGCAAAACGAGCACGTGCGTCCGGAGTTTTAAGGGATTTCTGAAAAAGCATAGTGAGATTGGGACGAATGCTCGAATCACCGGATTGAACGGCCTTGCGCTTCTTGTTAGCTTGATCCGCCATCTAAAAACATTAAGCAAGTGTATTTTAAAATTAAGTGTATGCATGGATATTTTAGAATCAATCCAATAATAAATCCCACTTAGGTTTTTGAAAGCAAAATTAAAAAAAAATAGTTTAAAAAAATACGACTAAAAAATTTTATATTCGAATCAAAAATTTTGAGATTTGGAAAAAATTTTACAAGATATTGAAAGCCCACAACTAAAAACATATAATTTATACAAAAATAAAATTTTCTAACCTAAGATTCGAACATAAATTGAAAGAAAAAGAAAAAAAAAGAAAAATTACCTTAGTTTGGGATTTTGGATGATTTGATTAAAATCCTTGCACAAGATTGATGAAACTTGCTTAGACTTGAGTTGTAGAGTAAAACCCCTCACAATTTTGTGAAAATCAAAGAGTTTGAGAGGGTATTTATAGAGAGGGAGGCGGTTTAGGGTTTTAAGAGTTTTAATAAAAAGTGAATTGTATCATTAAAAGCCCTAAATAAAGCAATCCGCGATGCCGTTTCGGAACGGTCAAGACCGTTTCGAAACGGGGCGGCTAGGGTTTTGACCGTTTTTAAGACCATAGGCAGACCGTTTCGGTACGGTGTTGACTGTATCGAAACCCCTTTGACCCGTATCGGAACGCGTTGCGATACACCCCTTGGCAGTAGCAAAAACATTTCGGAACGCTTTTGAGGCGTTTCGAAACGCCCTTCTCTCAGAATAGGATTTAAGGTATCCGTATCGAAACAGGGTCACCCGTTTCAATACACCTGGGCCTGGAAGTGCAGATGAGGCTCTAAAAGTGCAGAAAATTGAAGTTTTAGGAGGCCTAACATGCATAAATGTTATGAATGAGCAGGCAAAACATATTTAAGCATAAACATACTCCTCCTAACTATAGGCATGGATGAAATTAGGAGATTAAACACATAAACATGGCATTTCACAAAATCAAGCATATTTAAGCACAAAAGAGGTCCTAAAAGGTCAAGATAGGCTAGCTAGACCTAACTCTCTCCTAAGGGACCAAAAACGCTCTTTGTCTAAGGGTTTTGTAAATATGTCCGCTAATTGATTCAAGGTGTCTACATACTCTATAACCACATCTTCCTTAAGGACATGATCTCTAATGAAATGATGCCTTATTTCTATGTGTTTGGTTCTAGAGTGTTGGATGGGATTTTTTGTTAAACAAATAGCACTAGTGTTGTCACATTTTAGGGGTATAGTTTCAACTTTAATTCCATATCTAAGAGTTGTTGCTTCATCCAAAGGACTTGAGCACAACAACTCCCTAAGGATATGTACTCGGCTTCGGTGGTAGATAAGGCTACACTATTTTGTTTCTTAGAGAACCAAGATATGAGCATACTACCTAAGAATTGACAAGTTCCCGAAGTACTTTTCCTATCGATTTTACAACCCCCATAATCCGCATCCGAGTAAGCATGAAGGTTGAAGGTAGAGTCTCTAGGATACCAAAGACCTAAACAAGGAGTGTCTCTAAGGTATCTAAAGATTCTCTTAACGGCTATAAGGTGAGACTCTCTAGGACTAGCTTGAAACCTAGCACACAAGCAAACACTAAACAAGATATCCGGTCTACTTGCGGTAAGGTAAAGCAAAGATCCAATCATGGAACGATAAAGCTTAGAGTCAACACACTTACCTCCTTCATCTTTGTCAAGCTTTGTAGATGAGCTCATAGGAGTGGCTTGAGGCTTTGCATTCTCCAAGCCAAACTTCTTGAGCATATCCTTTATGTATTTTGCTTGGTTGATGAAGGTGCCATCCTTATTTTGCTTGATTTGGAGTCCCAAAAAGAATGAGAGCTCCCTCATCATGCTCATCTCAAATTCACCTTGCATTAACTTAGCAAACTCTTGACAATGACATTCATTAGTAGAACCAAAAATAATATCATCAACATAAATTTGAACTACTAAGATGTCATTTTTATACATTTTTATAAAGAGTGTAGTGTCCACCTTACCTTTTTCAAATCCTTTTTCAATCAAAAAATTTGAAAGCCTTTCATACCAAGCTCTAGGAGCTTGTTTTAAACCATAAAGTGCTTTGGTAAGTTTGAAAACATGATTTGGAAATTTTGAATCTCCAAAACCCGGTGGTTGTTCCACATACACTTCTTCATTTATAAAACAATTTAAAAATGCGCTTTTAACATCCATTTGAAAAAGCTTGAAATTATGATAACATGCATATGCAAGCAACATCCTAATGGCTTCCATTCTAGCTACGGGTGCATAGGTTTCATCAAAATCTATTCCCTCTTCTTGAGTGTAACCTTGTGCTACAAGTCTAGCTTTATTTCTCACAATGTTACCACTCTCATCTAGTTTGTTCCTAAAGACCCATTTAGTTCCTATTGTAGATTGATTACTAGGCCTATCAACTAATGTCCATACATTACTTCTCTCAAATTGATTTAACTCTTCTTGCATAGCCATAATCCAAAAGTCATCTTTCAATGCTTCTTTTATATTTTTAGGCTCTATGCATGAGATAAATGCAACATGGTTCATTAATCTAAGAGAAGAACGAGTGGTTACCCCCTTGGATGGATCACCCAAGATTTCACCATCTTTGACATAGTTCAACTCCCTTGGGTAGCTCACTTCCTTTTCCTCAATGGCCAAGTCCTTCAAGGCTTCAAGAGGTGGATCTTGTGAGTCCTCTTCCTTTGTTGGAATCTCATCCTCCTTTGAAGTTTGACCTCCATCAAAGGCATTTATGATCCTTACATCATCATCATCACAAGAATCCTTCCTAGGAAGGAGGTTATCATCGAATACAACATGAATGGATTCTTCTACTACTAAAGTTCTTTTGTTAAATACTCGATAGGCTTTGGAGGTTAAAGAGTAACCTATAAAAATGGCTTCATCACTTTTTGCATCAAATTTACCTAAGTTGTCTTTTCCATTATTTAAAACAAAACACTTGCACCCAAAAGGGTGGAAATAGCTAATGTTAGGCTTTTTAGATTTTAAGATCTCATAAGGGGTTTTCTTTAAAATTGGCCTAATCATTACTCGATTTACAATATAACAAGCGGTGTTTGTGGCTTCCGCCCAAAAATATTTAGGTAAATTGTTTTCACAAAGCATAGTTCTAGCCATTTCTTGTAAAGTTCTATTTTTCCTCTCAACTACCCCATTTTGTTGAGGAGTTCGAGGAGCCGAAAAATTATGGCTAATACCATTTTCATTTAAAAAATCTTCAAACCCTAAATTTTGAAACTCGGTTCCATGATCACTTCTAATATGTGAAATTCTAAGTTCAAGATCATTTTGGGTTAGTTTTGAAAATGTGATGAATTTTTCCAAAGCCTCATCTTTAGTACTTAAAAAGAGAACCCAAGTAAATCTAGAAAAATCATCAACTAGCACAAAAGCATAAGACTTACCACCCAAGCTCATAGTCCTAATTGGCCCAAATAAATCCATGTGAATTAATTGTAAGCATCTACTAGTAGAAACATCATTAATGGATTTAAAAGAAGACCTATGTTGTTTACCCTTTGAGCATGCATCACAAATTTTATCATTTGAGAACTTTATTTTGGGTAAACCTCTAACTAGGTTTAGAGAGACTAGTTTTTCTAAAACACTTATGCTAGCATGTCCTAGCTTCCTATGCCACAACCATGCATCATTTTCATTATGAGCAACTAAGCATGCATGAGATGTATGTATGTCATCTAAATGCATCATGTATATGTTTCCTATGCGTTGACCTATGATCATAATGTTATTAGATTTAATGTCTACAATTTTGCATCCATTTTTATCAAATAAAACATTAAATCCTTTATCACATAGTTGACTTATGCTCAATAAATTGTGTTTAAGACCATCGACATATAAGACATTTTCAATAAGAATGGTAGAGTGATTACCTATGGAGCCAATACCTTTAATGTGGCCTTTGGAGTTGTCACCAAATGTTACTACTCCTCCACTTTTTGGCTTAAGATCCATAAATCGACTCTTGTCTCCGGTCATGTGTCTCGAGCATCCACTATCAAGGTACCATGAGTTTTGACTTTGTGCCTTGGCCTTGTAGCAATGCTCCCCCTACAAACAAAGATATTAAACTTTGGTTTTTGGTACCCAAATCATTTTGGGTCCATGAGTGTTAGCTCCCAAAACCTTGGTTCCCTTAGGAATCCAAGATGACATAGCAATAATATTATTAGATTTTACAAGTTCCTTAGGAACCCATACACTTCTAATTCTTTTAGCTCTACTATGTCTAGGGTAGCTACCTTGTTTGTAGTAATTAGTCTTTTTCTTAGGTTGGTGTGTTCTAGAGGATTCTCCTACTTCATGCTTGACACTACCAACATTTTTAAAGACTTTTTGAGCTCATTTAGCTCACCCAACACCTTTTGGTGTTCACTATTACATTGAGATAAAAGATTATTAAGATCAACATTTTCATCTTGAAAAAATTTAAGTTCATCTTTTAATCCTAAAATCTTTTTCTTAAATTTAGAATTAGCTTGAGTAACTGAGTCATTTTTCTCATTTAGTTCTAGAATAATCTTTTTATTCCTAATGACCGACTCCTTATACTTCTCAACTAATTCATCATATACCTCTTGTAACTCATCATATGCATCATTTAATTCTTCATATGAAAAATCTAAAGTAGATGAGTTAGAGGTTACCATGGAGGAATCTTCCTCAAGTGCCATGAGGCAAAGGTTAGCCACTTCTTGTTCGTCATCCTCCGATGACTCCTCATCACTCCAAGTAGCAAGCTTGGCTTTGAGCTTTTTCTTCTTCTCAAAGCCCTTCTTCTTGAGTTGAGGGCACTCCGAACGTATGTGGCCGGGTTTATTGCACTCAAAGCAAATGATTGAATCCTTTCCATCTTCCTTGTTCTTGCTTTTGAAGTCCATCTTCCTTTGGATTTTTCTTCCCCGGTTGGACCTCATAAAGCGTGAGAATCGTTTGGCTATCATAGCCAATTCTTCAAGTTCATCCTCATCACTAGATGAGCTCTCATCATGTTGTGAAGCTTTAGCCTTGAGAGCTATTCCCATCTTCTTCTTCTTCTCTACCTCAAGCTTCTCTACCCTTTTCTCTTCTTTCTTCTTCTCATCTTCCCTTCCTTGCTTCATGATCTCATGAGTAAGGAGAGAACCCACAAGCTCATCAAGCTTCAAAGTCTTCAAGTTCTTTGCTTCGATGATAGCGGTTCTCTTCCCATCCCAAGACTCGGGAAGTGAATAGAGTAGCTTCCGGACAAGCTTGTCTTCCGGTATAATCTCTCCAAATCCCTTTAGACCATTGACGATCGTGGAGAATCGATCGAACATCTTTGACACCGTCTCATCGGACTCCATCTTGAAATTTTCATAACTAAGATTGAGAATTCCAATCTTAGTTTCCTTGACATCATTGGTGCCTTCATAAGTGGTCTCAAGAGTGTCCCACACTTCCTTGGCACTTTCAATTGATGAGACTTTTGAGTAGATGTCCGGACCGAAAGCACAAAATAGCATGTGGAGAGCTTTATCATTGACTTGAATCTTTTTCCTCTCCTCTTCACTCATTTCGGCTTTCTTCTTCAACACCATCTTGCCTTCACCGTCTTGCTTCAATGGAATGTATGGCCCATCCTCAATGACATCCCACACAAGATAGTCATTTGACTTGATGAATAGACGCATTCTATTCTTTCAAAAAGAATAGTTATCACCGTTGAAGAAGGGAGGCTTTGTGGTCGATTGTGACTCGTACATGCCGGAACCGGAGGTAGAAGCCATCTCTTGATAATTTGATGATCACACTCTTCCAAGGATCTCCTCTTGTGGTTGTTAATCCTCAAAGAGTTAAGCTCTGATACCAATTGTTGAGTGGATCGCAAGATCGAAATTGACCAAGAGGGGGGGTGAATTGGAAATTTAAAGCTTTGTGGTGGAAATTTGCAAATTGAAAAATGATGGACAAGAGATTTAGAGTGGTTCAAGTTCCAAATGAAATCTACATCCACTACCTTAGCTTCACTAAGGATTTGCAACAATTCCACTAAATTGTTCTTCCCCTTTTCTAGGACAAGGAGACAACCCTTTACAATTTCGGTTGATTTTTCTACCAAAAAAATCAACCCAACCCTCACACAAGAGAACAAAGAAATTTGAAGGCTAATAAGGTATCTCTCAATACAAATGATAGCCCCAATACAAGCACTCAACCCAATTTGACAAAATATGAATGAAGATTACAAATTGGGATTTCTACACAAAGTGGGATTTTTGCACAATTGCTTGAATTTGATGTTTGGATGTTTGCTTTTGGATCAATAGTTATTGCTGATGCTTTTGGATGTCTCTTTTATACCTTCTCATTGATTTCTAGCCGTTTGGGTGGTTGGGAACATAAATGGAGCCGTTGGAACCCTCTCTTGCCACCATAAATGTAGTCTGCAACAACCCGTTTCGAAACGCGGGGTACCTGTTTCGGAACGGACTAAAATAGAAAGAGCCGTTGGGGTGCATTTAAGAGCCCGTTTCAAAACGCCTTAGGGCCGTTTCGAAACACTTTTGCCACTGTCAAAGGTCGTTTCGGAACGGTCTTAGCCCGTTTCGAAACGCCTTAACGATTTTCAGAAAGTTAGTTAAAAACACTTAACGGTCATATTTTCAAATTGATATTAAGACCTGTTTCGAAACGTTTTGGATCCGTTTCGAAACGGATTTGCTACTGTCAAGGGTCGTTTCGGAACGGCCTTGATCCGTTTCGAAACACCCTTTTATCCTTTAAAAAGTCAGCAAATATTTGAACCGTTGTACTCTTTTTAAATCAAATATGAAGAACAGTTTCGAAACGAGTGATATCGTTTCGGAACGGGGTCAAGTGTTTCGATACACGTTTCGGAATGGTGGTCGACAGTGATGAAAACGTTTCGAAACGCCTGAGGGCCGTTTCGAAACAGGAGCTTAAAATTCACTGTTTTGACTTGAAACACTTAGAAAAATATTTGAAAAGGTTGTTTTTAACTTGGGCATAATCTTAAATTTATATAGGGATATATTGAGGACTTAAAATTCGTTTTGACATATTCAATTTAGTCCTTAGGTTTTTAGTTATATCAAAATTAAAATATTTGTTTCACAGGCAGGCACCAGCTCAGGTTCCAGCTAGAGCCAATGACTTTCAGAGAGGCCGCGGGCGCGGTAGAGGTAATTTCCAGCCGAGAAATGATGGCCAGAGGAACATAGCACATGTAGTTGCAGTCCAGCTGGAGGGCGGAGGACAGGCTAGAGTTTACGCTCAGTGTGGGGATCAGTATGACACAAATGTGATCGCAGGTAACTTCTCGATACAGTCTTTGGGTTTACTTTCTTTGATTGACTCCGGGTCTACACATTCCTACATATTAAGTGAGCATGCACAGTCGTTGAATTTGCCTTGTGAAATGTTAGAAGTAGGAGTTAGTGTTACTAGTTCCTTTGGGGACACGGTAGTAGTTAGAAAATGTACAGAAGATGTCCGTTGATGGTTCAGGGACATGTGTTTCCAGTGGATATGATGGAGCTACCCTTCTATGGTTTTGATGTAATTCTAGGTATAGACTGGCTCACGGAGCATAGATCTATGATAGACTTTGAAACTAAGAGGATTTCCTTGAGGCTCACAGATAATTATGAGATTGTAGTGGTGGGTGAGAACGTGAAGTTCTTGTCCAATGTAGTTTCAGTTCTAGAAGCTAAGAGGTTAGTTGAGTTGGGATGTGAAGCATACTTGGCCTATGTGATGAACCCAAACATGAGTGAGGTCAGACCTCAAGACATCCGGATAGTGTGTGACTTTCCTAGTGTGTTTCCGGAAGAGTTGCCAGGTTTACCACCGGATAGAGAGGTAGAGTTTACTATTGAGACTTATTCTGATTCTGCTCCTGTTTCGATTGCTCCGTATCGCATGGCACCGAAAGAACTGAAAGAGTTGAAGACTCAGTTGCAAGAGTTGACAGATAGAGGCTTTATCCGACCTAGTTCTTCACCTCGGGGTGCACCGGTTTTGTTTGTAAAGAAGAAAGATGGAAGCATGAGAATGTGTATAGACTACAGACAGTTGAATCAGTTAACAATGAAGAATAAGTATCCCTTGCCTAGAATTGATGATTTGTTTGACCAGTTGAGAGGGGCGTCAGTCTTTTCGAAGATTGACTTGAGATCGGGTTACTACCAGCTAAAGTTAAGAGAGGTTGATGTATCGAAGACGGCCTTTAGAACTAGGTATGGTCACTATGAGTTTTTGGTCATGCCTTTTGGGTTGACTAATGCACCGGCTGCTTTCATGGATATGATGAATAGGATCTTCCATCAGTACTTAGATCAGTTTGTAGTTGTTTTTATAGATGATATCTTGGTGTATTCGCGAACTGAAGAAGACCATGACCGACACTTGAGACTAGTTTTGAAGACTTTGCTAGATCATCAGTTGTATGCGAAGTTGAGCAAGTGTGAATTCTGGATCCGAGAGGTAGTCTTCCTAGGGCATGTAGTGTCAGCCGATGAGATTAGAGTGGATCCGAAGAAGATAGAGGTCATTGTTGAATGGAAGCAACCGAAGTCTGTAACAGAGGTACGTAGCTTCTTAGGCTTAGCTGGATACTATAGAAGGTTCGTAGAAGGTTTCTCGAAGTTAGCCGCTCCATTGACACAGTTACTTCAGAAGAGTGTTCAGTTTGAGTGGACAGATGCAAGACAGAGAGCCTTTGAGAAATTAAAAGAAGCTTTGACCCAAGCACCGATCTTGATTCAGCCAGAGTCTGGGAAAGACTATGTAGTTTACAGTGATGCTTCCTATGTAGGCCTAGGTTGTTTTCTCATGCAAGACAAGAGAGTGGTGGCTTATGCCTCAAGACAATTGAAGACTCACGAGCGCAACTATCCGACCCATGACATAGAGTTAGCTGCAGTTGTGTTTGCTCTGAAGATTTGGAGACACTATTTGTACGGTGAGAAATGCACAGTGTACACAGATCACAAGAGTTTGAAGTACATCATGACTCAGCGAGATTTGAATCTCAGACAGCGTAGGTGGTTAGAGTTGCTAAAAGACGATGATCTTACCATTGAGTACCATCCGGGTAAGGCCAATGTGGTGGCCGATGCATTGAGTAGGAAAATAGTCGTAGACTTGAGAGCCATGTTTGCTAGATTGAGCTTGTCTGGAAATGGTGGCTTGGTAGCCGAGCTTCAGGTTAGACCTACCCTAGGTCAGTTGATTAGAGAGAAGCAGCTCTTAGATAGATCTTTGGCACCTCACGTGCAAGATATAGCTGAAGGTAGATCTTCAGACTACAGTTTCAGTACCGATGGGGTTTTGTGTTTCAAAAATAGGATAGTCGTGCCAGAGGACAGTGACTTGAGACGTACAATTTTGACTGAGGCACACAGTAGTCCGTTCGCTATGCATCCTGGAAGTACGAAGATGTACCGTGATTTGAAGAATGGGTACTTTTGGGTTGGTTTGAAGAGAGATGTGGCCGACTTTGTGAGCAAATGCTTGGTGTGTCAGAGAGTGAAGACGGAACATCAGGTTCCCTCAGGTTTGTTGCAACCGTTGAGAATTCCGGAATGGAAATTGGAGAACATTACCATGGATTTTGTTTCGGGTTTGCCTTTGACTCCTACGAAGAAGAACTCAGTTTGGGTGATAGTAGATCGTTTTACGAAGTGTGCTCACTTTTTAGCAGTCAATACTACCTACACTTTAGATAGATTGGCCGATCTGTACATTGGTGAGATTGTTAGGCTGCATGGTGTGCCGAAGTCTATTGTGTCCGATAGAGATCCGAGGTTTACATCTCGATTTTAGGAGTGTCTGCATACAACTTTGGGTACCCGTTTGAACTTCAGCACGTCTTATCATCCTCAGTCAGATGGTCAGTCAAAGAGGGTTATACAGATATTAGAGAATATGTTGCGTTGTTGCATCATCGATTTTCAGGGTACATGGAAGAAGCACTTGCCTCTAGTTGAGTTTGCGTACAATAATAGCTTCCAGTCGAGTATTCAGATGGCTCCGTATGAGGCCTTGTATGGCCAGAAGTGTAGAACTCCAGTTTGTTGGGCCGAAGTGGGACAAAAGTTGTTACCTATGCCGGATTTGCTCAAGGGGACAACTGACAAGGTCAAATTGATTTGCGATCGATTGAAGGCTGCTTCGGATAGGCAGAAGTCCTATGCCGACTTGAAGAGGAAGGAAGTTGAGTTCTCAGTGGGTGAGAAGGTATTCTTGAAAGTGTCTCCGTGGAAGAAAGTAATGAGATTTGGCCGAAAGGGGAAGTTGAGTCCGAGATACATAGGACCGTATGAGATTGTGAAGAGGGTTGGCCCAGTTGCTTATCAGTTGTGTTTGCCATCCGAGCTAGAGAAGATACACGATGTATTCCATGTTTCGATGCTCCGTAAGTATAGGTCTGATCCATCACATGTTATGCCTGTAGAGGAGATTGAATTGAATCCGGATTTGACCTATGAGGAAGAACCAGTTGAGATCCTAGCTTCTAACAGTAAGGTGCTGCGGGGTAGATCGATTGAGTTAGTAAAAGTGCGGTGGCAACTTCGAGGGGTAGACGAGGCCACTTGGGAGAGGAAGGAGGATATGGAAATGCAGTTTCCGTATCTCTTTCAGTCAGGTAATTTCGGGGACGAAATTTCTTAAGTGGGAGAGAGTTGTAACACCCGTGTTTTGGGGTTAGGAGTTAGTCGTGTAGTTGGTTCGAGTCGGTAAAATCAATTTTTATTAATTTGACCTTAGTCTTGATTTTATTGGAATTTAAAATAGAAGGGATGGCAAACTTGTAATTAGACCAAACAAAAAGTAGACCACCTTTTTGTAACAAAAGAAATTCAAAAAAAAGGAGAAAAGTTGTCTTCCCCCTTTTTCACCACCAACGTGAAACCAAAAACAAAACCCCTCTCAAACCCCATTCACTATTCCATTAAATCTCTCCCTTGTTTCAAAGGCATCTTCAAAGGTAATTTTACATTCTCACTCTCCTCTTCATCCTCTACATTTACATAGTTTAATATTTCAAAACTACCCATTTTTGTGATTTTCAAGTTTAGACAAAAGCTTGGATTTTTAAGGGGTTCTTCAAATGTTTTCAAATTTTTAAGTTGGGTTTTAGTTTAGTCTCCTTAAAATACACATAATATGTTAAAATGGGTGATTTTGGGTGAAAACCTGAAATGGGTCCTTGTGGCCATTTTTGAGGTGTCAAAAATGGGATTTTTGGAGTGTTTTAGACTTGGGTTGAAGGGCTGATGGTTTAGGGATGTTAGGAAAGTGTTTTGGGACCATTTGGATGTCATTTGGAAGTTTGAAAACATGGTTTTCTGCTGGGTAAAAAGGGAACACGAAAATTGGAAGTTTGTTGAGGAAATGGGTTTGAATTTGGGTGAAGTTTGGCTTGTGTTGTAAGTGGGGTTGTGACTGAAATTTAGCATTGATTTGTGAGTAATGGTTGTGTTTTGATTGGCTAGAAACAAGAAGAGACATTGGAGGAGCATCGGGATCGAATCCGGGCTTTTAGGAGGCTTGCTTGCTTACTTGCTTTGGTTGCTAAGGAAGGGTGGTGAGTAAACTTTAAATTTGTTTTAAAGTTGGTTCAAGTGTGTGTAGTGATGAGTTGGAATGAGCTTGGTAGGCCATTCCTAGGTGGGAGTTAAATTGGTAGTTTAACTCCTTGATTTCCTATTGATAAATGATATGCTATTGCCTACTTGTTCTTGTGAAATGTGGATTGATTTGTATGTGTGTACCTTGTTATGTATATGTGATGAGTATGTGATATAAATGGCGGATGTGTGATGTGGTTAAAGAAATTGGCACTAATTAACTTACCGGGTGTAAATGATCGATCATTAGGATTAGTGTGCACACAATTGAGTCAAAACGTACGTGGCCTTGATGGCGTTGAGTCATCAAGGAGGAGTACGGTGATGTAATATTCTACCAGAAATTTATTTATATTCTACGTGATGATGAGTGGAATCATATCCGTAGGGCATGTGGTGATGAGTGGAATCCCGCCCATGCAAGGTCCGGTGATGAGTGTAATCCCACCAAGGTAATGTTATTGTTGAGATTAAATCCGCACATCCGGGTAAACTAATAGTGGCCAATGAACTTATTCTTATATTTATGATATTGTGATGTTGGTTTACATTGTTGAGCTTAGTATGATGTGAGATGCCATATTATGACTCTTGAAAGACTAGCTAGGTTGACTTGTGGATACCTTTATATGTTGTGTGTGAGATTAGGGATTTACATGCTTGGACCCTGCATTGTTGTTGTTTTTGGATTTTAGAGCATCCTCACTAAGCTTCTAGCTTACGCTCTCATTTTCAACAATGCAGATCATTAGCGTGGTGTTAGCAGGGAGCAAGGCGAAGGGGCTTTCCAAGTGTAGTTGCTCAAGTATGATTTTGTATTAATGTGATAGTTTAGCAATGGGGCTACCTTTTGTTTTGGATGAGCGATGTATGACTCATAAATGTGGTTGATGCTCATGTTTTGGCTTGGCTTGTAAAACATGGTATATCTTGTTGCATGCTTGTGTGTGATGGCATGTCTTTGGATGTTTAGGTTGCTTTGGCTATATATGCAAACCTCATATGCGATAACTTGTGCCCTATGGCTTTGGAACTCTTAAGTATGCCTTTTTATGAAATATTGCCCTTTTGTGTGAATGCCATGTATGGATGCCTCATCTTATGTTTGGTGTGATTTGGGTATGTTTTGCCATAGGATCCATGCCTCTAGATTATGCTTGTAAGTGATGTATGTTGGTACGAGTCGTCTGGGGGCCTTTGAGATCGATTAGAGATACTTAAAGATGGTTTTGGGATGTTGCAGACAGCCAGTGTTTCGAAACGTGCTAAGCTGTTCCGGAACGGGTATGGCTCCAGGGACCCCGTATCGGAACTCATTTCGATACGGTTTGGCCACTGTGAACCCCTGTTTCGAAACAAGTTTCGAAACACTTTGGCCACTGTAAATCCCTGTTTCGAAACAAGTTTCGAAACACTTTGGCTACTGGAGGTGCCTGTTTCGAAACAAGTATCGAAACGCCTAGGCAAAATTAGGGCCCTGTTCCGAAATAGGGTGGATGTGTTTCGGTACGGGTACCTGGCCTTTTAGCTGAGCCCGCGTTTCGAAACGGGTGACGACTATTTCGAAACGGGTAGCTGGAAATGGGTTTTTGGACATCTCTAATGGGTCTCAGGGGTTGGGCTTAGGACCGGTTTGTGGTAGGGCTTCTTGTGGGCCTTGTTTTCCGCTATCGTGATCACTTAGGTAATTAAATGCCTCTAGTTAAAATGTAATTTAAATGAAATCGATAAAATATCAACATTATATTAATCATATTTTATTTTCAGACTTACCATAATCAAGTATTTCTATCAGCTTAACCATTAGCGTAGGTATTATATGATTATATTCCAGCTCAACGTGATGTGAAGTATTTTTAAAACCAATTGATCAAATCACAAAAAATATGTGTACCTATTACGTGAACAACTTAAAATTAACAGGTTAAGAAAAATAATATTCATCTTCAATTTTATTGACACTCTGTTTTCCCTTAATATATAATTTCCAAATTATTTATGAATTAAAACAAATGTATTTATAGTTTTTAATTAATATTAACATTTAATGTAATGGATAAACTAATAAAAATATATTTATTAAAATATTAATGCGTTAAAAATTCAATCAACTAGGGGCGAGCAAAACTCGACTCGACTCGAAAAAATTAAAATTTACTCGACTCGAGGCGAAAAAAACTCGAATCGACTCGAAAAATTTCAAATAAAGTTTGAGTTGTAAAATAGAAATTCGAATAACTCAAATAACTCGGATTTTTTAGTAATTAGTGGGTTGATTTTTAAGTTCGAGTCGAGTCCCTTAAATTTTCATGATATATATATATATATATATATATATATATATATATATATAAAAAATATGATGAAATATACATGCATATCTTATATGATTAGAGAAAGTCGTTAAATTGGAATCAAACTATATTATAACATTGATAAATAATTACAATTAAATTTGTATAGGAACTCGGAAACTCGACTGGAATCGAAAAAATTTCAAATAAAATTTGAGTTGTAAAATATGACGCGTCAACTCAAATTTTTTTGACTCAGCTCGATCGAACGCTCACTCTTACAAACTATAAAAGCTTTTACCATATTTCTTAATATTTTCCAAAGTTGGCAAGTTTGGGCTTTAAATATCAAAGCCTAACTTGGTCCAACTCGCCACAGACCTTTTCATTTGATCAAAATGGGTTCAAGCATGAAATTGACTTGTAAAAGCCTATAGATTAAAAAGAATGAAATTAAGTCCACACTGAAAGTTACTTAAATCAGAGTAGAACTGTAGAAGTTGCTCGTACGGATTGAAATGAATCGAATTTAAACAAATAAAATTTTGTTTATATTCATTTATTTATTTTACGTATGTCATATCTTCACAGAGTCATCTACATTAGATATTCTCAACTCATTATTTGTTTTTAAATAAAAATTAAATTTTTAAAACGTTTTAATTAAATTCACAAAATATTAATATCATATCAATCAAGTCATTACGTCAGTTTAGTCATTAATTTAGACATTAAATTCTACTATATATTTGACGTGATCACATTTATAAGAAAAAATGACAAAAGATGCCCTCAACGTTTGCATGTTTTGTCATTTAGCTCCTTATTTTTTGGAACAAACAACTCTCAACGTTTCAATTTGGTTCAAATATGCCTCTCTTGAATGAAATTGCCAGTCAACCGACGATCAACGACTGATGTTGACTAGACTTGTCATGTGTTAAGATCTACTGGCGTGTTAGCATCATATTCACCACGTGTCAACATCATATTTACCATGTGTCACCATTTGGTTCGACCACGTGTTAACATGATAGTCAGCTACGTGTCACCATAGAGAAGAGTATAACAAAATATATATTTTTTAAATCTGACATGGCATATGCCACGTCAGCTGATCTTAGCGCATTGCAAGTTCAGTCAGAATCAACCGTTAACTGTCAGTTTCCATCCAACATGGGCATATTCGAACCAAATTAAAACGTTGGGGATTATTTGCTCCAAAAAAGTGGGATCAAATGACAAAACATACATACGTACGTTGGGGCATCTTTTATTAATTTTCCTATTTAAAATATAAATCAAAGCGTAAATGTATGTACACCCACGGCATGAACACCATTTTTTAAAAAATATTATAGAATGGGAAATTGGGGTGGAATCAACCTTTATTTGCTCATAATCTTATTATTGTTTTCATTATTACAAGTTAAATTTAACAAGCTAGCTGGTGAAGTCGTAAACAATAGCAGGAAGACGAGGAGTTATATGAACTTCAAGCGGAGTTGCTTTAGAACTCGTTATTCCCACTGCTTCTCGCATATCAATCGTTCCGTCCGATGGGGTCTCGAACTCGAACCAATGCAGCAAATTAGCCAATGTAAGCTGCAAAATCTGAAGCGCAAGTGAAACTCCAGGACACATTCTTCTGCCACTGCCGAACGGAATCAGTTCAAAGTTTTGTCCCCTCACATCAACATCTTTGTGGGTAGTCATAAATCTTTCCGGTCGGAATTCAGAAGGGTTTTCCCATACACGTGGATCGCGTTGAATCTTTCGAAGATTGAGGATAAGCCAAGTGCCGGCTGAAACATGGCATCCGTTGACAGTGCAGTCTTGGATGGCTTCATGGATCAGGGAGAGTGGAGCAGGAGGGTATAGGCGTAGCGTTTCCTTAATGACGGACTGAAGGTACACCAAATTTTTAGTGTCTGATTCTGTCACGAACAGTTTATCCCGACCAACATGGATGTTTAATTCTTGTTGAATTTTGCTCAATGCATCAGGGTTGTTGAGTAACAAAGATAATACCCATGTCAGTGTGATGGCTGTAGTATCTTCAGCAGCTAAGATTAGAGCCTATTTGATCGTGTATCATTAAAACATCAATAACAAATTCTTTGTTATGCCAAAATAATTTTTATAGAATAAGAAATAATTATTTGTTAAAAAAAAAGCTTAACTACAAAATAAGTGTCCAAATTATGTCTATATTTTGTCATAGCTGCCTAAAATATTTTTTGGTTAAAATATGTGCTTAAAGTTTCATTTTTAGTTGAAATAGGTGCATAAAATATTTTTTGGCTGAAATAGGTGCCTAGAGTTTTATTTTTTGTTGAAATACGTGCCAAAATAGATGTCTCAGTTGACTTTAAAACAAATAAAAATGAAATTTTAAGCACTTATTTCAGTCAAAAAATAATTTAAGTATATATTTCAAGCAAAAATAAAATTTTAAGCATTTATTTCAAACAAAAAAAAATTTAAACACCTATCGTAAAAAGTAAACAAAATCAATCCACCAACAACAAGGTTAATAGCCTGTAAAACTGCCAAAAGAATCCACTTAAAACTATTTACAAACTCAATAGAAACCTCGTTGTCCCGACACATCAAATTCTTAACCTAAAACACAGTAAGAAAAGAAATACTTAGTAAACAATAGTGATGTAAATGAATCGAGCTTAAACGAATAAAATTATATTTGTGTTCGTTTGTTTATTTTTAAAGGTGTTTATATTCGGTTCGTGTTCGTTTAAATTTTTAATATTATGTTTGTATTCGTTTGTTTATTTTTTGAAGGTGTTCATGTTCGTTTGTTTAAGTGTTCACGAACGTGTTCGTTTAAGTGTTCGCGAACGTGTTTGTTTAAGTATTCGCGAACATGTTCATTTAAGTGTTCACGAATGTGTTTGTTTATTCATTCACGAACATGTTCGTTTATATGTTCAGAATTGTTAACTAAATAAATTCAACATTAACTTATATAAAGTCCGGAGTATTTAGATCCATCCACAAACATTTTCATCCTATAGACTAGCTTATAAACAAGCCTATAAATGAGTTTGTTCGTGAACATAAACGAACCGAACACACATATGTTCGTGTTTGTTCGTAAATAAACAAACATAAATTTTTTGTTTATATTCATTTATTTAGCTTAATAAGCGAATGTTATACGACGGTTCACGAACTCTTCGTCGAACGCTATGTTAATTTACGCCCCTGGTAAACAATAACATCTCTAGCCTAGCATTAAAGCCACAATCGGAAGAAAGAAGATCAACATAAACTCTTTCTATTTTCTCTGCTAACTTACTTTACTATCAATTTTTTCAGTCTTAGCTTATTAAAATTGTTAAAATTGTTTAATTATTTTAAGGTTATAGACTTGAACAAACTTAAAAAACTTATGATATATATTGTTGATTTAGGTGTTGTATAAAAATTTACTACCATTTTTCATTTAACTTATAAAAATTACATCACTAAACTTTTAATTACCGGGATTAACATAAGTGATCCAATTTATTAATAATAAAAGTTCAATTATATGATCTACAGAAATCAAAGTTTCACAGTAGATGTTAAATTTACTAACCTAGAACATAAATTAATCTGATTTCCTTTGCATGATTCGAATTCCTTTATGTGTTGTTTTCTCGATGTTTAAGGCTCGATTTTGAGATTGTTATGGTTTATAGTGGCTTGTTTTCTTAATTATAATTTTATAATAATATTTCCCTTGTTGTGCAAAAAAAAAATGTAAGCAATACTAGTGGCATAGGTTAAGAATGAACATACGAGAGTATTGGCTTTGTTGACGGTATCGGTATCGTACTCCTCTGAATCACGAAGAAGAGACAGCATTACTCCCATGAACTCTTTCTCATTATTTGCCTCCTCTTCGACTCTCTTCTGCTTGTGCTCTTGCAACCATCCCTCGACGACTTGGTCCAATTCTTCGGCTATCTTCCTCATCAACTTCTCGTCTCCACCGATATCGAACCATCTCAAGAACGGTAGGGCATCAGATATCATGAACTTCCCAGTTGTTTCCATGAAGTTGTCCAAGGTCTTCTTCAATACCACGGTTTTATCATCTTTTTCATAGGAATCAGGAATTCGTTTTCCTATAATAATCCTTAGAATCACGTTAAGGGTAACATCTTTAAACCATGTCTTCATCTCCACCACTACTTTATCGATGTCATTACTTTTCTTCCTGTTCCACAGCTCGTATAACTGTTGAAGGGATGTCTTTATCTCGGATTCCCGAACATGTTTAAGTGAGCTGAGTCGATGATTCGAGAGGAGCTCGGTAGTGGTGAACTTGCGCACTTGACGCCAATAAGGTCCATACGGCGCGAAGCCGATCATGGCGCTGTTGTATCCCAAGATTTCCATGCTTAGGAGCTTTGGACGAGTGGCGAATGCTTTGTCGTTTACCGTTAGACATTCTTTAGCAACCTCGGAGCTGCTGACAACCAAAGCTCTTCGCACACCCAATTTGATGGTGAAGATTGGTCCGTATTTGTCGGCCATGTTAGCCAAGCTTATGTGTGGTGGTTGCGGCCCTCCTAAGAGGCGGAGATGGCCGATAACAGGCCATGCTCCACCGGCTTCCGGTGCTGTTTTCTTCTGGTTTGTGCTTATTGAGATAGCTTTTGATATCCATAGAAAAGAGAAAAGGAAGAGTAGGAGTGGAAAACAAATGATTGCAATAGTTGAAGTTGCAGTGGCTGAATGGAAATAGTCCATTGCTAAAAAGATACGTATGCAATGCCCGAGATGAGGGAGTTGGATTTATAGGTAATTAGTGTATTACTGTTGATATTTCAACTTTGGAGCCAAATTCCCAAGTCAAGACAGAGTATATTACTATTCGAAGAAGATAAGGATGAAAAAACAGATGGACTATATTAATTCCACCGTCAATTCCAACAAACACAAATCATCCGTACTTAAATCATCCGTATTTTTTTGGTGCATTTTTATATCTCAACGCTAAAAATAAATTTAGGGTTAAAGTTTAGATTTTAAAATATATCTTCTAATTTTTAAAGTTTATTATTTTTTGGCTAAATGGGTACTTTTACCCTTAAATTCGACCTAAAAATGCAATTTCGCTCCTCTTTGAAAAGTGCACTCAATGTGGCCCTCTAGACTCCAGTCCATGAAATCGATCAATTTGACCAACGTTGACCGTTATGGTGCTGACGTGATAGTTAACGGTGATGACATGGCAGCCCATGATGTTGACGTGGTGGTCAACGGTGCTAACGTGGCAGTACACGTGAGATGATGATGTGGCAGGAGGGGTTGAATTGATTATTTTAACCGAATTCGATGGCATAATTAATTTTTTTTCCCGAGTTTAGGGGCGTAATTAAACTTCAATATCTTATTTAATCTTTAAGCTAAAAACATAAAAACTATTAATATTTAAATAATATTTAAATATTCATAAAATATTAAAAAATAAAAATACCATACTAAATCAAATATAAGTAAAAACATTAAAGTTATAAATATAAAAATTAAAAAATATTTGTAAACCAATGGAGAATCTTTCGATTGTTTCTCGTTATGCTAGGCGTACTAATGTTCTTTGAACATATTTTCAATTGAGACATTTTTGTATTAGAATATTAATAAAGCCAAAATTCTCTTTCATTTCCCTACATCAAATATTAATGAGCATCAATTTGATGTAAAAAAGCGAAAAAAATTGAATTCTATTATTACTCTAGTACAATTTTGATTCCACTAAATTTTTTTAACGAATAGTAACAGTTAAAGTAACGAAGTCAAATTTTTTTCTATAAAAATGTTTAATTTTTAATACTTTATAAAAAATTATTAAGTTTTTACATTAAATTTTATCATTTTTAATTTATAATATATTTTAATTTTTTTATATAATTTTTATTTTCAGTAACTTTTAGAATATTTTATTTATTTTTATTAATTTTATGGATTTTTATAAAATAAATTGAAGAATATTTTGATCTTCTGTGAAAGTCTTTCACTTTATTTTTTTTAATTATCCTCACTTAATAAAATTATTTATCTAGTTTTAATATTTTAAAATTTTAATAATTTCATAAATTCTTATTTTTCAACTTAAATATCAAATATGTTATCAAACTTTTAATTAAAATCAATTATGCCCCTAAACTCAGGAAAAAATCAATTATGCCCTCGAATTCGGTTAAAATAATCAATTCAGCCCCTCATGCCATGTCATCATCCCACATGTACTGCCACGTCAACACTGTTGACCACCACGTCAGCATCATGGATTACCACGTCATCACCATTAACTGCCACGTCAGCACCGTAACGGTCAATGTCGGTCAAAGGGTCAATTTGATCGATTTCATGGGCTGGAGGGCCACATTGAGTGCACTTTTCGGCGATACGCGAAATCGCATTTTTAAGTCGAACTCAGGGGCAAAAGTACCCCTTTAACCTTGTTTTTAATATTAAGAGACAGAGACACTAAAAAACAGATTATTTTTACCCCTTAGAACACATTTTTCCAACCTTAGTTATAGAAACCTTGTAAAAAATGTATGCTATAACAATATTTAAGTTTTGTTTCTAACCACATAAATTATTATAATCACATATAGATTTTTTTTATCAACTCACAATTTCAAATATCAGATAGGGAAGAAAATCTATAATTTATATGTTTTCCTTGTATTTATGACCAATGAAAATACGTATTCCACTAAGAAAACATGTATTCATGTAGTTTAAAAATATATATTTTATAAAATTTAATTAATTAAAATATTTAAATTAATTACGGTCAAAATTTAAAAAATTTAAGTTGTAAAAAGTCAATAGTAGACAAATTAAATAGTACTGAGAGAATATATAATAGTTAAATTATAATCCTAATTCATTCAAACTAATAGGCGGAGACGTTAAAGATTGTGGGGTCACCAGACCCATAATATTTTTTTCAAAATTCTCTATGTATTCAGGTAAATTCTACCATAAGAATCTGACCCATTATATTATGAATTGACGCCATTAAAATTAGGGTGTATTCGGTTCAGTTTTTTTTTTTAACAAAATATGAACAGAACTGTTGTTCTCCGATTTTTTAAAAAGAAAACCGAAATTGTAAAAAACTAAAATATTAAAAACCGAATTTTACGGTCCAGTTCAGTTAAAAACCGAGTTTTAATTTTTTTTAATTCAAAAAAAGTAAGCAAAACATATAACATATTTTAATTTACTATTAGACACTCTAATATTAATTTATTTTTGCATTAAGAACAAGAAAACACATGTGTAGTTTAAATTATAATATAAGAATATGTGTAGTTTTATAAATTCTTACCCAGTTGATAATAATTTTTGTAGTTATACAAATTCTTACCTAATTAGTAAGAATTTCGGTTCTACATAAATGATTACCTAATCTAAATTATTACCATTTTATTAAAAAAATATATAAGACCGTATTTTAACCGCACTATATGGTGCCTTACCTTAGCATCTCCCAGTTAGGTGAAACTAACCCATCAAACCACTAATTACAAGCTCTTCTTGGCCCCATAAGCACAATATTCATTGCAAAACTTAATGACAAAAACAAAGGAAATAGAAACTGATAACCGAAAAGATGAAAAGAAGAAGAAGAAACGAAAAGAAAATTTTTTTCTATCCTTTTTTTTTTTGTCTTTCTTTATGTTCACACTAAATAATAAAGTCTAAAATTTAAAATTAAAATATAAAATTAGAGTTTAAAAAATTAAAGGTAAGCTGTATTTTTTAGTGTTTAGAGTTTATAATTTATGAATTTAAATTTAGAATTATGATTTAAAATTTAATTTTTTTAATGTTGAGTATACAAAAGAACATTAAAAAGGGCAAAAAAAAAAAATCCTAAAAGAAACACAATATATTCGGTTTCCCTTAATATACATATCCAGGTCGGATATGATAAAAAAAAAATTCTCCTTAAATCCGAACTCATCTCGATCTCGATTGTATTTTTGTCAAAAATCTACTTATTTTATTTTGATCTCGAATTGTAAAAAGAAAATATCCACCATATCAAATCGGATAAGATCGAGACCTGTCAAAGTCAATTTAAATTGGCATCTGCATCCAACATCAACTATTCAGTTAGGCAACACACAAGTGACAGGTCTCTGCCAGTGGAGGTTAAAGGTCCCAATTCTCAAAGGAGTTAATGGTTCCGGATTAGTATGAAGAATTGTTATTAAGCGTTTTTTTGGATGAGTATTTTTTATGGGCAATTTTTACCAGTGATTCCTTTCGTTTAAGATGTGTTTTATTTTGGTCACTAAAATTTTAAAAAAATTATTTTGGTCACTTGCGTTTAAAATCGTTTCTATTTTGGTCCCTTGGCCGTTAGTCTCTGTTACTTAAAAAAATTAGTTTCTAATTTAAGCCCCTAACTTTCAAAATTTTATTTTTCACCATCTTCCCCAAAAATTATAAAACTAAAACCCTCCGAAAATTAATTCAAACAGCTATTTTACCATAGTTCATACTCTTTTTTAAAAAAAAAAGAAAGGAAAAAAATCTAATGTTTTTTATTTTTTATCGGCAATGGGGCTTTCACTATTGAAAAAAATGGAGTCGATGTTGATGCTACCGTTGCAGACAGCCAGACATGTGCATTCTTCACCTAAGAAACACTTTCTAGCACACTGGAGGGTCCCTTTGACAACACAATGAGTTGAAATCTGCATATCCATCTCCTACGCTGCCCTGCTGCCTATGCAATCTGCATATTTCAAGCAACTAACCTTTTAGCTGTTGTTGCTCTATAAGATGGTTTTCCTTCGAATGAATGCAAAGATCAACCCCACAAATTACAGGCCAGCTGCTTGATTGTCAAAAAACTTTGTCGTGGGGACTAGACCAAATTATAAATAAATGAGCAATGTGCATTGTTACCATATTAGTTTGGGGTTTTGAAATGTTTAGAAATAAATAACGAAACCAAGAGTCTATCCATGTCAGTTTTGTGGGTCTCCATATAATTCAAACCATTACTTTTTAAAGACGTGGGGCTTTAATTAGTTGGCAGATTAAGAGCAATTAATTATGTATGTATATAAGCGAAAGAAAAGCAGAGAAGTGGCTACATGTTTTAAACCACATTGTGCTGCATTTTGCAAAGCAGTTTCTTTTGTCTGCAGTGAATTTATAGGGGAAGGGAGGCAGAGGTTAGTGTTTTGAATTAATTTTCGGGGGTTTTAGTTTTATAATTTTTTGGGAAGATGGTGAAAAATAAAATTTTGAAAGTTTGGGGGTTAAATTAGAAATTAATTTTTTTAAGTAACGGAGATTAGCGGCCAAGGGACCAAAATAAAAACGATTCTAAATGTAAGTGACCAGAATAATCTTTTTTAAATTTTGGTGATCAAAATAAAATACACCCTAAACGAAACGAAGCACTAGTGAAGATTACTTTTTTTTTATTTGGTTCAGTTCTATAGCTTGGACGAATTCTTAAGGTGATAAGTATCCCAAAGTGCAATGTTGGCATGGTATTGAAATGTAAGAATTGATGTTTTGCTTAGTAGAATTTGTTGTCTTTTGGTGTATTGTGGTATTTTAGTTGTAGTTTTATTTTAGTTATTGAATTTTTTTTCTTCATTTAAGATTACTGAGGTTTTTAACGAAGTACACAATTTAAGTTAATAATTTTTATGATATTAAGCTTAATTAATAAAAGGGTAAACTAACTCAATGACCACTATACTATGGTAAATGTATTAAAATGACTACATTAAAAAAAATCGACTCAATTGACCATCCAAACTATTGAAATTGGATCAATTAAAGCACCGGCCGTTAATGGGCTAACGGAAGGTGACGTGGCAGTTTAAAAAATAAAGGTATAATTACACAGTTGATCCTCGTTACTTATACACTCTATTAATTTGATCCTAATTTTAATTTAATAAAATAAATTAATTATTTGGTAACACGTGTCACCACCTTATTGGATGACTTTAATTATTTTTATTTAATTTAATTACTTCCCCTCCAATCAGGTTGTGACACGTGTCACAAGATTGGAGAAGGAAAATTGAAATCTAAAAATTAGGGTGGGGGATTTGAACCTGGGTTAGAAAGGTGGGAATACACTCGGCTTGCCACTAAGCCAAGCCTATTTTTGTGTTATAAAGTACCACATATATTATATGGTTACTAATGCCTGAAAAAATTGAAAGTAACAAAATTGGGGCTGAGGGGATTCGAACCAAGGATCCCTTAGTGAAAAAAAACATGTGCTTGCAACTAGACCAATGTTATTTTTGTGATATAAAATACAACATATAATATATCTCTTATATTAGTGTTAATGCAAAGAAAATGGAAGAAATTCGGTTTTAGGGAACTCGAACACAACATACTTATGATACATAAAAACATCTAACCCAATTAAATAAATCTAATAATTAAATTAAAATTAACAATATTTTTTTATATATTTTAAATTATGTTTAGTGCACGATTAAAATAAAAAATTTAAAATTATATGAAATTTTTTGTATATAACAATTAAAATATATACAAATTTAAAATAACGACAATCCTGCACTAATTAAATTTGTAAAAAAATTAAATTTGTATATATTTTAATCGTTTAAAAAAATTAATCATTAATTTTAAAAATTAATCACTAATAAAACAAAATAACCTCAAATTTCACAAAATAGTCCCAAATTTTAAAATTCTTAACACTCCAAAACTCAAATCCCGATTTAATATGATTTCGCCGCCAATTGCCACGCTACCACTCATTACATCCGTCGTCAGACCATCAAGGCCATTTACACCATCACCTCATCGCTGGAAATCGACCAACGCCGTGCGAAACGCTGAAATCATCGAATGCTTCATCTGAATGATTCGCGATGAACGACGACATAACGAACGATGAACAATATGTGGGTCGTTCAGCAGGGGGAGGGCACTTTATTCCATCGACGAAAACGCGATCGACGCCGGTGGAAGTGGCCGAATTTGGGAGTTTAGGGATCCGAGGACTGTTTTGGGATTATTTAAAAATTTTAGGATATTTAAAAATTTTTGATTTAGTTTTTTTTAAATAAAATTAAAAAAATGTTTAATATTTCCACATGTTCGATTTTGATTGGATAACGGAAAAAAATTAACGTTCGTTACGGCCAAACCTTAAATGGGTCATGAAATAAAATGTTACGCACATATTTGGCCCAAAATATAGTTTGAGCACCTATCTAGAAAAAAATAGTATACTTTGGGCACTTATTTGACGATTAAGCCTTTTAGTTTTACATTGTTGGATTTTTCATTTGAATTTAGGTTTCGATTGTCTAATAGTAAAATATTCATTGATTATTGGCTTAATTTTAAAAATAAGTATCTAAACTATCTAGTTTTTCCATTTTAGATGTAAATTTTTTTGGTCTCTTTTAGGTACTCAAGTTATTTCGTTTTTACTTTTTAGGTATCTAAACTATTATTTTTTTACCCCTTTTAAGGTCAAACAGATAAACTTACTTTAATCAAAAAATAATTTAGACACTCATTTTTACCAAAAAAGATAATTTGGGCACCTAATATAAGTAAAAAAAGGCACCTAACAGAAAAAATATGATAATATGGACACTTATTTTGATACTAAGCCTTGATTATTCAATATTATCTTTTGATTGTGTGTGTTAATTTGAAGCTCAAAAACAAGTTAGGACTCAAGTGTTAAGGACAAGAAAAAGATGGACAATTGATAACTTGATTCAGTGTTATTTTCTTCGGTTTATTTTATAAAGGATAAACAATCCCGTCTATTATCGTTTTCTTGTTTTGATTATTTAATTATTATTTTATGTAAAATCGTATGTAATGTTACGTTTTTTATTTTAATCATTAATGTTATTTTTTTCTTTCGATCACCAACCTAATACTTATTTTCTGTTTTGGTTACAAAACTTTATTTTTAACAAAATCGTCACTAGTGTAAGAAAGCGATAATACTTTGGCCATGTTTGGTAAACAACTTTTTGAGCTAAAATTAGAGGTTTGGAGAATTTTTAGAGGTTTGACTAGTCAAATACGCTAATTTGGATGTTTGGTAAATAGAGGATTGTAATAGCGGATTGAGGTGAAACCTCTCATTTTGAAAAAGCTCATTTTAGGAGCTTTTGAGTTAGATTTTTGGATAAAATACTTGTAAAGACTATTTTGTCCTTGATAATTATAAAAAAAATTCTCTAAATAACATAAATTTGATTAACTAATAAAGTTAAAAAAATAATTTTATAAATAAGAAATTAATATATAAATTAAAAAATACATATTAATTTAATAATTAATAAGATTATATTTAAAATATAATTTCATAGATAAAAAATTAATATATACATCTAAATTTAATAATTATTAAAATTACATTAAAAAATAATTTCACAAATAAAAAATTAATATATACTCAGCAATAATATTAAAAAAATAATTTTCATAATCTAATTAATATTAATAGATACAAAATGTTAATAATTAATAAATTATTAAAATAAGTATCAAATATAATTATGTCTTTATATGTCATTTTGCTTCTTCAAATAATCAAAAAGTTATCCATTATCAGTTAATTTTACAAAACATTTTTATACAATCAACTAATGTAATCTAGTAGTCAAATCAAAAAATACAATCAGCTATCCGCTAATTGCCAAACATAACATTTATTTTTACCATCAACACCTGGCCCATCAACTCTCCCGCCTAGTAAAAAAAAAAAAACCTACGCCTCTCATTTTCTCACATGCTCGTCTGCATTATATATCCTCAAATCATGATTTATATTTTAAATTGGTATTGAAATTTTAAAACATTTTAATTGAGTCCATAAAATATTAGTATCTCATGCTCGTATGCATTAGATATCCTTAAAACTTTTAATTGATTGATATTATATGAAATCTTATTGACAAATATTTGAACAACCAAACCATGGTGAACTTTCTCATAGAGTAAATGTCGGACAAAAGTTATCTGTCTTTTTTCAATGTATTTTCCTCTGCTTAATACTAAAAAATTAAAATCTAAGCCCTAACTCTAAGTTCTAAATCCCAAATCGTTGAGTGCATAAAAGTTTTATATTTTACCCCTCATTTACCCATATTTTTGCTGCACTCAAGCATGTTTCATTGCATTTAGGATAGATTTTTGCATACACATTACAATTAGATAAAATTGCACAGTTGCTGCTGATTTTGGTTACTTTTGCAGGTATCTGCTGCGGCAGCACCCAGGGCAGCATTGGAACAGAGGCGAGCAGCGGAGCTGGAGTCGAAAAGCACGACATGTCGTGACATCTGCCGTGGCAGCCATGACGACAGTAGAACGCTGAAATGGAAAAATGAAGTGAAGCTCAACAGATAGAGGATTTCAAGCCACTCCCATATTTTTCTGAGCCCTGAAGCAGAAGGAAGGCCAAGCCCAAAGTTCAAGGAAGAAAGTCAAGGCAAGAAAAGAGGACGAACTAAAGGCACCTACTCAGAAGATTTAGTTCTTAATAGAGTTGTACTTTAATTTAAACTTGTATTCTTGCCATATTAGAAAACTTGGACCCAAGGCCTATATAAAGGTATGTAATTCGACCTAGGGAAGGATATCTCATTCCTAGCCGTCTTCCCTCAAAACCCTAGTCGTTTCTCTCTCTTCACCATGTTCTAAACTTCCCCAAGGGCTAAGGGTTGATTTTGTAAAGTAGTTGTGAGGATTGTAATTGTTCTTAGGATTTTTCTATTCAAGTAATAAAAACTTCAAGTTTATTTACTCTGGTTTTCAATGTCTCATAAGAGCATCGGGAGAGCATTGTGAGGTTATCCATTTGCTTAATATCGAGAGAGTTAAGCATACGAAAGAGGTAAATACGCGTTTTCCAGTTTATGGTTAAACCATATTAGTTTAGGGATAAGTACAAGGTTAAGTGGCTAAGGAAGAATTCAATAACATTGGTGTTCACCCTTGATTCACGCCGGGAGGTATCATCCAAGAAGTGTTCATCAACAGAACTTGGACCTAGGAATATGACAAGTCATAACAGGGATTCTTTCCAAGCTTGAAGTACAGAGTTGTTGGCCGCTGTCGCGACATCAACGGACCTCTGCCGCGACAGGTGCTGTCGCGATAGGAGCGACGACATAACGACAGAAGCTCCTCTGAACAGTGCAATACTCGCACTACTGAGCAATTCAATACCGGCAAATTCTCTCAATCTGTTTACCTTATCTTTTATTTCAGTTATTTCTCAAGATTACTTCCAACAATCATTTAAACTATTCCTTTTTCTTGTGCAGCAATTCAAGGATAGAGTTATTTCCAGTCCCTGTGGAGACGATATCCGATACTCTAGTATCACTTTACTACTTGCGTCGTGTACACTTGCACTATTTGTAATAGTCTTATTTACACGCAACACAAACCATAAATCTTAAAAGTATATTCTACACCTAATTTCTTAAAACTTAACTTTAAACTCTAACCTTAAACTTTAACTATAAATCATAGACCTAATTTTTTAGTGTGGGGCATAGAAATAGACAAAAAAAATAATAGAGGACTTTTATTTGTAAATGCCAGTCAATCTTAATCTTCATTTCTCATAGGATCTGATTTCATTAATTAATCAACAACAAATTTTCCATGACACGTAAGTGATGATGTTGGAAACCTAACGGACCCAACACACCAATTATAAAAGATTTAAGATTGATCACTAGTATTACACCAATTCTCTGAGTCAATTAATTTTTCTATTTTTTAATTGTTTAGTGCACAACTATTTAGGCAACAGTGTTAACCATACATTAATTAGGCGATAGAATCGACTATATACTATTCAAGTAGTAATGCCGACCATATATCATTTAGGCAGCAAAGCCAACCATATATTATTTAAACAGCAAAACTGGTCATATATTAATCAATTCAAATGCACTAAAAAATACAAAAACTTAAACTTAACCAAAAATTTTCTAGTTACAAGAGAAAATAACACTTCTATTAATATAAAAAAATATTACAATACAACAAAGACATACCTTACTCGTATATTTCTCTTAACACTAATTTATTTTCTCTCTTACATTAGCACTCCACTCACACACGTCAATTGCACCCACGTTACTCACACTCTCCCAACTTGCACACACCAGCACACACTACACAACCTACTTATAGGCCATTAATGTCGGTTTAGTCTTAGATATTTTACCTTAATTAATATTAGCGTAAACTACTCAACTGACCATCGAATTATTTAGAAGTATTTATTTTGACTATCAAATTAGACAACTCGTCAGTTAGCCACTAAATTTTTAAATAAGTCTATACCACTACCATTAAAAAATTAATGGAGATATGACAAAATGATAACGTGGCAATTAACAAAATTTTGTAGAATATACATTTAATCCCTATTATTTCCTTATTATATCAATTTGATCCAAAACGTGATCATATGCCCCGGAGCAATTGCTAGCCCGAGAAAAAGATGGAACCCGTGGTGAACCAGTGCGCATACGGTGCGGCAAAGCCGATTGGAGCTGTGTACTCGTGGTGAACCCGGTGGATTTTCTAATAGCCCCATTTACCATGGAGGAACATGTGAATCCAGTAATTGGTATAATCTTCTATCATGAAAATATGAAATATACAGTCAACTGTGCCACAATCTCCCACAGTGATGGCAATGGCAGTCCTGTTCGGATCCCGATCATCTGTCGAGAAAGGTCTCGCATTAGTAGATAAACTCCATTGTTTAAGGTTGAAGATGCTGATTTGTGTAGCTTGCAATAATACGAATACAAATTCAAAATCATTGCAATTAAGTGTCTAAATAAACAGATTCAAAATCTGTCACTGAAACTGAAAAAAAAAAGACTATTGAACAAATTTCCCACGAAACTAATCAACAATATATATATTTACACCAATCTATAATGTTGAAAATCAAAATCTCATCAATCCAACATAAAATTGAAGTCAGAAAGTTCAAGAAATCTTCATATTAACACAATTATATCCCATGAATAAACAAAATCCCCAATATGATAAATCACATTCTACAAAAACTTCAATCTTTCACCAAAAAAATGGAACCCAAAGCTATGTTGCACTGATATGGATACGGGGACATATATGAGGACGGGACAGGAACGAGAACAAAAAATGACAATTTTTAAAATTACAGAGTACGAGTACGGCAAGGGTATGATAAGTATAAATTAAATAATATATATAATAATAATTTTTTGACTTAATATATATAATAATAGTATCTAAAAGAATCCCTAAAAAATGTTAATAAAAATTAAAGTAGAAAATAATTCTATTTTTTAAATAAATTGTTTATAATTAAATAAAGTATAATAATAATAATAATAATAATAATAATAATAACAACAGCAAAAATAGAGTAATTAAATAAACTGTTAATAATAATAATAAATATTATTATTAAATATTATTATAACATTTTATTGGCCCCACAAAAGTTAAAACGAACTCCAATTAATGAGAATTTACGGGTTTTTTCATCTTCTTCAACTCTTTTTCTTTTATATGTACCTGGTTTTTTCTTTTAAGTAATTCTTTTCCTTGGTCGCTCCATCTTTGCTGGAAAAGTCTTCGTCGGAATCTATGTCAAAACTCGTGAGTCTCTTAACTCCAAAATAGACTTGGGTACGTTCGTGAAGGCCAACCGCCGTCCTGAAATGTCCCCAAAAATATCCGAATCGTCTTCGATCACTCTCAACCGTACCCCGTCCACGTAGGACATCCTCGGTGCGTACTCTAGCCGTACTCATCTCATACTCGTCCCAGGGATATTTCGAGTACTTAAAACGGCAAGAGGTTACCCTACCCGTGCTTTCCAGGTCCAAAGGTATTGAGTGTGTAAAAGTTCTATATTTTACCCCATATTTAACCCATATTTCTGCTGCATTCAAGCATAATTCATTGCATTTAGGTTAGATTTCATTTACACATCACAATTATATCAAATGACACAGTTTCTACTGAAATTGGTTGCTTTTGCAGGTAGCTGCTGTAGCAGATGGAGGGCAGAGGAGAAGCAGACGCTGGGCAGTGAAGAAGCAGAGCTGGAACAGGACTGCAGAAGAGGAGGATGATGCTGCCATGGCCGCTGCCGTGGCAGCCGTGGACGACAGCGATAGTGAAGAGAAGAAGTAAAGTGGGCCTCGACAGGAAGAGAAAATCAAGCCTGTCTGTCGTGGAGCACCCTTATATTTTTCCAAGCCCTAGATCAGAATGAAGGCCAAGCCCAAAGTTCAAGGAAGAAAACTCCAAGCAAGAAGGAATGACGAATTAAAGATATATGCTCTGAAGATTTAGTCTTTAATAGAGTTGTACTTTAGTTTAAACTTGTATTCTTGTCATATTAGAAAACTTGAACCCAAGGCCTATATAAAGGCATGTAATTCAACCTAGGAGAGGAACATCTTATTCTCTAACCTTCTTTCCAAAACCCTAGCCGTTTTCCCTTCCTCATCATGTTCTAAACTTCCCCTAGGGCTAAGTGTTGATTTGTAAAGTAGTTGCAAGGATTGCATTTGTTTTAGGAATTTTTCTGTTCAATAAAATAACTTCAAGTTTGCTTATTCTGGTCAACATCTTGCAAGAGTATCGGGAGAGCATTGTGAGATTATACATTTACTTAATATCGGGAGAGTTAAGTATACGAAAGGAATAAGTATGGGTTCTCCAGTTTATGGTTGAACTATCTCAGACCTAGGGATATGACGAGGTTAACTGGCTAAGGAAGAATTCAACAACTTCGGTGTTCATCCTTCGATTCACGCCGGGAGGTATCATCAAAGACGTGTTCATCGATAGACTTGGACCTAGGGATAGGCCAAGGCACAGCAGGGATTCTTGCCAAGCTTGAAGTACAGAGTTGTGTGATCGCTGCCGCGACTAACAACAGACCGCTGCCGCGACAGGTGCTGCCGCGACAGGCGCAACGACAGAACAAATATTCCTAGACATTGCAACACCTACACTACTGAGCAATTCAATACCGGCCCATTCTCTCTATCCTGAATTCTTTACTCTTTTAGTATCAGTATTCTTTATTATCTCGTGACAAACATTTAAACTATTTCTTTTTCCTCTCGTGCAGTAATTCCAGGTTGAAGCTATTAGCCAGTCCCTGTGGAGACGATATCTGATACTTACGTATCACTTTACTACTTGTGTCGTGTACACTTGCACTACATTGCGATAGACACTTTTACACGCAACAAGTTTTTGGCGCCGTTACCGGGGACTAGCAACATATCTTTATCCTATCTTTTACTGCACTTCTTTTATTTTTCTGTTTTTTTACTTGGATTGTTCAACCTATACCTTTCACAAGGTCTTTTGTTTGCGTATGCGCAGATCTCAACAAGGAAAAGAACCTGAACACCAGTTAGATCCTGAAATCAAACGAACGTGCAATCTCAGGAAAAGAGTCCGCCTCCTCGTAGAAAGAAACGGATACCTGGAGGAACAATTAGAAGCAATGGTGAACGAAAGACACGAAGAAAGAAGGAACAACCAAGGGAATCCTCAGGATGCTGAAAATCCTGCCGGAGATGGAAGGAATGGTCCACCTTCCGATCCTCCTGTCGCTGCCGTACGCCGGTCATGCCGAGACTACATGCTCAATGATCATGTGGAACTAGAAACAACCTTACCAGACGTAGAAGTTGACAACTTTGAGCTGAAACCTGTTATGTTCAGCATGATCAACAACGCTGGCCAATTTAGTGGTGCTGCTACAGAGGATGCTAGGGAGCATCTGAAAACGTTCCAGGAAATCTGTGGTTCGTTTAGACTACCAGGAGTTAATCCGGAGATACTGAGGCTTCGGTTATTTCCTCATTCATTGAGGGACAGGGCGAAAACTTGGTGGAATAAACTAACGCCGGGTTCAATACGAACTTGGGCAGATTTAACTCGTGGATTCTTGTCTTGTTTTAATTCTTCACATTTATCTGAGCGATTACGTAACGAAATTTCTACCTTTCAACAGGAAGATGACGAGCCAATGCACGAGGCCTGGGACAGATTTACCACTCTTCTGAGAAACTGACCTATGCATGGATTCCCCGTTTGGAACCAGGTAACTAAATTTTATAATGCTGCCAACTTACAGACTCGTATGAGAATTGATTCAGCAGCGAATGGATTGCTACTGGACAAAGATCCAGAAGACGCAATGGCAGTATTGAAAAATCTGGCGAAGAACGAGGAACAGTTTCCTACAGCAAGAATAAGGGGTAAAAGAGTACTAGCTGTGAAAGATTATGAGGCCGACAGTTCTCTAAAAACACATGTGGCATATCTCACTAAGGCAATGAAAAAGCTCTTGAAAGAAGATTCACAACCTGCCTACTCTGCTGAAGAGGTATGCGAAACTTGCGATGGGAATCACAGTTCGGAAGATTGTCCGATACAGTTAGAGGAAGGGATGTATGTTGGGAACTACAATAAACAGAACTACAATTCCAAAAGCTACAATCCCAACTGGAGAAAGGACCCCAAGTTCTCTTGGAGCAACCCTAATAATGCCCTGAATCCTCAAGCAAAGAACACTCAAAATCAGGGGGACCTAGATTACTGACTCGGCAGCAACCACAGCAGCAGCAACAACAGCCACCACCTGCCATGACTAGTATACTGGAGCAGACCTTGGCTAAGTTTATGTCTCAAACAGGAACTTACATTGAGAACATGAATCATTTCGTCAAGAAGACTGAGTCCTTCATGGATAAAACAGAGATGCGGATGACTAACCATGAAGCTACTCTGAAATCACTGGAGACACAGATGGGTCAGGTTTCCCAGCATATCAAACCGAGGCATAATGAAGGATTCCCTAGCGATACTGAAAACGCTAGACAACCCACACATGAGCAGTGTAAAGCCATCACGACAAGGAGTGGGAAGAAATTACCAGGGCCAGAGAAGCAAGCTGAACCGGTTAAGGAACCAGCCCTGGAGTCAACTGGCGTGAATGATGCCCCGGCAGACAACAAATAACCTGCTGCCGATGAACCTGTCACGACAGCAGAAGGGACAGAGGAGAAAGATGAAGAACCTAAGCCTCCTCAGATCCGAATGTAGTGGGAAGGACGTATTGCTAATTATCGTCTCCCACCTCCTTTTCCTCAGCGGTTACAGAAATTGAAACAGGAATCTCAACTTAAGAAAATCTATGATATTTTTAAGCAGGTTCACATCAATATACCACTGTTAGATGCCGTTAGGGAAATGCCCGGTTATGCCAAATTCCTCAAGGAGGCCATGTCGAAGAAATCCAGGCTTGTGGAATTTGAGACGGTTAAAATGACAAAAGGATGCATGACCATTCTGCACAAGCATCCACCCCAGAAAAAGAAGGATCCTGGGAGCTTCATAATACCATGCATAATCGGAGATAAATTTGTGGGTAAGGCACTTTGTGATCTTGGTGCTAGTATAAATTTAATGCCCAAATCTGTTTTTCAGAAATTAGGTATTGGACGAGCACGACCCACAACAGTTATGCTGCAGCTGGCAGGCCGCTCTTACGTGCAACCGGAAGGAAAAATTGAAGATATTCTGGTAAGAGTGGATAAATTTATTTTTCCTGCCGACTTTCTTGTCTTAGATTGTGAAGCAGATGAGAATGCACCAATCATCCTGGGGCGACCCTTCTTAGCCACAAGAAGATCACTGATTGATGTAGAAAAGGGAGAACTCACTATGAGAGTAAATGATCAAGAAATCAAGCCGAATGTTCTCCAAGAAATTAAGCACACTGATGTAGAGGAAGAATACAAGGCTATCACTGAATTTATCCTTGACCAACCCTGCATCAGGCCGGACTGCCATGACATCAAATTTGGCCACTGCCCCAACAACCATTTAGATAACTGTCACGGCAACAACGACGACAGAAGCTCCCCAGAATCTGATACTGAAGATCAAGAGGAGGTAAAGTGGATAGGCAATCGTCCAGGTAAGTAATTCGAGCCCTTAAACTACACCTCGAATGAACATATAGTCCAAAAGCCATCAACTGTAGAGCCACCCGTTCTAGATCTTAAGGCCCTGCCAGGGCAGCTCAAATATGTTTTCCTTGGATTAAATGATACGTTGCCCGTAATCATATCTTCCAAGTTGATGCAGGAACAGGAACAACAGCTGATAGGGACGCTGCAGCAGCACAAAAGGGCTATTGGGTGGACGATAGCTGATATCCAAGGCATCAACCCGGGACTATGTATGCATAAAATCCTCCTAGAGGATGATCATAAGCCGACCATTGATGCCCAAAGACGTCTAAACGATGCTATGCGAGAGGTAGTTCGTAAAGAGATCATCAAATGACTAGATGCTGGAATAATTTATGCCATCTCAGATAGCAAGTGGGTGAGCCCGGTGCAGTGCGTTCCTAATAAAGGAGGAATAACCGTGGTAACCAACAAAGAAAACGAGTTAATCCCAACCAAGACTGTGACCGGTTGGAGGGTTTGTATGGACTACCGGAAGCTTAACAAAGCTACCCGGAAGGACCACTTTCCCCTGCCTTTTATTGATCAAATGCTTGATAGATTAGCGGAAAAGCCTTACTACTGTTTTCTTGATGGATACTCAGGTTATAACCAAATAGCCATCGCACCAGAGGATCAAGAGAAGACGACATTCACTTGCCCATACGATACTTATGCTTTTCGGAGGATGCCATTCGGACTTTTCAACGCACCAGCTACTTTCCAAAGGTGTATGATGGTGATATTCTCCGACATGGTGGAGGATTTCCTGGAGATATTCATGAATGATTTCTCTGTCTTTGGAGATAACTTTGAGAGCTGCCTACGCAACTTGCAGAAAGTGCTCGAGAGATGCGAGAAAGCAAACTTGGTATTAAACTGGGAAATGTCACTTCATGGTGGATGAAGGGATAGTCCTAGGCCATAAAGTAAGCTGCTGCGGCATAGAAGTCGACAGAGCTAAGATTGAGGTAATCGAAAAGCTGCCGCCACCCACCACAGTCAAGGGAATCATGATTTTTTTTGGGCATGCTGGTTTTTATCGAAGGTTTATTGCAAACTTTTCAAAAATCACCAAACCTTTATGCCATCTTCTGAAGTAGAACCATCCCTTCGACTTCAACACTGAATGTACTGAGCCATTCAAGGTTCTGAAAGAAAAGCTGGTAACAGCCCCAATAGTACAGCCACCAAATTGGAAACTACCATTTGAGATTATGTGTGATGCTAGTGACTATGTTGTCGGGGCAGCACTTGGGCAGAGGAAAGACAAGCTCTTTCATGTCATATACTATGCCAGCAAAACATTGAATGACGCCCAAGTAAATTACACCATAACATAGAAGGAATTGTTAGCTGTGGTGTTCTCTATTGATAAGTTCCGTTCATATATACTTGGAATGAAGGTCATAGTCCACACAGACCACTCTGCATTAAAGTATATGTTCGCCAAAAAGGATGCAAAGCCTCGACTGATACGTTGGCTTCTGCTACTGCAAGAGTTCGACCTGGAGATCAAGGACAAAAAGGGGACAAAGAACCAAGTTGCAGATCACTTGTCAAGGCTAGAGAAGGGAAAAAGTCTCCCAGCAGATGAGACACACATATTGGAGACCTTCCCTGACGAGCAGTTGTTCGCTGACACAAGCACTGCCGCGACAGCCATGACGGTAGGTAAGTTTTCTGAATTCCCCTGGTATGCTGATTTCGTTAATTATTTAGTTAGCGGAATAACTCCTCCTGACCTTAACTATCAAGCTAGGAAGAGGTTCCAAAATGATGTTAAGCATTATTATTGGGACGAACCTCTTCTTTTCAAATATTGTGCAGATCAGGTTATTAGGAGATGCATACCACAGGATGAACAGAAAGCTGTGCTTCATCACTGCCATGCTTCACAATATGGAGGACACTTGGGTGGTAACAAAACTGCTGCCAAGGTTTTGCATTCAAGATTTTATTGGCCGTTATTGTTTAAAGATGCTCAGACATTCTACAAAAACTGTGACAGATGTTAACGGACTGGAAACATCTCAAGGAGACATGAGATGCCATTGCAAAACATTCTTGAAGTCGAAATCTTCGACGTTTGGGGGATTGATTTTATGGGACCATTCCCAACTTCATGTGGGAACTTATATATCCTCTTGGCAGTGGACTATGTGTCCAAATGGGTTGAAGCGATCGCTACTCAGAAAAATGATGCCAAGACGGTTCAGAGGTTTTTGCATGAAAACATATTTTCCAGATTTGGCATCCCCAAGGCGATCATCAGTGATGAAGGGAGGCATTTCGATAATAGGGTTATAGCTGCTGCCTTAAGGAAGTATGGTGTCAAACATCGAATCGCAACAGCATACCACCCTTAGACTAATGGACAGGCTGAAATATCGAACAGAGAGGTTAAGAACATTCTTGAAAATATGGTTAAGCCAACTCGAAAAGACTAGTCTCTACACCTCAATGATGCATTATGGGCCTACAGAACAGCATTCAAAACTCCTTTGGGAATGTCACCCTACCAGCTGATTTATGGAAAAACCTGCCATCTACCTGTCGAGATTGAGCACAAAGCATACTTGGCCATCAAGGCAGTGAATATGGACTTGGAAAAAGCAGGACAGAAAAGGCTACTTGATCTGAATGAGATTGAAGAAATTCGAGCAATGACCTATGACAACGCAAGAATCTATAAAGACAAGACAAAAAAGTGGCATGACAAGAAGTTGTTGCCACGACAGTTCTGCCCAGGGCAGCTTGTGTTGTTGTTCAACTCTAGGTTGAAACTTTTCCCAGGAAAGTTGAAATCTAGGTGGTCCGGCCCATTCCAAGTGGTGCAAGTTTTTCCCCATGGTGCCATCACAATCAGATCTTTAAAAGACGAGCACAAATTTAAAGTCAACGGACAGAGATTGAAGCATTATCAAGGGACTGAAGCCCCAAGAATTCAGAAAGTGGTTACTTTAGGAGATTCCCCTCCTGGCATCCCTAATTTAACCTAATTTTATTTTTATTGTTATTTATTATTTATATATATATTAGGTAATTAGAATTATTATATTTTAGGAACTAAGTTTTATTTTTATTATTTTTAGAAAATAAAGGAGACAAAGAGAAGATGAGAAGTAAATCCAGCCCACCATCTTTCCATCAGCCCAAAAAGCCCAACTTAGGAGCATGTCGTTACAGCTGCCGCGACAGACACGGAAAATCCAGCCTGTCAACACGCTGTCGCGGCAGACACGCAAACGCGTAACAGACGCGCAGCAGACACGGAAACGCGTGACAGACGCGTCAAAAACCGCGTAACAGCTGGCCCTGTTATTCGCGCCTGCCGTTACAGCTTCAACGGGCAGCAAACTCCCCCTCTAAATAAACCCCCTTTTACTATTCATTTTTCAGTCACTTTTACTCTCTCTACTTGTTTTCTCTAGAATTTTACTTGCTTTCATTTTCTTTCCACAGTCCTTGCAACATGAGTACGAGAAATACCTGCCGAAGCTCTGCCTCAGGATCTGCCCCGGCAGCATCCACTCCAAGCTCCTTCCAGATCCGAGATATGTGGGAGGAGAAAGGTTTCGTCTACACCACCAGAACGGAGAACCTTGGGCTGCAACCGTTCATAGCCCGAAAAATCAGAGCCCTGCAGTGGTAAATGTTTGCCGAACAGCCGGAGGAAATGAACGTGACTCTCGTCCGAGAATTTTATGCTGCCATCGGCAGCAGGGACGCAACAACAATTACAGTCCGAGGGAAAGAGGTACCTTTTGAGCCCGAATATATCAACACACTCTACGGGTTCTATGTGGGAAGAAAGGAAGATGGCCACCAAAGATTTCTCGAGAGTTTAGAGCCTGTCGACTACGATGCTGTGATGGCAGAACTTACAGACGAAGGTACCGAGTGGAATACCGATCCGAAACATCCGAGAACGGTAAAAAGAGTCGAACTCACCCCCGAGGCAAAGCTTTGGAATGCTTTTATCAAGAAACAGATTATGCCCTCCTCGCACAACACGATAGTCGACCAACCAAGGTTAGCCCTCATCCATTCTATTTTAAATGAGAGGCCAATTAACGTTGGCAGATACGTTCGGGAGGGTATATTGGACTGTGCATACCGGCCGTCAGGACCACTTTTCTACCCTTACCTCATTACTGCCCTCTACCGCGGCCACAATGTACCAGAAGCTACCGAAGACTTAAGAGTTCGAGGGAAAGGCTGGACAGACAGGAACATCCTCAGCCTGATGGAACTCAAAGCTGCCACACCCCTGTCGTCCTTTGACCCCACTACCACGGCAGCTGAGCCGACAGAGGCCACCGACACCGAGCCTGCTGCCACAAAACCTAGGCAGCCTACCGCAGCAGCTCCTCCAGCAGACACCTCCACACAACTACTCGTTGCCATACAAAAAATGGAGGAACGACAGCTAGGCATGATGAGTTTCATCTGAGACTTCACCACCGTCATGGTACACTTCATCCACACCTCTCTTAATTTCCCTGATGCACTGTTCCCCGTATTCCCCAACCATTATTTTGCTGCCCCCACCCCTGCCCATACCTCTACACCTGCTGCCACACCAAAAACGCCATCTTCCGCTTCCACTCCGACCCCTGCCACAACAGCTGCAGGCGACAGCCGCACAGCCGACACATCTGCCCGGGGAGCCAAGAGAAAAGAGCCTATGTCCGACCTTGACAGGTATATTGCTGGTTTCTCCTCCTCTAAAATCTAGGCGGCATCCGATAATGAGCCCTCTGTCAAGAAGAACTTGTCCAAGGAGTTCACCCTGGAGAAACGGCAGAAAACAGGAGCCGATAAAGAAAAATCTGACGGCGGCAATAGCAGTAGCAGCAGCAGTAGCGGGAGCAGCAGCAGCTCCGAGGTTCAGGTAGTGGAGAAACCACCACATATCTCCCCTGCCCGCATCCAACCTCCACGGGAAGCCAAAACCAAGAACACTTCTGCCTCCCCCATCCGTCTGCCAGCACCAGTAAGGAAAGTGACTGCCCGTCGGCAGATTCAACTCAGCATAGCAGCAGCGACGACAGCGTTTGAATATTTAAGTTTCTTCTTTTATTTTTGCTGTCTGCTTTATTTTGTTATATTTGTGATGTTGTTTTTCTTTTTCTTTTTCAGTTCTGTCATTTGCATTGAGTGCAATGCAACCCTTGAGTTTGGGGGTGGCATCCCTCCATTAATGGAGTCTTTAAGTTTAAAAAAAATTGTGTCTTTTACTTAGTCTATTTTTTTTGCTTGAAAAAAATTGCTTAAATTTTTGAACTTTTATTATCTGCTGCTGCCATCTCTGTCGTGACAGCCCCTTAAAAATATTTTAGGAAGTAAGTAGAGCCTTAGTATAGTTCTGAAAAAAACTGAAAAACTTTGTGACTTACTTGATAAAAGACTTTCTCTAGCATACTTAGAATAGAAAACTTAGAACTTAGAGTAGAAAGAGACTAGAAACTCAGGAAACCTAGAGGTGCCCATCACTGGCTCTAGGAAAATAACCAGAGTAAAACTTCTAGAGGTGCCTATCACCGGCTCTAGATAGTTAACTAGAGGTGCCTGAAATACTGGCTCTAGTAGAGAAAATAAAATTTCCGACAAGGAAGGAAAATAACTAGAGGTGCCCGTTACTGGCTCTAGTGAAGAAAAAAATAAAATACATCAAGTCTCGAAGGAAAACTCTAATCAAGCTAAGTATAATATTCTAGTTGCTAGGGAAGTCTATATTCGAGTATGTTTACAATAATTGCACACACATGCACAAGAACTATACTTTTGCTCTAAGTAGATCCTTAAATATTTGAACAGGTGCTAACATGATGGGGATGGCATTATGGATAAGGAAAGTTCATTAACTTAAGCCAAAAAAATATTATATATGTATGCATGCATGTTAGTTAGGTTGCATTTGCTTGAGGGCAAGCAAAAACTTGAGTTTGGGGGTGTGTTGAGTGTGTAAAAGTTCTATATTTTACCCCCTATTTAACCCATATTTC
This sequence comes from Hibiscus trionum, assembly GCA_030270665.1. NCBI lineage: Eukaryota > Viridiplantae > Streptophyta > Magnoliopsida > Malvales > Malvaceae > Hibiscus > Hibiscus trionum. The sequence goes on from BSYR01000014.1 coordinate 10,762,537, forward strand.
TGCTGCATTCAAGCATAATTCATTGCATTTAGGTTAGATTTCATTTACACATCACAATTATATCAAATGACACAGTTTCTACTGGAATTGGTTGCTTTTGTAGGTAGCTGCTGTAGCAGATGGAGGGCAGAGGAGAAGCAGATGCCGGGCAGTGAAGAAGCAGAGCTGGAACAGGACTGCAGAAGAGGAGGATGATGCTGCCATGGCCGCTCGTGGAAGCCATGGACGACATCGATAGTGAAGAGAAGAAGTAAAGTGGGCCTCGACAGGAAGAAAAAATCAAGCCTGTCTGTCGTGGAGCACCCTTATATTTTTCCAAGCCCTAGATCAGAATGAAGGCCAAGCCCAAAGTTCAAGGAAGAAAACTCCAAGCAAGAAGGAAGGACGAATTAAAGATATATGCTCTGAAGATTTAGTCTTTAATAGAGTTGTACTTTAGTTTAAACTTGTATTCTTGCCATATTAGAAAACTTGAACCCAAGGCCTATATAAAGGCATGTAATTCGACCTAGGAGAGGAACATCTTATTCTCTAACCTTCTTCCCAAAACCCTAGATTTTTTCCCTTCCTCATCATGTTCTAAACTTCCCCTAGGGCTAAGGGTTGATTTGTAAAGTAGTTGCAAGGATTGCATTTGTTTTAGGAATTTTTCTATTCAATAAAATAACTTCAAGTTTACTTATTCTGGTTTTCAACATCTTGCAAGAGTATCGGGAGAGCATTGTGAGATTACACATTTACTTAATATCGGGAGAGTTAAGTATACGAAAGGAATAAGTACGGGTTCTTCAGTTTATGGTTGAACTATCTCGGACCTAGGGATAGGACGAGGTTAAGTGGCTAAGGAAGAATTCAACAACTTCGGTGTTCATCCTTCGATTCACGCCGGGAGGTATCACTAAAGACGTGTTCATCGATAGACTTGGACCTAGGGATAGGCCAATGCACAGCAGGGATTCTTGCCAAGCTTGAAGTACAGAGTTGTGTGATCGCTGCCGCGACTAACAATAGACCGCTGCCGCGACAGGTGCTGCCGCTACAGGCGCAACGACATAACAGATATTCCTAGACTTTGCAACACCTACACTACTGAGCAATTCAATACCAGCCCATTCTCTCTATCCTGAATTCTTTACTCTTTTATTATCAGTATTCTTTATTATCTTGTGACAAACATTTAAACTATTTCTTTTTCCTCTCGTGCAGTAATTCCAGGTTGAAGCTATTAGCCAATCCTTGTGGAGACGATATCCGATACTTACGTATCACTTTACTACTTGCGTCATGTACACTTGCAGTACATTGCGATAGACACTTTTACACGCAACAAAAGGTCCCAACTTTATAATCAAAAGAAAATGTTGAAAAAGAAGAAAAAAATCCAAACCCTTAAAAATCCTGGGAAATTGAACAAGGTTTTACCTTAATTGAAGGACAAGACACTAACTGTAAATGACCCACAACGAGAATTAACATCTGCATATCATCCTTATAACATGGGAACATCTCAAACAACGACATGCTAACTTTGGGTTGAATCTTGTACTAGTCGAATTCCAATGATCTCATCAACTCGATGAATACGAGGGGCAAAGGAACCGCGAAAAATATCAGGAACAAAACAGAATGTTGTGGCAGAAAAAATAGTAATCCAATTTTTTAGCTGAGTAATTGAACCACATCATCTCGGCGTTGTCAAGTTCCGTCCAATGAATGTGGTTGCCTCCTCTATTGTATTGATCGACAACATTTTCCAATGTTGCGCCGCCTCTGGCGACGGGTGGTGATGGTAAATAACATAGACAAATATATAATTTTACAAATTTCTGTTAGTTGTCACGTCACCCCTTTATCACCCATCTATTAGTTTTTTTAATGGCGGTGATTAAAATAAGACTAATTTAAAAGTTTTTTGGTCTGATTGACGAGTTACCTACTTCGATGGTGAAAATAAGTACGCCTAAATAATTCGATGGTCACGTGAGTAGTTTACCCTAATTATTATAAAACTATATAGTAAGGATAATTCTAGAAGAGTGGAGAACCATGTATACTTGATATCTTTGGACTTTTCTAGAATATTGGGGAAAATATGAGAAGTCAGTGGCTTATTTAACACTCACCCTCAATCACTTTTCTCTATGGATGATTTGCATGTCATTTCGAGTGTTTCTCTAGACTTTTCAAACTTTGGTCTACTCAGATTCTTTGTGAATATGTCTACAACTTGTTGGGTTTTATCTTTGTTAACATCATCTTGATCTCTCTTTCAAGGATCTTCTTGTTGAAATTGTTTGTTGCTCCAGTGTCGACTAAGGCTCGTACTAATTATCCTCTAATCTTCACTTATTCGAACAACAATCCCCTCATTTCGAATAATATTGGCCTTGATGAAGTTAAAGATAATGAGAGAATTTACACTAGTGTTTGCTTGTTGCTGAGTAGATTACTTTCTTTTTCCTTTGTCTCCTTTTCCCCTTAAGAATTCCTTATATGTTGGCTTCAATTTTCACTTTTTGTGTGATTTGTTTCTTCTACCATCATGGCATTTGTTCCCTTTTTTCTTGGAACTTTTACTTTTTTTAAATTTGATGAGAGATCAAACAATAGCAATGACAGAATCAAGGTCTTGTGCACATTTTCTCCCGATCTCCAATTTGGCCCAATTTTGTAAGTCATCACAAAAATAATAGAAAGTCTCTGTGTCGAGATAGTCAGAAATCTCTAACAGCAGCTTAATGAATTATTTTGCCCGAGCCCCCTTCTTTACATTCTTAAGATATAATTGACTTTCTAGCTTAAGTTTGAATTCCTCCCAAGTAGCAATGGTGAAAACTACCTTCTTCATTTCATCATGTTTACACCATAGCCATAACAATGTGATATCTTTAAAATAAAGAAAATCATGGTCAATTTTTCTGGCATCCTCCATGACCTTTGTGGCTTGGATATATTGTTCCAAGCTCCACGGGTAGTTATCTACATCCTTCGCGTTTCTAGTCATTTTATAAGACTTGGATTTAAAAACCTCTATCCTTGAAGAAGTTGAAATTGGGACGGATGAGGTAGCTCCATCACCAGCTAGTGCCTTCCTAAGAAGCACCATCAACTCCCTTATATTTTCCAATTCTCCATGTACTACCTAAAGCTCTTCCCTTTAGGTTTTGTTCTCTTCTTTAAAGGTAAAGATTTCACTAGAGAGAAAATTTAAAGAAATTTCATATTGTTGTGTACACTTACCAGTAGCCTCGTTTAAGGCTTCCAACATTTTCATGAGAAAATCGTCGGCTCTTTCATCAAGCTTCACTAGATGAGAGTCCACCTTCTTGAATGTGTCAATAGTTGATTTCATGGTTGCTGTAAAAGCTAATTCTTTCATGTTTTCTTCAAACTCTTATTCAGCCTTGTAGTTTATCTTTGAGTATGTGATTGCTACAAGGGATGATTCCTCGAAGTCTTCTATTAAATCTTCTTCAACAAAAACTCTAGCTTCTACTTCTCATTCTTCTTTGTTGATGGAAGTTTCGAACATGACCTCACTCTTCTCTTCTTTGTGGTGGCCATGTTTTCTTGAAAAGTCTGTCTCCTGGATAATTTGCAATCTTGAGCAAAGTGGCCATTCTTTCCACAATTAAAGAATTCACCACTTTGTCTTATATTGTTCTCCTCATATTGTTGGTGATAATTTTCTTTTCCACGTCGAGCTTTCCTGAAGTATTATTTATATCTCTCGGATGAAACTTGTCTCCGTGTATCCTTATTTCCTTTGCCACGCTTTATCTTCTCAGTGTACCTTTCTTCTTGCTAGTGAAGAGTGCCTCCTCTTTATCTTTTATGATTACTCCACTTATCTGTTTGGCTAGTGCCTCTTGATTAGCCAACATGTACTCTAGCTCCACTAAGGATGGTTGAGTAGGTCATCCCCTTACATCGGCAATAAATGCATTGTACTCGGATCTTAGGCTATGGATGAGAATTCTCTTCATCGTTGACTCACTCACTTTCTCCTCTGATGCAAGTTGAGATATCTCATTATAAATAAATTTTACCTTGGTGAAATACTAAGCAACAAATATGTTTCTTTGTAAGATACTCACGAGCTCATTTTTCAAGAGTTGGAGGTGTGCTTCATTTTTCTTTGAAAATAGTTTTGCCAAAGTTTTCCAGGCTGTCTTTGGTGTTTTGTCATCGCGAATATGGTCCAATAGGTCATCCCCGATTGTGTTTTTAATATATATAAAACCTTCTCATCCTTGATATTTCATTTTCTCAAGGCTTCGACATTTTTCCTCGATAGAGGAGTTGTGTTGGTACCAGCAACTATTTCCTACAAATCCTGACCTTTTAGGTAGAACTCTATGCATTTCTCTCAATAATCGTAGTTGTGGTCATCGAGCTTGTTAATTTCATTACTCGTGCTTGCAAAGTCTGTCATGCTGATTGACGTCCGACGTCCACTGAGCTTGGTTTCGAGCCAATAGTTTACCGTCTCAGTCTGTGTTCCGGTAGAGTCTCCACTTAGCACCTTGATGCAACATCTATCAATGTTAGCGACCGAGGCTTGCCAAAGCTTTCTCCAATAGTAAAGGTCTCGGACCTCCCACTTTGATACCAATTTTTGGAAACTTGACGGACCAAACACACCCACTATAAAGGACCTAATATTGACTACTAATACTACATCAACTCCCTAAGTTGGTTAGTCTTTCTATCTTCTAATTACTTAGTGCACACCAACTTAGACGTAAGTGCCGATCATACATTAATCAGACAGTAGAACCGACCATATACTATTCATGCGATAATGCCGATCATATATCATGTAAGCGACAAAACCGACCATATATTAATCAATTGAAGTGCACTAAAAATACAAAAGCTTAAACTTAACCGAAAAATTTCTAATTACAAGAGAAAAGAATATCTCTATTAATATACAAAAATATTACAATACAACAAAGATATATATTACTCGTATGTTTCTCTCAACACTAATTTTTTCTCTCTCTAACACTAGCACTCCACTCACACATGTCACTTGCACCCACGTAGCTCGCACTCTCCCAACTTGCACACACGAGCACACACACTACACAACCTATTTATAGGCCATCAATATCGGTTTTGTCTTAGATATTTTACATTAATTAATTATTATAGTACTATAGGGTGGGGCATAATTTCTAGAAGAGTGGAGAACCATATATACTTGATATCTTTGGCTCTAGAATATTTGGGAAAAGATGAGCTTATTTAACAGATGATATCAATATAAAAATTTCCTGCTTGAATCGTTCCTTAAAAAATGTAAAGGATAATTATATATAGCGGGAAATTGAGGTTGAATCAAGAGTAATTCTTTTCGTTATTACAACTTAAATTTAACAAATAACAACTAGCTGGTGGAGTCGTAAACAAAAGCAGGAAGACGAGGAGTTATATGAACTTCAAGCGGAGTTGCTTTAGAACTTGTTATTCCCATTGCTTCTCGCATATCAATCGTTTCGTCCGATGGGGTCTTGAACTCGAACCAATGCAGCAAATTAGCCAATGTAAGCTGCAAAATCTGAAGCGCAAGTGAAACTCCAGGACACATTCTTCTGCCGCTGCCGAATGGAATCAGTTCAAAGTTTTGTCCCCTCACATCAAAATCTTTGTGGGTAGTCATAAATCTTTCCGGTCGGAATTCAGATGGATTTTCCCATACGCGTGGATCCCGTTGAATCTTTTTAAGATTGAGAATAAGCCAGGTTCCAGTTAGAACATGGTATCCATTGACAGTGCAGTCTTCAATGGCTTCATGGAGCACGGAGAGTGGAGCGGGAGGGTATAGGCGTAGCGTTTCCTTAATGACGGCCTGAAGGTACACTAAGCTTTTGGTGTCTGATTCTGTCACAAACAATTTATCATGACCAACTTGGACGTTTAGTTCTTGTTGAATTTTGCTCAAAGCGTCACGGTTGTTGAGTAATAAAGATAATGCCCATGTCAGTGTGACGGACGTGGTATCTTCTCCCGCTAAGATAAGAGCCTATTTGATCATATATCATTAAAAGATCGAAGTACGCACTGAACTTTTAATTAGCATGATTAATAAGTAATCTAATTTATTGACAATAAAAGATCAATTATATAATCTACAGAAATCAGAGTTTCACATCTTAGATATACGTAGATATTGAAAAACTATATCATTAACCATCTTTATCACATCAGTCACAACCTCAATCAACATAAATTATCCACTTCATCATTTTTTCCTTGTCATCAACCCACTCAAATTGTGACTTTCAAGAACTGTTTTTGATTGAAAAAAAGAAGAGAAGTTTGTGATTTTAATTGGTTAGAACTATGACTGATGTGATTGGAATTCGTTTGAGTGATGAATATATTATTAGTTTGAATATGTAGTGTATACCAATACTAGCGAGTTAGGTTAAGAAATGAACATACGAGACTAGTGGCTTTGTTAATGGTATCAGCTTCGTGCTCCTCTGCATCACGAAGACGAGACAACATTACTCCCATGAAATCTTTCTCACTATTTGCCTCGTCTTGGACTCTCTTCTCCTTGTGCTCTCGCAGCCATCCCTCGACAACTCGGTCCAATTCTTCAGCTATCTTCCTCATGAACTTTTCTTCTCCGCCGATGTCCAACCATCTCAAGAACGGTAGCACATCAGATATCTTGAACTTCCCACTTATTTCAAATATGTCGTCCATGGCCTTCTTCCATTTCACGGTTTCACCATCACTTTCATTGGAACCAGTTATTCGCTTTCCTACAATAATCTTTAGAATCACGTTAAGAGTAACATCTTTAAACCATGTCTTCATCTCCACCAATACTTTATCGATGTTACTACTTCTCTTCATGTTCCACAGCTCGTATAACTGTTGAAGTGATAATTTTATTTCGGATTCCTGAACATGTTTGAGCGAGCCGAGTCGATGGTTCGAGAGGAGCTCGATAGTGATGAACTTGCGCACTTGACGCCAATAAGGCCCATATGGCGCGAAGCCGATCAAGGTGTTGTTGTATCCCAAGATTTGCGTGCTTACGAGCTTTGGACGAGTGGCGAATGCTTTGTCGTTTATAGTTAGACATTCTTTAGCAACCTCGGAGCTGCTGACAACCAAAGCTCTATGCACACCCAATTTGATGGTGAAGATTGCTCCGTATTTGTCGGCCATGTTAGCCAAGCTCATGTGAGGTGGTTGCGGCCCTCCTAAGAGGCGGAGATGGCCGATAACAGGCCATGCTCCACCGGCTTCTGGTGCAGTTCTCTTCTGGTTTGTGGTTTTTGAGATAGCTTTTGATACCCATAGAAAAGAGAAAAGGAAGAGTAGCAGTGGAACACAAATTATTGCAATAGTCGAAGTTGCTGTGACTGAATAGAAGGAGACGGAGTCCATCGTAGTGGTTTCTCAATCACTAACGTTATTGAAATTAGAACTTTGAAGCCAAAGTCCCAAATTAAGACAGTACATTATTATTATTATTGCTTTGGTAAATATAAATGTCCACTGTCCTGTCGTACGAGATAGTCTCAATAATGTACATTATTATTGTGTCCTCTCCTTAGAAAACATTACTATTTTTGAATAGAAGACTGTACATTATTATTTGAAGAAGATAAGGATGAAAAAAAATATGGACTATATTAATTCCACCGTCGATTTTTTTATCCACTCGCGAGTTCAAATAGTAACAAGAGTGCTTACTGCTTGTTATCTCAATAATAAAAGATGGTGTAGTTTATTCAAGTGACCCAAATTTAAGCACTTATAATTTATGTGTAAAAAATATCACACTAGCATATTAAAAAAATATCATCGAGGGTAAAAAAATCTATAATTTATGTGTCACGTATTTCTTTTTTTTTATAAATGAAACCACTAATTTTATTAAACGAGAAAAATCCGAAAATACAATAAAAGTTTATCCCTGAGTAAACAAACACCTAAATCCGGATACAACCCCAGAAAATTAAAATAGCGGCTCTAGATCATAAAAGGACCAAACAAGGAGCAGGAAAGAACCTACTCCAAAGACTCGAAACAAAAGGCGGATACAAACATACCCAAATCAACGATGATGGTAAAACCATCAACAAACAACATTGACAAATGCATATTACAGTGATCGAACGTTGACAATAAGGTCATTACCACAACTCAATCGCTAATAAACGGTAGATGTAATCACGTATCTAAACCCGCTTCAAGGGTCCAAGACAGGGAGATCAGCAGCATAATGAAAGGAGCACCATCTTGATCAGTCGTGGTGACGTCAGATCCAACCCTGAAGAAGACAAATAAACAAAAACCGTGCCAAGGGACAGAAAATTGTGCTAATAAGCAGAGAAAAAACGTACCAAAAGGTAGACGATTTATTAAAAAAAAGGACTGAAAATCAAAAGAAACGAAATAAATAAATAAATAAATAAATAAATAATGGATCCGACGGTCGATAACCAACTAAGTTGGAAACCGCCGCCGGTTACTCAACGAAAAAGATGAGAGCTAGCGGTTGTACTTTGTTAGAGAGAAAAGTAGGGTTTTAGTAGAGACGTATAATGATGTGTCACGTATTTCTAACCCTTCGAATTAGGCGATAATGAAATAAATAAGTATTGTAGCATTCTTTATTTGGGCATTTTAGAATGAACGTGTGTCGGCAGAGTATAAAAAATGTGATTACATATGGATAGGAAAAAAAGGAAAATGTGGTGGAAGATGATTATATATTTAAATTTTTTTGATACATTAATATGCGCAAATTTTAATTTACACATACTTGTTAATTTTAGAGATTAATAATTTATTTTAAAGTTTTATTTGATGAGTTTGATATAGTTTTAAATTGTTTTCGATGTAATCCCTTCATACCGGTCTGGACGATTTACCAGTCCGAATAAGTTACACGGGAAAAACCGAAGTGAAACCCGCTAAGGCTCCCCTTCGGTTAGCAACCCTATAAAATTTCTTTAATTATTATCTTGTCTAAATGGATTAAATTAAACCTATGTGAAAAGACAACAACGGAAGCAACAAGCGAGGCGATCAACCCAAACAACATACCAAAAACAGTCCATTTCAGCTTAAACTGCATGCCGTATCGAAACGCCCAGAGAGTGTATCGATACGCCTTGACTAGGTCAACTGGCCAAAGTCAACTCAAGGAGACCGTATCGAAACGCTGGTCAACCGTATCGATACGCCCTAATCGGTCAATTTCTAGTGGTCAACGCTACAAAGACCGTTCCGAAACGCCTAGGACCGTTTCGATACTCTCAATTTTCGTAAAAATCTTAGATTTTCAGTAGCAAAATTGTATCGAAACGCCCCTCCCGCGTATCGAAACGCCTGGCCTGAAACAAGGGGACCGTATCGAAACGGGACCAACCGTTTCGATACGCCTGCTGCGAGCAGACTGGTTTTAGCTGGTTTATGACATAAGGATGCCCCAAACACCAACTAAAACCTCCCACAACCGACATGCATTAACTCTAGATACAAGGCACCCTATAACAAGCATGCTTAGCACTCAACATTCATATAAAAGCCATTCCATAAGAGAAGCGTCAATTCAACAAAGGATTCATACATATCATTTAAGATAACATGCCTTATACAAACACACATAGCATTCATAGGGAAGGGTATAAGTCTCCAAACACAAGACATTTATGCATCAAGTAAACATGGTCTACAATCCACGACATAAAGGCATAAACATGGCCAACATAACATCAACAATTCAACAATGATCACTCAAACACAAAATCAGACTAAGGAGTTTGACACCAACTCCAAACAAGTCTACACCCCATCGTCTTGGCATTATTACAAACACGTAAATCATACTTGAGCTACTTGAGAACTCCAAAAGCTCCTCCCTTGCCCACTTGCCTCCCGAACTCTGACTGCATGTTGGAAATAAAGGAGAGCGTAAGCTAGCTAGCTTAGTGAGTGAAGCTCTAAAACTCAACAAGCATGCAGTTTTCAAAATACTTTTCATAATTGACAAATAAATCAATGGATTCACGAATGATATCACAACAAGACTACACTTGGTTTGCATATGCACAACCAACACACACGATGGGACCACACATCACCGTTCGACTAGTAGTTTTCTGATGGGGCCACTCATCACCTTACTCTACTACTAGTCATTACCGGTGGGACCACTCATCACCGTATTTATGACAACCATCACGTGAGGCTCGACTTCAACACGACTACACAACAACAACGGGTGTAAAACAACTCATGATGCACATGATACCACAACATATAGCCACTAATCAACAAATAACAAAAAGGTAGGAGTAGTAACTTACACTTGGGTTTAGGTGAACCCTCTAGGTCCCACCCAAACCCCAAGAGTCCCATTTCGAAAGCAAAACAAAGTTTGACATTTCTACTCACCGTTGCTACCCAAACGGAAGCCGAATACCAAGCTCAAGTCTCTAAATTCTCTGGATTCATCCCCGAGGTTTCACCAACACAATTCCTTGCTTCTAAACATCCCAACACAATCAAAACAACCATAATTCAGTCCACAATTCAATGTAGCCAACCCAAAACACAAACCAAGCACAAAACACATGATTTCAAACTAAAGACAACCCCAAAATCCTCATTCCCGAGCAGCCTTAAAGCACAGCCTAAAACCAATGTTTCCAGCACTTATATTACTCCCAAAAGCTTTCAAATCAACCCTTATATATCAACGAAACATCAGCCCCCAAATTCCCACACCAAACACCCCCAAAACTCAACATTTAAACTCTCTAAAACCTCCCTAAAACCCAATTTCGGGAATCAACATAAAACCAAGTAAAAATCAAGTATGTTGGACCTTTTAGATTGTAAACAACTTATATAACATTAATAAATCAAAAGCTTAAGTTAAAGCTAATAAAGTTCACACTTTTAATCTAAAACTTCAAAACACCAAAATGAGAAATCATGAGTTTTAATGAAAAATAAAACTATAGACTTATAGAGAATGATGAGGACAAGTCGAAAATAGGATTACCTTTGAAAAATCTCCAACAATAAGCAAGAAGGAAGATGGAACAATGAACACTATGTTGAAGGTGTTTTTGTCGTGAAAATGAAAGTGAAGGGGGAAGAAGATGAGCTAAAGTGAGTATTTTTAATGTTTGTTTAAAATTAAAAGGCCAAAGACCCAAATACCCTTAATGAAATAAGGCATTTACAAATAGGAGATATCCATGGCTATTTGGGCTTGTTTTGTAATAAGTCCAACATAATTTATTTGTTTTGAAAACACGAGGCCCAAGATATTATTTTATTATTTTAATTTCACCCGACCCCCAAACCCGGGAGTTACAACTCTCCCCCACTTAAGGAATTTCGTCCCCGAAATTACCTGACGGAAACAAGTACGGAAACTGCTCAAGCATATCAGATTTCCTCTCCCACGTGGCCTCTTCCACACCTCTATGTCTCCATAACACCTTGACCAACTCTATGTTCTTGCCACGCAACACCTTGCTATCAGAAGCAAGTATCTCAACTGGTTCTTCATTATAAGACAAGTCCAGATTCAAATCAATCTCTTCTACGGGAATTACATGAGACGAATTCGATCTATACTTTCAGAGCATCGACACGTGAAACACATCATTAATCTTATCTAGTTCGGTCGGGAGTCTCAATCTATATGCAACGGGACCAATCCTCTCAACTACCTCATAAGGTCCAATGAATCTTGGGCTTAACTTACCCTTCCTACCAAACCTCATCACCTTCTTCCAAGGTGATACTTTCAAAAACACTTTATCTCCTATGGAATCCTCTACCTCTTTCCTCTTTAAGTCGGCATATGACTTCTGTCGATCTGAAGCTGCCTTCAAACGATCACATATCAACTTTACCTTCTCGGTGGTGCCCTTAAGCAAATCAGGCATCAATACAAGCTTCTATCCGGCTTCGGCCCAACAAATCGGAGTTCTACACTTCCTACCATACAAGGCCTCATACGGAGCCATCTGAATACTCGACTGAAAACTGTTGTTATACGCAAACTCTACTAACGGTAGATGTTTCTCCCACGACCCTTGAAAATCAATGACACAACATCTCAACATGTCTTCCAACATCTGAATCACTCTATCAAACTGACCATCTGACTGCGGATGATACGAAGTGCTGAAGTTCAACCAAGTACCCAAGGCTCGATGCAAACACTCCCAAAATCTAGCTATAAATCTCGGATCTCGGTCTGACACAATCAATTTCGGTACCCTATGTAGTCTCACTATCTCACAGATATACAGATCGACCAACTTGTCTAAGGTATATGTGGTATGAACTGGTATGAAGTGAGCACACTTAGTAAACCTATCCACTATCACCCACACTGAATTCTTCCTCGAAGGAGTCAACGGTAGCCCTGACACAAAGTCCATGGTAATACGTTCCCACTTCCATTCCGGAATCTTCAACGGCTGTAACAATCCTGAGAGAAACTAATGCTCGGCCTTGACCCGCTGACAAACCATACACCTACTTACAAACTCGGCCACGTCCTTCTTCAAACCAACCCAATAGTACTCTTCTTTTAACCCTCGATACATCTTCGTGCTACCCAGATGCATAGCAAAAGGACTGTTATGAGCTTCATTCAAGATCGTACGTGTCAACTCGGTATCTTCCAGAACCACTATCATATCCTTGTAATATAGGATCCCATTCTCCCCAAAACAATACTCGGTAGGCCTATCTTGGGCTATGTCTTGCACGTGAGGTGCCAAAGACTCATCTCTCAACTGCTTCTCTCGAACTAACTGAACTAACGAAGGCTTAACCTGAAGCTCGGCTATCAACCCACCATCATTGGACACGCTCAATCTCGCAAACATAGCTCGTAACTCAACGACCACTTTTCTACTCAAGGCATCGGCCACTACGTTTGCCTTACCCGGATGGTATTCTATCGTGAGGTCATAATCCTTAAGAAGCTCTAACCACCTACGTTGCCTGAGTTTCAACTCCTTCTGAGACATCAAATACTTCAAACTCTTGTGGTCGGTATACACGGTGTACTTTTCACCATAAAGATGATGTCTCCAAATCTTCAATGCGAACACTACTACGGCTAGCTCTATGTCATGGGTGGGATAATTCTTCTTGTGAACTTTCAACTATCGTGAAGCATATGCTACCACCTTACCCTATTGCATAAGCACACAACCTAACCCTACGTAGGATGCATCACTATAAACAACAAATTCTCTTCCCGGTTCAGGCTGAATCAGGATAGGAGCTTCGATCAAAGCTTTCTTCAATTTCTCAAACGCTTCTTGCCTTGCATCTGACCACTCATACGGAACATTCTTCTGTAGCAACTTAGTCGAAGGAGCCGCAATTCTAGAAAACCCCTCAACAAACCTTCTATAGTATCCCGCCAAACCTAGGAAACTGCGGATTTCTGTCACTGAATTTGGTTGTTTCCAATTCACTATAGCTTCTATCTTTTTGGGATCCACACTAATCCCATTAGCCAAGATCACGTGACCTAGGAAGACTACCTCCCTAATCCAAAACTCACATTTGCTTAGCTTGGCATACAACTGATTCTCTAGTAGGGTCTGAAGTACTAACCGCAAATGATCATCATGCTCCTCTTCGGTCCTAGAGTATACTAAGATTTCGTCTATGAACACTACCACAAACCTGTCCAAGAACTCATGAAACACACAGTTCATCATATCCATGAAAGCTGCTGGAGCGTTAGTCAACCCAAAAGGCATCACCAAAAACTCATAATGCCCATAACATGTACGAAAGGCTGTCTTCGGTATGTCCACATCCTTTACCTTCAATTGATAGTACCCGGACCTCAAGTCAGTCTTCGAAAACACAGAAGCACCTCTCAACTGGTCTAGCAAGTCATCTATCCTAGGCAAAGGGTATTTGTTCTTCACTGTCACCTTATTCAACTACGTATGATCTATACACATCCTCATGCTACCATCTTTCTTCTTCACAAACAAGACCGGAGCACCCCACGGAGAAATACTAGGCCTAATGAAACCTCTATCGGTCAACTCCTGAAGCTGTGTCTTTAACTCTTTCAACTGTTTTGGTGTTATTCTATACGGAGCAATCGACACTGGTGCAGAATCAGAATACGTCTCAATAGCAAACTCAACTGCTCTGTCTGGAGGCAAACCCGGTAACTCTTCCGAAAAAACACTCGGAAAATAACATACTATTATGATGTCTTGAGGTCTCACCTCACTCATATTCAGATTCATTACATAAGCCAAGTAAGCCTGATACCCCGAACTCAACAACTTCTGAGCTTCCAAAGCCGAAACCACATTGGACAAGAACCTAACGTTCTCACCAACTACCACAACCTCAAAGTCATCGGTAAGCCTCAAGGAGACTCTTTTGGTCTCGAAGTCAACCCTAGCCCTATGCTCTACGAGCCAATCCATGCCCAAAATCACGTCAAAACCGTAGAAGGGTAACTTCATCATATCGACCGGAAATACGTGGCCCTGAACCATCAAGGGACACCTTCTATACACCTTCCCAACTACCACTGTATCACCAAAAAAGCTAGTAACATTTACACCTATCTCTAGCCGTTCACATGGTAACCCTAATGACCTTGCGTGCTCACCAAAAATATACGAATGTGTCGACCCCGAATCTATCAAAGAAAGCAAACTCAAAGACTGTAATGAGAAATTACCTGCAATGACATCCGTATCATTCCCAGCCTCTCGCTGAGCATACACCCTAGCCGGTCCTCCTCCCTCGGGCTGGACTGCTACTACATGAGCCAAGTTCCTCTGACCCTCATTCCTTGGCATAAAGTTTCCACGACTGCACCTACGATCTCTCTGATGCTCAAAACCCCTAGCTGGAGCCGGTCCGCCCCTAGCCGGGTGTGGACAGTTACGCCTCATTTGGTCTCAGGATCCACAGTTCCAACACGGCCCAAAGGTACCCGCACACTTGCCCTGATGGCGTCTCCCGCGTCTATTGCACTATGGTGTGTGCATAACAGCTCCTTGGCCCTGACCATAATTACCACCCATATGTCTCGAATCGGGCTGGTACCTCCTATCCCTATGCCTCTTGGCATGATCTCTATCCCAATTCGCGTGTCTCTTCCCGGAATCGGACCCACTAGCACGTGCACTAGAGCCTATGTTCTGCTCAATATCCTTGGCCTTAGAGACCAAAACATCGAACTCAGTGAAGTCAGAGGCAAGCATGTAGGTCTTCACATCTCTAGTCAACCCATATCGAAAGCGCTCACATCGCTCCCTCTCATTAGGGACCAACTCAGGCGCATACTGGCTCAATCTCACAAACTGGACCTCGTACTCAGTCACGGTCCTGTTACCCTGAACCAAGGCCATAAACTCCCTCTTTCTTTCATCCAAGTACCGAACTCTAAGATACTTGCTCTTGAAGGCATTTCTGAAGAACTCCCATGTGATATCCGCTTCGGCCATCCCCGAAGTAACAGTAGTCCACCAAGTATAAGCGTCCCCCTGAAGCAAGGAGACAATGCAAGCCAACTTACGGGCGTCCGAACACTCCATTTGACCCAAGATGCGAGTAGTACTCTCAAATCACGCCTCCGAACCCTCGGGAGTCAACCCACGAAACTCAACTGCTCCCAAGTTACGAAGCCTCTCTAGGGGTAATCCTGTCCCCGCACCCTGAGGTAGTGTTGCAGCTTGTGCACCGGCCAAAGCTGTCTAAAAAACCCCGGCTATAGTCTGAATTAGATGGGTCATGTTCGCGCCCGCTAGACCCTGACTTGCCTGAGCCCCAACACCCCCAACATTAGCACCGGCCTGAGGCCCATTTCTATCGCCTCCGACTTACGCACCAGCCTGAGGCACGTCACCTTCACCGCCCACTCCATTACCATCGGGAGCAGGAGGAACAGGAGGCTCACCTCCGGGTGCCTGGTCACCCGCTCTAGGTCGCCCCCTTGGTCTCACCATAGCAAAATAGAATCTAAAACAGCAAACACAGAACAAACAAGAAAAACGTTAGGTTAGCAAAGGGAAAAGGACTCCGGTTCTCAAGCTCGTTAAACCAAAACAATTTTCCTTTTTGACAATAACACCTAACAATGGGGACATTTGACTAGCCCTTAACCCAACTAGAAAAAAGCCACTAAAACATGCTTTCAAACATCGTACTAGTAAGCAAACTTCATGCAATACATGGTAAAAACACTCATCGAGGCATAGCAACACGTAACAACCCAAACTTACCTCACCTACCTACACGAGATCTCGGAAACCTCAGGCTCTGATACCACCAAATGTAACCCCCTCGTCCCGGTCTGGACGACTGACCGGTCCGAGTAGGCTACACGGGGAAAACTGAAGTGAAACCCGCTAAAACTCCTTTCGGTTAGCAACCCTAGAAAATTTCTTTAATTATTATCTTGTCTAAATGGATTAAATTAAACCTATGTGAAAAGACAACAACGGAAGTAACAAGCGAGGCGATCAACCCAAACAGCATACCAAAAACAGTCCATTTTAGCTTAAACTGCAGGCCGTATCAAAACGCCCAGAGGGTGTATCGATACGCCTTGACTAGGTCAACTGGCCAAAGTCAACTCGAGGAGACCGTATCGAAACGTTGGTCAACCGTATCGATACGCCCTCATCGGTCAATTTCTCGTGGTCAACGCTACGAAGACCGTTCCGAAACGCCTAGGACCGTTTCGATACTCTCATTTTCTCGTCAAAATCTCAGAATTCCGGTAGCAAAATTGTATCGAAACCCCCCTCCCGCGTATCAAAACGTCTGGCCTGAAACAAGGGGATCGTATCGAAATGGGACCAACCGTTTCGATACGCCTGATGCGAGCAGACTGGTTTTAGCTGGTTTATGGCACAAGGCTGCCCCAAACACCAACTAAAACCTCCCACAACCAACATGCATTAACTCTAGATACAAGGCACCCTATAACAAGCATGCTTAGCACTCAACATTCATATAAAATCCATTCCATAAGAGAAGCATCAATTCAACAAAGGATTCATACATATCATTTAAGATAACATGCCTTAGACAAACACACATAGCATTCATGGGGAAGGGTATAAGTCTCCAAACACAAGACATTTATGCATCAAGTAAACATGGTCTAGAATCCACGACATAAAGGCATAAACATGGCCAACATAACATCAACAATTCAACATGCTCACTCAAAAACAAAATCAGACTAAGGAGTTTGACACCAACTCCAAACAAGTCTACACCCCCATCATCTAGGCATTATTACAAACACGTAAATCATACTTGAGCTACTTGAGAAATCCAAAAGATCCTCCCTTGCCCACTTGCCTCCCAAACTCTAACGATCTTCATGTTGGAAATAAAGGAGAGCGTAAGCTAGCTAGCTTAGTGAGTGAAGCTCTAAAACTCAACAAGCATGTAGTTTTCAAAATACTTTTCATAATTGACAAATAAATCAATGGATGCACGAATGATATCACAACAAGACTACACTTGGTTTGCACATGCACAACCAACACACACGGTGGTACCACACATCACCGTTCGACTAGTAGTTTTCTGATGGGACCACTCATCACCTTACTCTACTACTAGTCACTACCGGTGGGACCACTCATCACCGTAGTTATGACAACCATCACGTGAGGCTCGACTTCAACACGACTACAGAACAACAACGGGTGTAAAACAACTCAAGATGCACATGATACCACAACATATAGCCACTCATCAACACATAACAAAAAGGTAGGAGTAGTAACTTACACTTGGGTTTAGGTAAACCCTCTAGGTCCCACCCAAACCCCCAAGAGTCCCATTTCGAAAGCAAAACAAAGTTTAACATTTCTACTCACCGTTGCTACCCAAACGGAAGCCGAATACCAAGTTCAAGTCTCCAAATTCTCTGGATTCGTCCCCGAGGCTTCACCAACACAATTCCTTGCTTCTAAACATCCCAACACAATAAAAACAACCATAATTTAGTCCACAATTCAATGTAGCCAACCCGAAACACAAACCAAGTACAAAACACATGATTTCAAACTAAAGACAACCCCAAAATCCTCATTCCCGAGCAGCCTTAAAGCACAATCTAAAACCAATGTTTCCAACACTTATATTACTCCCAAAACAACCCTTATATATCAACCAAACATCAGCCCCCAAATTCCCACACCAAACACCCCCAAAACTCAACATTTAAATTCTCTAAAACCTCCTTAAAACTCAATTTCGGGAATCAACATAAAACCAAGTAAAAATCAAGTATGTTGGATCTTTTAGATTGTAAACAACTTATATAGCATTAATAAATCAAAAGCTTAAGTTAAAGCTAATAAAATTCACCCTTTTAATCTAAAACTTCAAAACACCAAAATGAGAAATCATGGGTTTTATTGAAAAATAAAACTATAGACTTATAGAGAATGATGAGGACAAGTCGAAAATGAGATTACCTTTGAAAAATCTCCAACAATAAGCAAGAAGTAAGATGGAACAGTGAACACTATGTTGAATGTGTTTTTGTCGTGAAAATGAAAGTGAAGGGGGGAAGAAGATGAGCTAAAGTGGGTATTTTTAATGTTTGTTTAAAATTAAAAGGCCAAAGACCAAAATACCCTTAATGAAATAAGGCATTTACAAATAGGAGATATCTATGGCTATTTGGGCTTGTTTTGTAATAAGTCTAAAATAATTTATTTGTTTTGAAAACACGAGGCCTAATATATTATTTTATTATTTTAATTTCACCCAATCCCCAAACTCGGGCGTTACATTCGATGTAATTGTAACATGACATTTTTATATTATCACGAGTACTCTTTTCCTCCACCTAGGTTTATGGAAGTTTTTAACGAGACTTGTGATAGTATCTATTATTTATTTTAAAAAAATTAAGTAGTAGACTTTAAAATTTAGAGGCTCTGTTTGGTAAAGAGAGGTTTGGGCAAAAATTAGAGGTTTGACCAGTCAAATTCGCTAATATTGTTGTTTGGTAAATAGCGGATTGAAAGAGAGGATTGTAGTGAAACCACTAATTTTGAAAAAGCTCATAATATGAGCTTTTTGAGATTAGAGGTTTGATATTAGAGTTGTAAAGACTCTTTTACCCTTACCAGTTACTAAAAATCTCAAAATAACATAAATTAAATATTTTCTCACCCTATTTATAAGCTAATCCTATTTATTTTTTTCTTTTTATTATCACATATTTATATGTGTGTTTAAATTTATTAATTAATTAAATTATATTAAAACAATTATATAAATAATAAATTAATATATAAATCATTTGAATTTGTTTAGAAAAGTTATATTAAAAATAATTGTATAGATCTAATTAATAATAATTAGATACAAAATATTGATAACTAATAAACTATTCAAACAAGTATTGAATATAAACATTTACTTATATGTCATTTTACTTGTTTAAATAATCTAACAGCTACCAGCTATCAGTTAATTTTACCAAACAGTTTTATACAATCAGCTAATACAATCCGCTAGTCAAATCAGCTAATGCAATCAGCTATCAGCTACCAGCTAATGCAATCCACTAATTGCCAAACAGGGCCATAATTTAAGATGTTAGGATTAATAATTTATATTTTAAATTTTTAATAAGATTTGTGTAATATATATATATATAAGTAAATTTACCCAAATATGGTTCCCTAATTTTTTTTCTCAAACTACGACACTCCCCATTTTATTTCCCAAAGTATGGTTGTTCACTGTAGTAAATCAGAAGTCGGATTGTGTTCAATCCGTCTTGAATAGTGTTTTTCTCATGTTAATATTAAACTACTAAAGTCGGACTACTTGTAATCTGTCTTTGAACAGTAAAAGTAATGAAAAATGTTCAAAGTCGGACTGTGCTTGATTCGTCTTCAAGCTAAATCACTGACTTTGAGTGTATTTTTTAAATAAATATTGTTTAAAGTCAGATTGTGTTCTTTCCGACTTCTGATATATATATATATATCGGTTGAAAACCACATGACACAAAATTTTAAGAGCAGTATTTATGCAAAGCTACTAATAAAAATATATAATGTTAGAGAGGTGGCTCGAATCTTGAATAAAGAATTCGATGCTCTAACAGGAAGTGCTTTGGTTGATGCTACACATGAACTCTTGAGTAGGTGTTGGAGAATCAAAGTGATACACATCCGTCGAAAACTAAACCCCGTTACGGACAAGCTAGCGTCTCTCAGCCGTGGATCCCCTCTAGGAGAACAGACATTTTCTGCTGCACAGCGTCCCTGGTGTTGAATGAGGCCTCTACCGCCTAACCTTTAGCTTTACATTCTGTATTAACAAATAAGCCAAATAAAAAGTCATAATGAAATCGAGTGAAAATAAACATGACATACAAGACTTGACGGGTAGGTTGGCTCATAATTTTAAATTAATATTATATATATATATATTTCACAAATAAGCCAAATAAAAAGTCATAATGAAATCGAGTGAAAATAAATATGATTGACAAGGCTTGACGGGTAGGTTGGCTCATAATTTCAAATTAATATATATATATATATATGAGCCAACCTACTCGTTAAGTCTTGTTTGTCATATTTATTTTTACTTGACTTCATTATGCTTTTTTATTTGGCTTATTTGTGAACGGGAGGGTTAAGATTGTTTAAAAATATTCGATTTGGATGATGCAGTCCGTTAACGCGTCGACATGATTAAAAAAATTTGAGTAATTATATATATAAAAAAAACAAAGTTTTATCTCTCGGGTCGGGTACTCGGCCTGTCATTTCCCGAGTTGTGTCCGGGTCATAAAATTTTAAATTTTTTAGCACCTGAATACTCGGATGTAATTAAAATTAGATTTTTTTTTTGAAAAATAAGAGGTATATCTTCATGGCATTTTAAAGAAAAAACCCAATTTAAATAGGGTGACTCCAATTTTCACAGAAAACGAGTTTCAAACACGCTTTTTACATAAAACGAGTTCTTTGTTAAATAACGCGAAAAATTAATTTTTTTACCAACTTATTTAACATAGTACTCGCTTTTTGTGAAAAGAAAACGAGTTTCGATTTCAAACTCGCTTTTCACAGAAAGTGAGTTCTTTGTTAAAAAACGTAGGAAATTAATTTTTTTTACCAACTTATTTAACATAGAACTCGCTTTTTGTGAAAAGCGAGCTTGAAACTCACTTTATGTGGAGAGCAAGATTACCTTACGTAGACGATTTAAGTGTCATTTTTTTTGAATAACTTTGGGTAGAGTCATTTTTCTGAATAATTTTTTAAAATAATTTGTTTTCATAAAAATGCCATAACTCCACTGTTGATTTCATTCTTAGTTTGCTGTACATGGAAATGGTTTTTGATTTTCATTTTTAACTTACCATTCGTATCCTTCACTGTTTTCCAGTGATTTTTTGTTTACATTTGTCCCATTCACAGTTGAAATTAGAATGTTTTTTATATTCAATAAATACATATTTTTATATTAAACTAATAAAATATTTTAAAATTATTTTATTTTTTATATTAAACTAATAAATATATGCATTTTTATATTAAATTAATAAAAAATTATATTTAATAAATATATTTTAATAATTGAATACCCAATTACCTGTTTTACGAGAACCCACAATATTCAAGTACCCGACTAGCGAGTATCTAATTAACACGAACTGAACACGGACCTACTAAATTACTACTCGAAGATTCAAATACTCAAATTTGAACACCCCCACTAAAGGCCGCCAAAGGGTAAAAAACACTATGACAAAAAAGGGGTAAAAAACACCAGAGAGAAAGATAGCTATGAGATTTCCGAAGAAAAAACGAGAGAAAAATTAATTTGGCAATCTTGACCAATTTTTATTGGAAGTTAATTTGTGCTCTAATCTAATTAAATTTTAACCAATAGTTATATGATTTGGAGTTTCTTTTAGCTGTCGGGCCTGTTTTTAAGATTTTTGTGGCTTTAAGGCGGATAAAAAATTAAGCTCGTGATCAAGAATTTAAATTATGATTGCGGTCATGTTTTCGGTCGCATTGCGTTTATTGTGATTGTAGATATAATTAATGTTATTGTGGTCACTACGAGTACTGTGATTGTGAATTATTAATAACATATATTTTTGTGGACATAACAATTGCGAATCGTTATTGAAACCTGTAGAAAGTCAAGCAATGCTGCAGCCAAAATTGAAAATGGAAAATTTCAATTTTGGCAGGTGCAGCCAAGATTGAAAAATGGCATGGGAAAATCACAATTTTGGTCCCTAAACTTTAGGTTATTTATAAGTTAGTCCCTAAAGCTCAACTATAAATAGCCTAGCCATTTGCCATTCTTACACATCCCAAATCATTCTAACATCCTCCCAATACTAGAGAAATTAGAGAGTTTTCATAGAGTTGCTTTCTCCTTTCTTATCAAAAGAGAATTGTCATTGTTTTCTCCTTGTTAGATTGAGAGAAGTTGTAATTCCTATTTTCTCATAGTGAAATTCTTCTACCTTTGTCCGTGGTTTTTACCCTATATTATTTAGGGGTTTTCCACGTAAAATCTGTGTCTCTTTTATCTTCATTATTATTTTCTCAAATTATCAGTTGCGTTTTTGCTCTATCCGACGATCGTATTCCGCAACAATTGGCATCAGAGCCAGATTTGGGTGCGTATATCTACTTACCGTATTCTCTGTTGGTTGCCACTGAAAAGTGGATCCTCCATCATAAGAAAGTAAGTTAGATATTACTCATTCATTGAAGGTGGTGGGCACTATTCACGTCAAAAAGGTGAAATAGTGGGAGCTATCTGAAATAGAAGCTATGGCAACGAAATTTGATATTGAAAAGTTCAATGGGAGAAATTTCTCACTGTGGAAATTGAAGATAAAGGCAATCCTAAGAAAAAACGGATGTCTAGCGGCTATCAGCGAAAGGCCGACAGATTTTACGGATAACAAGAAATGGAATGAGATGGACGAGAATGCTATTGCAGACCTTCATTTAGCATTAGCAGATGAAGTACTATCAAGCATCGAGGAGAAGAAGACAGCCAAGGAGATTTGGGATCACCTCGCAAAATTATACGAGGTCAAATCGTTGCACAATAAAATTTTCCTTAAGAGGAAATTGTACACTCTTCGGATGTCAGAATCTACTTCAGTGACAGAGCACTTAAACACGTTGAATACTCTATTTTCTCAGCTTACATCCCTAAGCTATAAAATAGAGTCACAAGAACGTGCTGAACTTCTGCTTCAAAGTCTACCTGATTCGTATGATCAACTCATCATCAACTTGACAAACAACAACCTTACAAGTGATCTAGTCTTCGATGACGTTGCAGCTGCTGTTCTGGAAGAAGAAAATCGGCGCAAGAACAAGGAAGACAGACAAGGAAATCTGCAACAAGCAGAAGCCTTAACGGTGATGAGAGGAAGATCAACAAAACGTGGCCAAAGTAGCAGTCACAATCATGGTAGATCAAAGTCAAGGAGTAAGAAGAATTTAAAGTGCTACAACTGTGGAAAAAAGGGTCACATGAAGAAGGATTGTTGGAGTTTACCTAAAAACTCCAATCCTCAAGGAAATATGGCAAACACTTCCGATGATGGAGATGCTCTCTGTTGTGAAGCAGCAACAGCCATGGAAGGCAGAAAAAGATTTGCAGACATATGGCTTATTGACTCGGGAGCCACATATCACATGACCTCAAGAAGAGAATGGTTCTATAATTATGAACCTATCTCAGGAGGATCTGTGTACAGCTGCAATAATCATGCCTTGGAAATTGTTGGCGTTGGAACCATCAAATTGAAGATGTATGACGGGACAATCAAAGTTGTTCAAGATGTGCGACACGTGAAAGGCTTGAAGAAAAACTTATTATCCTACGGATTGTTGGATAATAATGCAAGCAAAATTGAAACACAGAAAGGAATCATGAAGGTGTTCCATGGAGCGCTTGTGGTGATGAAAGGTGAAAAGATAGCTGCAAATTTGTACATGCTGAAGGGAGAGACTTTGCTAGAAGCTGAAGCCTCTGTTGCCTCATGTAGTTCAGATTCTACCATGTTATGGCATCGGAAACTTGGACACATGTCAGAACAGGGAATGAAAGTCCTTGTGGAGCAAAAGCTACTTTCGGGTTTAACAAAGGTATCACTTCCTTTGTGTGAACATTGTATTACAAGTAAGCATCATCGATTAAAATTCAACACATCAAATTCTAGAGGCAAGGCTGTTCTAGAATTGGTTCACTCTGATGTATGGCAAGCACCGGTTACATCCCTAGGCGGAGCAAAGTATTTTGTCTCCTTCATTGATGACTACTCTAGGAGATGTTGGGTGTATCCTATCAAGAGGAAGGCAGATGTGTTTTCAACCTTCAAAGTTTTCAAAGCGCGGGTGGAACTTGATTCTGGAAATAAGATCAAGTGTTTCAGATCAGATAATGGAGGTGAATATACAAGTGATGAATTTGATGACTTTTGCAGAAAAGAAGGCATCAAAAGACAGTTCACAACAGTATACACTCCTCAACAAAATGGAGTGGCAGAGCGGATGAACAGAACTCTGTTAGAAAGAACACGAGCAATGTTGAGAGCTGCAGGGCTAGAAAAAGCTTTCTGGGCAGAAGCAGTCAATACCGCCTGTTATTTGGTGAATCGGGCTCCATCAACTGCAATTGAGTTGAAGACACCGATGGAAATGTGGACTGGTAAACCAGTTGATTATTCAAACCTCCATATATTTGGAAGTATTGTGTACGTGATGTACAATGCCCAAGAAATTTCAAAGTTGGATCCAAAATCCAGAAAATGTAAATTCTTGGGGTATGCTGATGGAGTAAAGGGGTATCGCTTGTAGGATCCCACTGCCCGCAAAGTGATTATCAGCAGGGATGTTATCTTTGTAGAAGATAAGCTACAAAGAAAAGAAGAAGATGATAGCACTGATAAAGAAAAGCCAGAGACTACACAGATACATGTTGAAAATGAGTTTGAACAGAGAGATTGTTCTGAAGCAGAACCAGAGCTCGAGGAATCAGAACCAGAGAATTCTGAAGCTCCAACAACTCGTCAATCAGATCGTGTGAGAAGACGTCCCAATTGGCACTCATATTATGTTATAGAAGGTAATGTTGCATACTGCCTTTTAACGGAGGACGGTGAGCCATCAACATTCGAGGAGGCAATGAACAACTCAGATGCTTCGCAGTGGATGGCGGCAATGCAAGAAGAAATCGAAGCCCTTCATAAAAATAATACATGGGAACTTGTGCCACTACCACAAGGAAGGAAGCCAATTGGTAACAAATGGGTCTTCAAAATCAAGAGAAATGGTGACGATCAAGTGGAGAGGTATCGTGCAAGACTGGTGGTCAAAGGATATGCTCAGAAAGAAGGTATTGATTTCAATGAAATCTTTTCTCCTGTGGTTAGACTAACAACGGTTCGAGTTGTCCTGGCAATGTGTGCTACATTGAATTTACATCTAGAGCAGCTAGATGTTAAAACAGCTTTTCTTCATGGAGATCTTGAAGAAGAGATTTACATGCTCCAGCCTGAAGGTTTTGAAGAAAAAGAAAAGAAGAACTTGGTTTGCAGGTTGAACAAATCTCTGTACGGTTTAAAGCAGGCGCCGAGGTGTTGGTACAAGAGATTTGACTCCTTCATCATGAGCCTTGGATACAACAGACTTAATGCAGACCCTTGTGCTTACTTCAAGAGGTTTGGTGAAAACGACTTTGTTATATTGCTGTTGTATGTAGATGACATGTTGGTTGCAGGCCCCAACAAAGATCATATTGAAGAATTAAAGGCACGACTGGCTAGGGAATTTGAAATGAAGGACTTGGGACCAGCAAACAAGATTCTAGGGATGCAAATTCACCGAGACAGAAGTAGTAGGAAGATTTGGCTTTCACAAAAGAATTACTTGAAAAAGATCTTGTCACGATTCAGCATGCAAGATTGTAAGCCAATTTCTACCCCTCTTCCTATTAACTTTAAATTATCCTCCAGTATGAGTCCTAGCAGTGAAGAAGAGAGGATGGAGATGTCTCGAGTACCGTATGCATCAGCAGTGGGAAGTTTAATGTTCGCTATGATTTGTACAAGACCAGACATTGCACAAGCAGTGGGAGTGGTTAGTCGGTACATGGCGAATCCAGGCAGAGAGCATTGGAATGCTGTGAAAAGGATCCTAAGATACATCAAAGGGACCTTAAATGTTGCATTATGTTACGGGGGATCAGACTTTCTTATCAGCGGGTATGTCGATTCTGACTATGCAGGAGATTTGGATAAAAGCAAATCTACAACAGGGTATGTGTTTACAGTTGCTGGTGGAGCTGTAAGCTGGGTTTCAAAACTGCAATCGGTTGTGGCTACGTCAACAACAGAGGCAGAATATGTAGCAGCTACACAAGCCAGTAAAGAAGCAATATGGTTGAAAATGCTATTGGAGGAGCTCGGGCACAAACAAGAGAATGTCTCTTTGTTTTGTGACAGTCAGAGCGCCTTGCATCTTGCAAGGAATCCTGCTTTTCACTCAAGAACAAAACACATTCGGGTCCAATACCACTTCATTCGTGAGAAAGTGGAAGAAGGGACGATAGATATGCAGAAGATCCATACCGATGACAACATAGCAGATTTCATGACAAAAGCAATCAACACTGATAAGTTTACTTGGTGTCGATCCTCTTGTGGCTTGTTAGAGACGTAAGCAACATGGAAAATACGAGGTAGAAAGAATGGTGTGAAGATATGATTGTTCCAATCAAATCTTCAAGTGGGAGATTGTAGAAAGTCAAGCAATGCTGCAGCCAAAATTGAAAATGGAAAATTTCAATTTTGGCAGGTGCAGCCAAGATTGAAAAATGGCATGGGAAAATCACAATTTTGGTCCCTAAACTTTAGGTTATTTATAAGTTAGTCCCTAAAGCTCAACTATAAATAGCCTAGCCATTTGCCATTCTTACACATCCCAAATCATTCTAACATCCTCCCAATACTAGAGAAATTAGAGAGTTTTCATAGAGTTGTTTTCTCCTTTCTTATCAAAAGAGAATTGTCATTGTTTTCTCCTTGTTAGATTGAGAGAAGTTGTAATTCCTATTTTCTCATAGTGAAATTCTTCTACCTTTGTCCGTGGTTTTTACCCTATATTATTTAGGGGTTTTCCACGTAAAATCTGTGTCTCTTTTATCTTCATTATTATTTTCTCAAATTATCAGTTGCGTTTTTGCTCTATCCGACGATCGTATTCCGCAACAAAACCATCATCCCTAATAACCTAATAACAAGAGTTGCAAAAAAAATAAAATAAGAGTAGCTCTATAATAACAAGTTTTGAAAAAAATTAATCATTAATAAAAAGTATTAAAAATTGGGTCCTTAATAGAAAGTGTTAAAAAAATTAAGCTCTTAATATATGTATTGAAAAAATTACACTCTTAATAATAAATAATATTAAAAAAGAAAATTGAATTTCAAGAGTAAGCCCTTAAAAATAAATATTAAAAATAAATTTATCCCTTAATAACGAGAATTGAAACAAAACATGCCTTAATAATACGTATTAAAAAAATTGAATTTAAGAGTGTCCAAGATAAGAAATATTGAAAATTGAGCACTTAATAACAAAATTGAAAAAAAAATTAAGTTACAAGAATAAACCCCTAATAATAAATTTTGAGAAAAAATTAAGCTCTAATAATAAATATTGGAAAAAAATTAGGCCAATAATAACAAGTATTGAAAATAATTGGACATGTATTTAATATAAAATATTTTTTATAAGTATAATACACTATAAAAATTCTAGGCCCTGGGCGGTTGCCCCTCCTGCTCGATCTCAGAACAACTTTGTTAGCCTTTAGTATCCAACTCATTAGTTAATTAATTTAGATTGAGTATTGCAAAGGTTCATTATGAGACGACTCTCTCAACCTAATTTTTTCCATTCACAATACCATGACTTGAATCCTTAATCTTTTTTAAGTAATCTAATGCCCCATCCCACTAAACCAACTAATTGTTGGTATGATTAGAAGTTTTTTAGTTTTGTACTATCGGATATTTCGTCTAAATTTTATAACATTGGAAAATTAGATTTCTGTAATTTAATATTAAAATATATAAAAAAATATTCTATACATTGCGGTAGAAAACATGTTTTCACATACACTAGTTAAAATAATTTAGGGATTAAAATTTTAGTGTTTATGATTAAATCTGTATGTTTAAAAATAAATTTTATAGTTTAAAGTTTAAAGTCTAAAATATAAAAGATACGGTAAAAGCCTCTTAAAAGATATGTGAGAACTCAAAACCCCCACTTGTAAGAAGAACTTTTTTTTCACTTACTGTGAATCAAATAAATTACACTTAAAATATTTATATTGTTGTGTGTGTTCATTTGAAACTCAAGAACAAGTTAGGACTCAAGGAAAATATGGATGATTAATTGCCTGATTGAGATTAAGGATGAAGAACTACGTCAGCTACTGGAGGATAAAAAATGTTCACTGCTTGAGGAAGTTTTTACTGAAATAGAAAAATGGACAGAATCTTTTTTATTGCCAGAAAGGGTAGCATGGGTGGAGGTACAAGGAATTCCTTAGTTGCATTGGGGGATAACGCAAACCAATTCTTTGGATGTGAAAAAATCACCGTGTTGCTCTCAACCGAGGCTAAGAGGGAAAAAAGAGATCGAGCACAAAAAAGATTCAAGAAAAAAGGCAAGACATCGGACAAGTCTGAGGTGGAAGGAAGATCATTGTCTGATTCAGATATGCAAGCGAGATGGGATAATTATACGAAGGCACTAAAATTTAGAAGAAAAAAATTGGGCATTGAAATCCAAGGCGATGAGCAAGCAGTTGTCAAAGAAAAAAAATAGATCAATCAAAAAGGGGGAATTAGAGAAGTGATAGTGAAGATCGTAATAAACATTGGATTCCAAGATGAAGGTTTCTAAGGTGAGAAAGGTTATTCGAGTTAATATGGTGAAAATAGTTTTCTTTCAAGAAACGAAAAAGTAAAAGTTCAGTGAAACTGAGATTGGGAGACTATGGTACGATGATGAATTGGAATATAAGTTTTTCGAGGCATCAAGAAGGTCGGGGGTACTAATAATTTGGGGATTAATATCCTATACACTGTCAGTGTAAAATAAAGTTTCCACAAGCGGGTTTATTTAGGGGTTTAGGAGTTTAGTTTAGGGTTTAAAGGTTAGGGGTTTAGGTTGTATGATTTAGAATTTAGGATTTATGGCTATAATTTAGGGTTTGGGGTTAAATTTTTAAGGTTTTAAGGTTATAATTTTAGGATTTAAATTTAGGCTTGAAAAAATGCATGCTTGTGTAAACTTTTTTTACACTGACAATGTATCAAATATTAATCCATAATTTGGAACATAAACAAATTTGAAATAGAAAAGAGCTTCATAACATACATGTATATCCTAATCTCAGGGAAATGGGTTAATGGGAATGCTTATTTCACATGTTTAAATGTTTATGCTCCATGTGACAAACTGGAAAAACAAGTTTTGTGGGATGAAATTGTGGCACTGAAAACAGTATGGCGATATTCATGGATAGTGGGAGGAGACTTCAATGCGATCAGATCCATGAATGAAAGGAAAGGGTGTGGCATCCAGTATCTAGAAATTGAAGATTTCAACAATTTCATTGAAAGATGTAATCTCCTCGAAGTTCTTCTTAGAGAGAGAAATTTTACCTGAATTGGTCCAGGAAATAAACGAAGTAAACTAGATAGATTCCTAGTGGAAAAAGATTGGTATAGAGTAAATGATGATTTACCATTTCGTGGACTGCCCCGAAATGTTTCAGATCATATACCTCTACTACTAGCAAAAGATCAAATTAATTGGGGATCAAAACCTTTCAAAGCATTCAATACTTGGTTCTCTTAAGGATGGTTGCATTAAGGTGATAAAGGAAACGTTGGGTGTAACCTATTAGACCCGTCTATGTGTTAATACGGATCCTAGAAAATCACATTAAGGTCACCGGAGCGACCCACGTTAAAGTTTCAAATAAATAAATTGTTAAGCCATTTAAAATCATAAATCAAGTTTTGAATTAAAATATAATTCCAGAAAACATTCAGACTACAAAATAGAAACTATGATACAAATTGTTAAAACAAGTTTCGGACTCGAATGTAAATCAAGATGTGACATACATGCCCCCTAATTACACAGATAGCATACTCTGCAAGCAAGACGAAGAAACTCCCATACCGACGTTGATAGCTGCAACAAGGTCGATCTTCTAACCTGTTATGGTAAAACAACGTGAGCTTCAAAAAACTCAGTAATACAGACTACCAAGGGATGCTAAGAGCACAAGCAAGTTTATGGTAAGCTTAACACGGTCATGATGAACTGGGCAACGGTAAGCTCAATTTACGATTCGATAATTCAGTGAAGCATTATATCAGAAGGTAACAAAATTGTTCTTTATTTGATCACCTGAACCTTGAGAGATGAGTCTAAAGCCAGAGATTCAAAAGAGATTCAGGTTTCAGAAGTTGAATCAAGGAGTTCAGAGTGGTTCATTAAGCATGAATTGTAAGTTTACTGAGAGTTCAACTTTGATACATTAATTTAGTAGGGTATGTTTCAAAAGAGGTCAAAAAGTTTTATTAATTTACTTAACTACCCTCCAACCGAACTGCAAAATGCAATTCCCCCTGAACTGCATACATAAGGTCTTACCCTAGGCCTGAGGCGTAGGAGCCTACCTAAGGGAATGACTTAGGTCCAGAAAGACTTACCATAGGCCTGAGGCGTAGGAGCCTACCTAAGAGAATGCTTTAGGTCCAGAAAGACTTACCCTAGGCTCTTTAGGTGTAGCATCTTACCTAAGGGAACGCCTTAGGTCTAGAAAGACTTACCCTAGGCCGGTCAGGCGTAGGAGCTTAGGTCTAGAAGGGCTTACCAACGCTGAGCCTACAGATGTTCATTTATATCCCAAATAATAAACACTAGATGAAATTTAGTTTATATTTAGAAGACAATAATATAAGAAAACATATATCATATATATTTTATATTAGAAGACTTATATCAGATTTATTTTTGTATTAAAAGACGAATATCAGATATATTTTTGTATCATAAGACAAAATCCAACAATTGAGCTTTCATTGCGGGTAACGAAGTCATACTTTTAATTTAGAGAATATAATCTTAGTTTAAAGCAGAGTGTATTCACGGACATAGGATACACACTTTATGGTTCAATATATTTCTCAGAGACACCTGATAATAATCAGAAAGGGAGCATAAGACGTCTAACAAATTTGGACTAGTTTTAGAATGAGGTCTCTAGGCGAGGGAGCTTGGTACTAACAGCTCAAACCAACATTCGAAAGTTGACACATTGAGAACATTGAGATTTCAGATGTATCGAAAGTGATCCAATCATTTAAGCCTACGAGAGCATTCAGGTCATTTTGACATTTAAGGGTAATTTGGTAATTAGACTATAGAGTAATAGTAGTGACGTTCGGGGTTCATAAGTTCTGGTTACTTATCAGGTTTCCGAGTCCTTTCGAACTAATCGTAAACCATCGCACAAGGTTTATTATTTAACCGGATCAGTACACCGCAAGTACTCACTTCTCAGAACTGACAACATGGTATAACAAAAACTCGTCTTTGCCATGCAACCACTGAACATACAACGAGAAATCGAACATGTATTCAACTGGTATTTTCCAAGTATCCGAACATGTGTGTTGCACTTGAACTAGATCCATGGCATCGAATACACACGAAGAACATGCTGCTCTTACCATTAACCTAGGCACCTTCTCCAAATAACTCGAACATGCTCTTGTATGGTATTCTTCCAACGTTACAGTAGTTCCCGAAACAACCAACCAATGAGGGTCGTGTATTACAACTTTCAGAGTCATTACCTTTGTTTGGCGAATAGAAGAGAAACCAGCTAAACCCATGAAGCTTCGAACCTCAGGAACATTCTTGGGCTGCTTCCAACTCATAATAGCCTCGACCTTCATCGGATCAACCTGAATACCTTGAGCTGAAACTATATGACCCAGAAACATAACCTCAGAAAGCAAGAACTCACACTTACTGAATTTTGCATACAGCTGTTTCTCTCGCAGAATCTGTAATACAATCCGAAGATGTTCATATCCATAAAAGCGGTAGGGTTGAAACACCATATTCATCATATCCATAAAAGCGGTAGGGGCGTTAGTCAACCCAAAAGGCATCACGAGGAACTTATTATGTCCATATCGTGTTCGGAAAGCTGTTTTAAACACATCAGAATCCTTAACCTTGAGTTGGTAATAACCAGATCTTAGGTCTATCTTAGAGAATACCGTAGCTCCCCGAAACTGGTCAAACAGATCATCAATACAAGGAAGAGAATATTTGTTCTTGATCGTCACCTTGTCCAACTTCCGATAATCTATACAGAGTCGAAGTGTCCCATCATTCTTCTTAACAAACAGAACAAGAGCTCCCCGAGGAGAAACACTAGGTCAAATGAAACCTCGATCCAACAGTTCTTGCAACTGAATCTTCAACTCTTTAAGTTCTTTCGGTGCCATCCGATAAGGTGCCATAGACACATGAGTTGTACCCGGATAAACCTCGATGCCAAACTTAACCTCATCCCGTTTTGACAGTACCCTAGGTAATTCTTCCGAAAAAATGTCTGGAAAGTCTTTCACAACTCGGATCTTATCTAATCCGGAATCAACTGTCTCAGATCAAGGGTATAGGTAAGATAAGTGATAGATCCTTTCCTGATCATTTTCTCAACTTTGAGAGTTGAAACGATATTATATAGGAACCCTCTGCGGTCACCAACCAGAATCACCTCACGATCATCAGGAGTTCTCAGTGTAGCCATTTTCTTTTCACAATCCAAAGTAACATGGTGTGCAGACAACCAATTCATACCCAGAATAAGATCGAACTCCCCAAAGGGTAACTCCATCAAATCAGTTGGAAAGATCTCCCCTTGAATCTCAAGAACACAATTCCTGTATACTTTAGTAACCTCAACTGGATTACCCACTGGATTGTGTACAGTAACGGCACTAACAGTATTCTCAACAGAAATCTAAAGACCCCCCAGACACAGAACTCACAACATATGAATGAGTCGAACCATTATCTAGTAGAGCAAAATACGGAATAGAATGGATAGAGAATGTACCGGCAATAACATCTGGCTCGTCACGATCCTCGTGCCTCATAGTAGAATAAACTAACCCCGGCTGTCTAGCTCATGATCCTGTTGATCCTCTACTAGGGGTGGGGAAAAACCCGATTACCCGGTCCCGATCTCAGACCCGGTTAGACCCGGTGGATTTTTACCCAGAATTGGTTCCGGTGGGACCGGGACTGGATCTTGATTTTTTGGACCCGGTACCCGGTGGGTACCCAATGGGACCGGGACCAGTAACGGGTACCTGGTACTGGTTGGGTACCGAATGACGTTAAAGAGGTTGGAAACAATTGAATGCACTCCTTTATTTCTCTTTATCGAACTTTCTAGTGTTCTTGCTTGCAATAGATAGAGTTCTTTAGTTTATTCTCTCTCTTTATATATGAATATTATGAGTATGACTCGTTTTAAGACTTTAACCTTCAAGCCTACAATATTTTGACTTTGTTATTTAATATTATTATTGATAGTTGAATTTTTTTTCCACTACTACTCAAATTTTATTAATAATAAACTACTTGACCGGGTACCCGGTATTGGTATCGGTTCCCACTAGTATCGGGACCAGTTCTTGAAATCTTAGACCCGGTCTAACCGGGACCGGGACTGGTTCTAATTTTCAGGAACTGGTGGTTACCGGGACCAGGACCAATTCTGGACAAATTGGTCGTGTACCCGGTCTTGCCCACCCTATCCTCTACTCGGAACTGGTCTACATCTACTAACAGAACCCGAAGTAACCGATCAGACTTGACCTCTTCCCCTGACGGGAGTCTGTACTGATGCCTGAGACTGAGTAGTAGTAAAAGTTGAGGGAGGTGGAACCGTACAATCTCTGAAACGAATAACCCAGCACTAGCAGTCGGAGCAAAAGGAGTCACTGGTCTAGCTCTCGAATAACTCTGATAGTCTAACTCATCCCTGGCTCTCTTTCTAGACTAATTCCCCTGACTATGCTGAACTGGCACTGACGCTGGTCTCTTTCCTCTATCAGATCCATGCAACTCAAGTTGTCTCAACTCTGCCTCATTACGCTCAGCTTTCCTAGCTCGTCGAGTTATATTTTTGTATTCCCGGTCTATATGTAAAGTAACACACGCCTTTATCGTATGACACAATCCCTTCAGGAACCAATCACACTTGTCTTTTTATGTGGTCACTAACCCTGGGACGTACTGAATCAATCTCATAAACTCGATCTCGTAGTCGTTAATAGTCATATCATTCTGCCTCAGATTCATAAAATCATCTCTTCACTTAGCTATATACTCAGCTCCGACATATCGGTCACGGAAAGCCTGTCTGAAATGATCCCAAGTAACCGTACTAGCTGGAGTAACAAGCTCCTCAGCCTCCCACCAATTCTGGGCTTCACCCTGCAGCAGTGAAATGACAGCCCTGAGTTTCCGGTCGGTAGGATAATCCATCTCAACAAATAATCGCTGAAGCTTCTTCAGCCAGTACTCTGCATCTGATGGGTCTGTACCCGTCTTTCCATCGAACATAGTCATCCCGGTAGCGAGAAACTCTATGGATATGGGTCTCTGAACACTCTCAGACTGGCGAAGGTATCTCAATAGCTCTCTCTGAACAGTAACAACATCTGTGCCCACTGTCTCACTATCCCTTGAATCACGATGACCACTACTCTGAGCAGGCTGAACATGTGGGTCTCCTCCACCAGTATGATGAGCTCCAGTCTACTGAGCTTCAGTCTGCTAAGCTCTAGTCTGCTGAGCTCCTGCCTGGTCCACATGTTGTTCCTCCACATTCACACCCTGGACCTCATCCTGATTTTGTATCGAACTCTCAAGAGGTGGAACGTCACTATCTACAGTCGCGGTACGACCTCGGCCACGACCTCGACCGACCGCTACTCAAGAACTTCTCCGAGGTGGCATAGTAATATATCTACAAAAGACAGAATCCTAAGATTAGAATCGGTACTTGGAGACCTTATTCAGAATAAGTATAAATATATTCATAAAAGATCATAAGTTTTTCTGAAATTCTCGTTTTACCCGAAAATATTTAATAATGCATGCAAAAATTTATTTTCGATTTAAAATTGATTTAAATCACCCAGGCCGAGTGTTAAACCTAGCTCTGATACCACTAAATGTAACCCCCTAAACCCGACCCGGAAGAACTAGGTCGAATATAAGGAGTCAAGCTCAAAGCTTGTCCCTCACGCAAATAACCTAATTCGAAACTTAAATTTCAAAATAGGTAATACTAATATCGCATAATACATATTAATAAAATATTCCTGAAAACATTAAGTGTTCGAAATGTACATGCATGATAAACGTAATAACCCCAAATAAAACATCTGAAATCTGAAATTATATACAATATGATAAAGCATATAATATAAATAGGTTCAAGTGTCATACTGATAATAATAAATAAATAAAGCTGGAAAACGAAGTCCTCCAAGTACCGTAGCCTAGACTTGAGTATCTGGAAATAGAAACTAAGGGGAGTTAGCGATAACACTCAATGTGTCTCTACAGTGTAAACAAAACTAACAGTATCATCATATCAACAGAGTCAATCAGATAATATCAGAATACAATTTTCCATCATGAATCAATTCAAACGCATAAACAAGTACGAATGAATATGCAACACAATATGACATGCACCCAACTACATCACCATCCGAAGAGTAAGGTTTCCCAGAACCACTCTCTACCTCGTCACCATCCGAAGTGGAATTCAGCCCGTAGGGCGAAATCACTAATCTGAAGTAGACATCACCCCGAAGGACCCCGAAGGATGAAGCTACTAAACTTCCCCGTACAGAATCTCAACCATAATGAGATGACATAAAATCCGAGTTCTGAATCTGAATGCATTGTTTATCAACAGAAATGCATAATCATATAATCTGATATACAATAATCCGAATCTGAATGTATATACAAATATTGCATAACGTAACAGAATGCTGAACAAGTCAAACATCACAGATCAACAGAATATTATCATCATACATCATCAGACCTCATTATGTATACATTTCAGCAAATCAACACATTTACATACATAGCACTGTAAACAGACAACACAGAAGAGAACACACCTCAAGTAGCTAACACTAAACGTCGACGGTGACTTCTCCCACGCTCAGCTCTATCTCTAGGTCGATCAGAGTCAACTCTTATAATAATTAAATACACCATCAAAGATAATAGTACCATGCCAAGACACTAATAATATAAATATCGAATATATTAAGAATTAAACTCACGAACGGGTCCCGATGTCTGAGCAACAAGAGGTCGTCTAGGTGGAGGAGGAGGGAGAATCTTAGTATCCGAGTCAATGTCGTCTGCAAATACGAATAATTCCAATTAATTTTCTGATATTCAGATCTTTAAATACAAGTATAAACGAATAAAAGAGATCAAAACAGTCTTTCAGGTTCAAATTTGAGAAAACGGGCAGCGGAATCGGAATCAGGACGTCGAAAAATATAAAATAACCCTTTTCTGAAAAAGTCAACGGTGAACGGTCAACCGGTCAATGGGTCAACGGTCAACGCTGACGTCAGCCGGCTCTTTATTAAAACAGTCCGGTTCGATTCTGTTGCAGTTCGGCCTTCTGGACCGGTTCAGACTGGTTCAAGCCCAAAATCCCTAATTTCCCTCGATCGAAAAATTAGGGTTTTCCCCTAATCCGATTCTAACCACTGGAGCACACACCGACGACCCTTACGGAACTAGTCCGGCCAAAACCAACATAACCAATACACACACAACTCGCGTAAACCTCAAATCCTACTTACCCAACTCAAATCACGGCCAAAAACCCAAAATCGATCACCCCGAAACTAACAGTCGAGGAGCTCGAACGGCCTCTGTGAAACTTGGTCGGCAACGGAAGAGATGAAGGGTTGGCTAGGATCAGAACAGAGCGGCTAGTTGGACGGCGGAGTCAGATCGACGATCGAACGGTGCTTGGACCTTGGTCGGGCGGTGAACGACGATGAAGGGCTAAGGGTTTATTTTGTTCGCACGAGAGACAAAGGGAAAATGCAAATGAGGTGAGCGGCCAAAAAGGGTCTCAGGAATAAAAAAACATATATTATAATCACCCAAAATGGGTAAATTACAAGACAAGTCATCACAATTATTAGGGTTCATGAAACGGCACCAAACTTTGCTATCTTTGCAATTTGACCATTGAAATTCCGAAAATTTCCAATTATTAGGTTTTTAATTTAGGGATTTCAATTAAATTAGGGTTTCAAATTAGAGCAAAATTGAGGTGTTACAAAAGTGGCTCGATCAATGGCTTGGAAGAGATAGTTCTTGGCTTTGAGATCCAACTTCAATGCTTCCAATTCTGCTTTTCGTGTATCTGTCATTGCAACACCTTGCTCTAGTTCTGCCACTCCAGATTCAACAACATGCCAATACTTCTTGGACCTCAAGAAGTTCTCCATTAGTATGCTCTAACGGTCATAGTGATCATCAAAACGAGGAATAGCAGGCCGGACGAAATTTTTTGTTGCCATCATATGCTATGAACCTGGCTCAATGAACAATGAACTCAAAGATGCTGTAATCTGCCCCACTATTTTGTTCATAGAGCAAAGCTTTAAATAAGCAAAGAAAAAAACAACAATGTGCTAAAAAATAGAAGCACAAATATTTAAGAGTGGAACTAACTAATATCACTAACGAACAATCCCAAAAAATAAGGTATGCAAACCCCACAAATCACACGCACAAACTCAACAGTATCGGCATAAATATGACGTGGATCATATTTAAAATATAAATCAAACTGTAAATGTTTGCACACCTAACATCTTGAATCTGGTGTATTGACAAAAGAAACATCCATCCTAAAAATAATAAACAATGGAAAATTGAGGTGGAAGCAACTTTCATTTGCTTAGAAACTTATAATTGTTTTATTTCAAGTTAAACTTAAGTAGCAGCAACTAGCTGGTGGAGTCGTAAACAAAAGCAGGAAGACGGGGAGTTATATGAACATTTAGCGGAGTTGCTTTAGAACTCGTTAGTCCGGCCGCTTCCCGCATGTCAATGGCTTCGCCTGATGGAGTCTCAAACTCGAACCAATGCAGCAAATTAGCTAGTGTAAGCTGCAAAATCTGAAGCGCAAACGAAATTCCAGGACACATTCTTCTGCCACTGCTGAACGGAATTAGTTCAAAATTTTGTCCCCTCACATCAACATCTTTGTGGGTAGTCATAAATCTTTCCGGCCGAAATTCAAAAGGGTTCTCCCATACGCGAGGATCACGTTGAATCTTTTGTAGGTTGAGAATAAGCCAAGTTCCAGCTGAAACATGATATCCGTTGATCGTGCATTCTTGGATGGCTTCATGGACCAGGGAGAGTGGAGCAGCAGGGTATAGGCGTAGAGTTTCCTTAATGACGGACTGAAGGTACACTAAGTTTTTGGTGTCTGATTCTGCCGCGAACAGTTTATCCTGGCCGACATGGGTGTTTAGTTCTTGTTGGATTTTGTTCAATGCATCACGGTTGTTGAGTAACAAAGATAACGCCCATGTCAGTGTGATAGCCGTGGTATCTTCTCCCGCTAAGATAAGATCCTATTTGATCATTTGATCAAGTAAAAGTTTGTATAAGTGATGTGTTGTAAAATAATGAAAATAATTTATTTTTGAAAAGTTAAAGTTTGTTTTGTTAGAAAACTAAAAAGAATGTAGAAAAGAAAATATGTCTAATAAAATTGGTTTAATTTTTCAATAATACAATTTAAATGACACAATTTTAAAACGTAAAAGATATATATTTTACGTAACAAGCGAGTAGTAACAAAAGAAAAAATCAACAAAAACAGCTCTACCCTAGCATCAAAGACACAATCGGATGAAAGATCAACATAAACTCTTTCTATTTTCTCTGCGAACTTAATTTATTATCAATTTTTTTGTCTTATAACATTAAGATTGTTGTTCAAACATTTAAAGATCCCAAATTGAAACACACTTAAATAGCCTACGATATAAGAATATGAGAATGAACTTACAAGACTAGTGGCCTTGTTGATGATATCAGCTTCGTGTTCCTCCACATCACGAAGATGAGACAACATTACTCCCATGAAATCTTTCTCACTATTTGCCTCGTCTTGGACTCTCTTCTGCTTGTGTTCTCGCAGCCATACCTCTACGACTCGGTCTAATTCTTCGACTATCTTCCTCATGAACTTCTCGTCTCCACCGATATCAAACCATCTCAAGAACGGTAGCGCATCAGATACGTTGAACTTCCCAGACATTTCCATGAAATTGTCCAAGCTCTTCTTCCATTTCAGGGTTTCATCATCTCTTTCATAGGAATCAGATATACGTTTCCCTATAATAATCCTCAAAATCACATTAAGAGTAACATCTTTAAACCATGTCTTCATCTCCACCAAAACTTTATCGATGCCACTACTTCTCTTTCTGTTCCACAGCTCGTATAACTGTTGAAGAGATGTCTTTATCTCGGATTCCCGAACATGTTTAAGTGAGTCGAGTCGATGATTCGAGAGGAGCTCGATAGTGATGAACTTGCGAACTTGACGCCAATAAGGTCCATACGGCGCGAAGGCGATCATGGCGTTGACGCGTTGTTGTATCCCAAGATTTCCATGCTTAGGAGCTTTGGACGAGTGGCGAATGCTCTGTCGTTTACCGTTAGACATTCTTTAGCAACCTCGGAGCTGCTGACAACCAAAGCTCTTCGCACACCCAATTTGATGGTGAAGATTGTTCCATATTTGTCGGCCATGTTAGCTAAGCTTATGTGAGGTGGTTGCCGCCCTGCTAAGAGGCGGAGATGGCCGATAACAGGCCATGCTCCACCGGCTTCTGGTGCAGTTTTCCTCTGGTTTTTGCTTCTTGAGATAGCTTTTGATATCCATAGAAAAGAGAAAAGGAAGAGTAGCAGTGGAACACAAATTATTGCAATAGTCGAAGTTGTTGTGACTGAATGGAAAGAGTCCATCGTAGTGGTTGCTCAATCACTAACGTTATTGAAATTAGAACTTTGAAGCCAAAGTCCCAAATTAATTCCAAAAAGATATGGATGAAAAAAATATATGGACTATATTAATTCCGGGTGAAAATCTCCTGTCTCCTAATCATGTCTCCTTTTATGCCCCCTACCTAAAAATACTTAAAAATTAAATCTTGCCTCATAACCCTAATTTTCATATCCTAAACCCCAAACCCTAAAAAATATATCATACCCCTAATTTCCTACACCCTAACCTAAGCCTCAACTTTAAACCTCAAACTCTAAATCTTAAACCCACTATTTTAAAGTGGGGCACAAATGGAAGCATACTTTGGGGACAGAAGATTTTCATCCATTAATTCCACCAAGGACTTATTTTATCCACTCGCAAGTTCAAATATCAACGAGGGTAAAAAATCTATAATTTATGTGTTTTCCTCGTGTTTATAATCAGTGAAAATACGCGTTCGACTGAAGAAATGACTCATTTATTTATACATATAATACTTAAACTATAATCATAACTCCTTCAAATCATAGGCAGAGAGACGTTAAAGATTGTGAGTCACTTGACCTGTAATTTATTTTTAAAATATTTATGTAAATTCTATGATTATGAAACTCTCCTATTAAATTATGAATTGACGCCATTAAATTTTTAATAATCATGTTTATTTTATTAGAGAGAAATCTATTTATAGTAATGTAAATTAGGCTAGTTTATACATTTTTATAATTAATATTTTAATAATCCAACTGTTAAATTGTATGGTATATTTTCTTAGATCATGCATGTCAAGTTTTGAGTAAATAAAAATATATAATTATATATTTTAGTTTTAGGCTTATATATGGGTGCTTATCGAGCGAGTCGATCGAGAGTTGGGCAGTACTCGACTCG
The DNA here is from genome assembly GCA_030270665.1 of Hibiscus trionum. Classification (NCBI taxonomy): domain Eukaryota; kingdom Viridiplantae; phylum Streptophyta; class Magnoliopsida; order Malvales; family Malvaceae; genus Hibiscus; species Hibiscus trionum. The sequence continues at coordinate 10,803,751 of BSYR01000014.1, forward strand.
TGCTCGTTAAAAAAATTTGTTGCCTAACTCGACTCATTGCTCGTTAAGCTCACTAAAAATTTACCTTATTTTTTAACTAAAAATAAAATTAATAATACTATATGAGGCTTAATACTAACATAAATTAACAAATTTAACAAAAACATATCAAAAGAGTGTTTAAAACAATTTTAAAGTCCAAATCCAAACTAACAATTCACAAATACATCAAACTAGCATTTTAAAACTAAAATAACAATCCAAAAATTTACAGAACTATCATATTAAAATTGAAGTAACAATCCACAAGTACATCAAACTAATAATTACTAAAAAAATATTTTTAAAAATTAACGAGTTGCTCGCGAATTTATCGAGTCGAGTTAAACTTTACTTGACTCAACTCGTTAAAGTCTCGAGTCCAGTTCGAGTTCGAGTTCGAGTCGAGCGTTTACTAAATATTTGAGAATGAACGTGTGTCGGCAAAATATAAAAAATGTGATTACATATAAATAGAAGAAAATGAAAATGTGGTGGAAGATTATATATATATATATATATATATATATATAAATTTTGATACATAAATATGTATAAATTTTAGCTTATATATGTTTATTTATTTTAGAAATTAATAATTTAATTTAGGGTTTAAAAATTTAAGTAGCAGATTAAATTTTAGAATTTAAGATGTTAGAATTAATAATTTAGATTTTAAATTTTTAAGAAGATTTCTGTAATTTTTTAACATATATTTATTTATCGGTTAAAAACCACGTGATACAAATAAATATATGATATTAATTGTACTATTACTGTGAAATTATGAGCCACCTACCCATCAAGTCTTTGTCTGTCATCTTTATTTTCTCTTGACTTTATTATGCCTTTTTATTTGGCTTATTTGTGAACGTGAGTGAGGCTCGCCGAGGGGTAAAAAAAGGGAGGGGGGAGGGGGAAGGGGGGGATTATGATTATTTTTTATTATGTTTTAATATTAAAAAATTAAATTTAAGACGTAAATTTAAATTTTAAACCTTACATCATACGCCTTAAAAGATATACTTTACTTTAAAAATTTTAAACTCTAATCATAAACTCTAACCTTAAATCATAAACATTATTTTTAATGTAAGAACATAAATAAAACACTAAAAAATAGAGGATTTCTATTTTAAAAAAACACTATGTTAAAAAGGTCGGGGGACACGAGAAAGATAGCTCTCTGAGATTTTCAAAGGAAAAACGAGAGAAAAATTAATTTGGCGATCTTGACCATTTTTTATTGGAAGTTAATTCGTGCTCCGATCGAATTAATTTTTATCCCGGCACTAATGTCCTTTGTACTTTGACAGAAAGTTCAATGTAGTGCCTAAATTTTAAACGCGTTCAATGTGCCACCTGAACTTTTCTTCCGTGACCCACGCGCCTTACACCATTATCCTGTGATGTAGTGGGCCACGTGGCAAGCTTCTATGTTGCTACGTAAATTTTTTTATTAAAAAAAGTCAAGAAAAAAATTAATCAAAAAGGCCTTTAAACAATTCGACCATTTTATTTTATAAAAAAACCTCAAAATCTTCTTCTTCTTCTTCCTTCATCTTCCTCTCCCTCTCTCTTTTTTTTTTCCTTCGGCTACTTCCATTATGAACCTTAAGCGTTTTCATTTTTACATCATCATTTAATCCATGCAATATATACATCAATTCTATTACTTCCCAATCCACACCCTATAATCCTAGAACACTCTGCCATATCTCATTTACGTCACCATCAGTTCGAGTTAAGCAACCATGGCGGATAACAATTCCAAGAACAAAATTCAATGATTTCCTTTTCTGTCTAAAGGAAACTAAGAACTGGGTCTTCGTTCTTTCGATGAGAAAACTATTTTCTTTTTAGATTTTTTGCAGGGAGACAAGAAAAAAGATTTATTTAGAGTTCAAGAATTCAATGCCATTGAAGCTGCCAAGAAAAGGGTTTTCAGAAGAAAAGCCTTGGATCCTCAAATAGCTATGGAATCTGGAAAAAAAATCATTTTTTCGTACCAAAAATCTTAATTTTCCTATTAGATTTCCATTAGGGTTCATAATAAAAAAAAGTACCATAAGAAAAAGAAGAAAAGTCAGTGAAGAAAATGAACGACATGATCTCTTTTTTTTATTTTTTTACTTTATAAAATAAAATGGTCAAATTTCTTAGATGCCCTAAAATTATTTTTTCTTTAACTTTTTGACTGAAAATGTCATGTGGCACCATAAGAACTTGTCATGGGTCCTACCACATCACAGGTTAACGGTGTTAGGTTGGGAAGCATTCTATATAATCGAAAAAATTATAAGGGGCACATTGAACGTTTACAAAGTTTAGGCAACACATTGAACTTTTTGTAAAAGTACAGGGGCATTGGTACTATTATCCCTAATTTTTAAGCAGTAGTTACATGATTAGGAGTTTTTTTTAACTATTGGTATCCAACTCATTAGTTAATTAATTTAGATTGGATACTGCAAAGGTCAATTATGGGATGACTCTCTTTACCCAATTTTCTCTATTCACAACACCATGACTCGACCCCTTTTATCTCGCTTAAAGGATCTAATGCCTCATCCCACTAGACCAACTGATTATTGGTATGATTAGAAGTTTTTAGTTTTGTACTATCGGATTTTTCGTCTAAATATTATAACATTGAAAAATTAGGTTTCGATAATTTAATATTAAAATATGAAAAAATATTCTATATACTGGCGGTAGAAAATTTGTTTTCACATACGTCTAGTTTATAAGATTTAGAGATTATAGTTTAGGGTTTAGGTTTTAGTACTTTTGGTTAAGGTTTAATGTTTAAAAATAAATTTTACGGTTAAAAGTTTAGAGTTTAGGGTTTTAGTGTTATTTTATTGGGGTTTTTTATGGATTGCTTATCCCAACAAACCCAACAAACTGTTGGGCCCTACATATTTTATGCTCCCCACGTACTGCCATCTTATCTTTTGCAAATCCAGACTCGTTCCATCAACACATGGCCCATGTCTCATTTTCTCACGTGCTCGTCTGCATTATATATTATCAAACCATGATTTATATTTTACTTTGGTATTGAAATTTTAAAATGTTTTAATTGAGTTCATAAATATCAGTATTTCAGGTAGGGGTAATCATTCTATCAAGTTGAGACCAGCCAAGTCAAAATATTTATAGTTAATCAAGTTGACTAGTTATATATTACAACTCAAACTTTATTTTAAAAAAAATCAATTTGATTTGAGTTTATAAAATACGAGTTGAGTTGGATTGTTTTTGTTTATGTTCAAATTTAATTTTAAATGTTTATAATGTTATGTGACTAATTAATTCCAATCTAAACGGCTTTCTTTAACCATGTATGATATACATGCATATTTCTTTATATTTTTTCATGTGGTATACATATAGCAGACAAAGTTGAGGAACTCGACTGCAACTTAAAAATCTATTCACTAATTACTAAAAGTTTCAAGTTTTTCGAACTTCCATTTCATAACTCAAACTTTATTTGAAATTTTTTCGAGGTGAGTCGACTTTAAGAAATTACGGGTCAATCATAAGTCGAGCTTTTTCGCATCAAATCGGTTCAAAAATTCATTTTTTTCAAGTCAAATCAAGTTTTGTTCACCTCTAATCCATGTTGATCTGCATTAAATATGTAACACCCCTAACCCGGGTTAGGAGCGAGGGGCGTTACCGGAACCGAAAAACAGAAAATCGAAAACAAAAAATCATTCTTAATTAAGTTATTCATATTAATGCGCACGCGGAAAGTGGGCTAACAAAAAAATTTTCTAAACATAAACGACTAAACAAAACTTCTTTAATCTTACTTAACAAATTTACAAGCCAATTTAAACTTTTCCTATTATCATTATCGAATTCCAATTTCATATCTATAACATAACCATTCGGCCACTATGCTTTCTATTTAGCCAATTAATTCAAATCATTAACTAATAGGTTACCAAATTACTATTTCGAATATAATTGCATCCACATGCCGAATGCTTAAGCTATTCATTATCATACCATTTGAAATCTTGATTAACTTAGTCTAGGTGATTTTTGAATTAAACCAATTACCAATAATTAATTACATCAATTTTGCATACAAGGCATAAAGATTTCATATACCATAGCATTTGATTTTCTTTCATTAGATCATTACAAAATATCAAGTTTTTATATGCCCCTAAACCATGTCAAGCTATTAACTATGTACCACAAAAAGAATCGGCAAGACCACTAGCTCGACTTACATTTATATACAATAAAATAATGAGGCTTTCTACTTAAATACAAAACATGCTTCTAGCCTCCTAAACGCATCATGGAGCATATAATCTTAAACACCATCGCAGACTTAAACTACGACCAAACAAAACAAAACGAGCCCTTAGACAAACTTCAAAGCCACCATCTTGGAGTCTAAAGATAAGACTAAGATCATACATATTTCTGAACTTGTAACTTGATCCAATCGAATGCTAGCTTTAAGGTCCAAGCGATCCTGCTAAAGTTAGGAAGAAGAAAACAACGAAGCGTTAAGTACAAATTGTACTTAGCGAGGTAATGTTAAATCTAATTCATTCTTGAGTTTTTAATGTGATCAAGCATTGAGTTTACTTAGCTAGGTTTATTAACATCCAAATTATACCCAACTAAGCTTACGAAAATCAAATACACATAGCATCATGCATAACATAATCAACATTCATAACTCATGCTCGAATACATTTCAAACAACATTGATTCAACCACATGCTTCAATTCGATTCGATCAATACCATAATTCAATTTAATTTCTAGCATACTTGATTTCATGCTTACGATCGAAATAACCAAAATTTCATGCCAATCTATACATAGCATCATAAATTTATCAAAGCAAAATCACAAATTTTCCATAAGCATATCATTCGAATAGGTCACAAACCATTAACCAAAAATCAGAAATTATTAAACTTATCACATCCCAATTTCCATGTATTCGAACAAGGCCATTGCCCGCTTTACATATAATCGGACTTTATAAGCATATCATATGCATTATATCATAATCGGAAGGACCAATTTTCACAAAAATACATTCATTAATTTCACATCATATCATACCAAGTCATAACAATCCATTTATCCACTTCATAAGATTTACATAATTAAGTAATTCCATTTAATTTAATTAGGTTATATTGTATTTTATTTCATTACCCTAGGTAGAGTAGACGAATCAGATATTCAAGCCATCAAGAGAGTACCAAGTACCAAATAATGGTTGCACGAAGCAACAAATAATGGTTGCACGAAGCAACAAACAATGGATGCCCATTAACATCAATGTGTCTTGAACAGCAATCAAGAACACTTTATCATCAAGTCGATGAGTACACAAGGTACTAACAATGGTTGCACAAGGCAACAAGCAATGGTTGCACGAAGCAACAAACAAGAGAGCTTAGACTCTAGGCATGTCGTACTATCTAAAACTTCTAATCGACCGAGGGCATTTTATTCTTGTTAATTTATTATTCATTACTTTATTTAGCATATACATTTTTCATAATTCAATTTGCATGCTCTTTCAATCACATAGTTGTGCCAATTCACATAAATCATGTTAATTAGTTTCATACTTCATTCGATCATATCATCATACACGGTAGCAATTTCACATATAGTCACATGTATATTAAGCATAGCAAAAGTACCATAGGGCAGTCCACATACTCATATAATCAAGCATTATCAAGAATCCAAATTCACACATTTTCAACATACAAATGATCACATAGGCAGTCCACATTTGCACATATTCAGATATTATCAAAATCCAAATCAAGCATAGAAATCATGGCATTTAAAATCACATAAAATAGTCTGCATTTTCACACATTCAAACATTAGCCAAAAATCTCAAATCATGCATCAATTTTTCCTTTGATCTCCTTCCCTTACTAAACACATTACCAAATATCAATTAGGTCCAATTTCATGCTAAGAAATCATAAATTACACAATATTAAGGTGGTTCGGTGTAACCCCCTCGTCTCGGTCTGGACGGCTGACCGGTCCGAGTAGGCTACACGGGGAAAACCGAAGCGAAACCCGTTAAGGCTCCCTTTCGGTTAGCAACCCTATTTTTTCCTTTATCTTTTCTAGATGCCTTTATTAAATCCTATGTGATAGGACACGCAGCGAACAACCACAGATACAAAACCCACAAGACATGCAATTAAACAGCCCAATTATCCCTTTTTAAGCAGAATGTATCGATACACCTACAGAGGGTATCAATACGCCTTGACCAAGGTCAACATCCTTCAGTCAACAGAGGAAGACCGTATCGATACAACCCTTGAACGTATCGATACGCCCTTCTCGGTCAACATCTCGTGGTCAACGAGATAAACCCATACCGATACACTCAGAGCCCGTATCGATATGCCAAAGTCTCACCAATTTCTCGGATTTCCAGTGAGCTTTGAGCGTACCGATACGCCCTCGTATATCGATACACCAAGCCAAAACTGAGTCATAGAGGGCAAACCGTATCGATACGGCCCTCAGGCGTATCGATACGCCCTGCTCTGCAAGACCTCAAAATTCAGCAAAACAATACAAGACTCGACTCTAAATGCATTTTGAGACTTCCCTAGCTACACTCAAACATACATACAACACCTATCAACCAAAATCTAAACATACGAGGCATCCAACATGATCAAACATCATTCAACCAAGGGATTCATGTATCCATTCAAAAGAATACATAGCAAATGAGTTTCATGCCTTAGCAAACAAACATGAAACATTCATATAAGGCAATCTAAACATGGTTTTACAAGCCAAGCATGACATCCAAAAGCCCAAGCAACACAAGCATCCAAAAGATATGGCCATAAGCCTTCCAACAAACACTTAGGCATCAACATAAACATGGTTTACAAATCCATCAACATAAGGCACTCACAACATAAAGCCAACACAAAGAAGTCTAGATACACGCTCCTAAAACATGTAGCATTTCCCATTGCTAAACTACTACATTATTTAATAAACCATACTTGAGCAAACTACAACACGCTTGGACGCCCTTTTCTTGCTCCTTGCTAACTCCAAGCTAAAGATCTGCATTGTCGGAAAAAGGAGAGCATAAGCATAAAGCTTAGTGAGCGGAGCTCAAAAACATAACAACGACAATGCAGGGTTCAAAGCTTTCTTTAAAATAAAGGCCAACACATACAATTCATCCAACGACCTAATCCTTCTACTAACATACAAGTCCAACCACAAGACAACAATATAGATATTTATCATGGCATCACACTTCATGGTATGCATAAAGGCATGATCCTAGATTAAAGCAAAACCATAAAAAGAGAATGATATAGTGAGACACAACATGAACAATACATGGTATGCACAAGCATAACCAAAACACACACGGTGGGACTACACATCACCGTTTCGACTAGTAGTTTTCCAATGGGACTACACATCAAAGTACTCTTCTACTAGTCACTACCGGAGGGACTACACATCACCGGAGTCTTATACCACTCGCTACCGACGGGACTACACATCACCGGAGCAACGACAACCATCACGTGAGGTTCGACACAAACCATGCAACACGATATACAATCACCATCATGCGACATGTGCTCACTATATCATGCACAACCAAAACAAGTTGTAACAAAATCCACAACTAGGCACTCACTTACTACTTACAATCTTACCAACCACAATTGGTCTTACTCACCATTTTCGTGCACAACCTGCACCAACTTACCCATACCTCACAAGGCATATCAACAACACCATTGATGCCATCATACATGATTAACGACATAATAATAATAAGTAACATGCTCCCTCCCAAAGTATTGGAATTTCATGCATATCAAGTTATCAACTTACTCTTGAGTTTAGATTGACTTTTCAAGCCCAATCTAGACTCTCTCAAAACCAACTTTGAACCAAAACGATACTTGAAATCATTTCCACATTCACATGCTTGAACCAATTGCTCAAAACCATTTAAAACATTTTAACCACTCACCTTACTTCCTTAAGCAAACCAAACAAAGTCGACTCAAGCCTCCTCAACTTCCGGATTCGATCCTGAAGCTTCACCAACGCAAATCCTTGCTTCTGATCATCCCAACACAATCAAATTAACCTCAAATCAGTCCACAAAACAATGTAGCAACCCGGAACACAAACCAAGCACAAAACACATGTTTTTCGAGCTAAGGACAACCCCAAAATGCCATTCCCGAGCAGCCCTTATGCACCGTCCAAAACCAACGATTCCCACACTCAAATTACTCCCGAAAGCTTCCAAAACAACCCTTATACATAGCCTAACCATCGGCCCACAAATTCTCACACAAAACACCCCCAAAACTCAACGTTTCAACTCTCTAAAACCTCCCTAAAACCCAATTTCGGGAAACACCATAAAACCATGTAAAAATCGGATATGTTGGACCTTATAGATAACAAACAACTCATATAACATTAATAGATCAAAAGCTATAGTTAAAGCTAATAAAGTTCACATTTTTAAACCAAGCTTTCAAAACTCCAAAATACAAAATCATGGGTTTTAATGAAATCTAAGAGTACAAGCATGTAGAGGAAAGAAAGGACAAGTCAAATATATGTTTACCTTTCGAAAATCACCAAAGATGGGGAAGAATGGTGATGGAATAGTGGTTCCAATGGAGGGAGAGGTTTTGTCGTTGAAATTTTGAAAAAGGGGGAAGAAGGTGAGTTAAATGGGAGTTTTAAAATAAAAATGAGCTTTTATTTCCCAAGACCCAATATTTACAAGAGTGCCATTAATGAAAACTGGTCTTCTTCTACTATTCCAAAATCCATGAAACTTTGGGTGCTTATTTAATTTAAAATTGGGTCCAACATATTAAATGAATTTTTAAAACGAGAGGAAAACCCGAAATATTATTTTAATATTATTTTCATCCGACCCCCAAACCCGGGTGTTACAACTCTCCCCCACTTAAGGAAATTTCGTTCCCAAAATTTATCAGACAGGAAGAGTCACTGACACATACTCCTCCACACTTTCTCTCACCACAACATACTAACTAATTCAGTAAACTTACCACCCAACATTAGCTATCTAATGCTAAGATCTCAACTGGTTCTTCATAGCTTGTCAATTTTAAACTAAACTCAATCTATTTAACAACATAGCACGGGACAAATCTGACTCACACTTCCGAATCATAGATATACAGAACACATTACGAACCCCTTTCTAACTCTGGTGGTAACCGCGACTGATAAACAACAGAACTAGCCCGATTCACAATCTCATACGGCGCTATTGGAATACTTGTCCGATAACTTTTTCTGACTGACCATCTGACTTCAACAGGTAGCCAAACACTATGCAGATGTCTTCAAAAATCTAGTTGAAATCACGAATCTCTATCGGCCACTATCGACTTCAAGACATTGTACAACTCACACTCTTGCCAAGGTACAACTCCGCCATCTTACGCAAGGTACAAGTAACGTGAACATGTATAAAATGAGCACACTCGATGCAACTATCATTGCTTACACGGCTAAACTCTCCCGTAGGAAATCAAAGGCGAACCAGACACAAAGTCCATCAAATCTATTACCCACTTTTATTAAGAATCTTCCACGGATGTAACAAACTAGAAGAAACTGATGCTCGGCCTTGACACGCTGGCAAATTACACACTTACTCTCATGCTGAACCATATCATCCATCAACTCAATCCAGAAGTACTCATCTTCAACCCACAATACGTCTTCATACTACTCTGATGCAATACAAATGAACTGTCGTGTGTTTCGGCCAAAACAATACGTCTCAAAACACTACGTCAATCGGCACAACTATTCTATCTCTGAACTACGAAGCTCTATCATCTTCGAAACTATATTCTGAAAGTCTCCTTTCTGCTATGTCTTGCACGTGAGGTGCCAAGAACCTGTCTTGCAACTGTTTCTCTTTAAGTATCCGTCTCAAGGTAGGTTTAACATGAAACTCGATCACAAAACTACTATCATTCAATAAACTGAATCTGGCAAACATAGCTCATAACTCAACTACTAATCTAACAACAAGTATAACTCGGAACATCGGTTACTATGTTGGCTCTCTTCGGATTGTACTCAATAGTGAGATTACGGTCTTCAAGCAGTTCTAACAACTTATGCTGTTCAAGTTTCAGTCCCTCTTAAGTCTTCAAAGCAATTACAACTGTAATTAACTCTTCGTCTCGTGTCGGATAATTCTTTCAAAGTCTTTCAACTATCTCGATGAATAAGTCACAAATCTTCTGTCTTGCATAAGCACACAACCTAACCCTACATGTAACACATCATTATGGTTCACAAATTCTTTCTCTGGTATTGGCTAGATCAAGGTCGAAGTTTTCATCAAAGTTCTTTCGGTTACTCAAGGGCTCGTTGTCTCGCATCTAACCACACAAACTGAACATTCTTCTGTAGCACTTTGTCAAGGGAACAACTATCTTCGAAAGACTATTTACAAACCTCCAATAGTAACAACGCTAGACCTAGGAACTATAGATACCTGTCACAGTCTTCGGTTTCTTCCAACTCACATCTTCTTCTGCCTACTTAGGATTTACTCTAATACACTCGGCTGATCTACATGTCCTAGAAGAACATCTTCCTAGACTCGGAGTTCACGTTTGCTCAACTTGGCATACAATTGATTCCCTAATAGAATCCACAATACTAACTCCAAAGCTTGTCATGGTCTTCCTCGGTACATGAATATACCCACGTATCATCTAAGAGAGCTACTACAAACTGATCAAGGAGCTCAAGGAGTATTCTGCTCGACATCTCTATAAAAGTAGCTAACACACTAGTCAAACGAAACAGCATAACTCATAACTCAAGGCGATCACATCTTGCCCCGAAAATTGTCTTCGGTACTTCAACTTCTCTCACTTTCAACTGGTAGTAATCGGTTCTCAAATTAATCTGGAAAAGATTGGAGCACACCCAACTGATCAACAAATCACTGACGCTCAGAAATGGATACTACTTATTCACTGTCAACTGTTTCAACTGTCTGTAATCTAAACACATTCTCATATTGTCATCTCCCTTCTTCACAAATTGTACTGTCATACTCTAAGATGATGTACTAAGCCTAATTAATCTAAGGTCTAACAAAATCTCGTAGTTGATTCTTCAACATTCTCAATCCTTTCGGGAATCATACGATACAGAGTAAACAAAACAGGAGCAAACTCAGAGACGGTCTCAAAAACAAACTCTCCTTCCCTATCAAGAGACAAACCAGGCAATTCTTCCAAACACCTCTAGGATAAACACAACCCATTCTAACATTCTATGGTCCAATCCTCATTCAAAAATCAAATCCATCACATTTTGCTAGGCAAGCCTGTCAACCAAACTCAATCAATCATTGACTTCTAAAGCTGGATCAACATTCGATACAAAATCCACATTCCCACCTACTATTACAATCTCATAGTCCTCCGAAAGCTTTAAGAAAACTCCCATTGTCTCAAAGTCTACCCTAACTCTATGTTCTACAAGCCAATCCATGCACAGTTTCACATCAAAACCGTAAAAAGGCAATTCCATCGCATCTACTGGAAACACATGTCCCTGAACCATCAACGGACATCCCTTGTACATCTTTCTGACCACGACTGTATCCCCGAAGGAGCTAGTAACACTAAAACCTACCTCTAATATCTCACAAGGTAACTTCAACAACTTTGCAGGCCCACTCAAAATATACGAATGCGCAGATCTGAAATTAATCAGAGGAAACAAACTTAATGACCGTGTCGGATGATTACCTACCATAACATCAATATCATTCTGAAACCAACTCATAGGTCTTATCTTCTTTTACTAACTCTTATCAGGATTGGTCACATCGTTCTCTCTCAACAGAAACTAACTCATAGGCACGCTGACCCAAACAAACAAACTGTACCTCCAACTCTGGTAGTGCCATACTGCCCTGAACTAAAGCGATGAACTCTCTCATCAATCACATCCTCTAAAACCTCAGATTCACGATCACCAGCTCTAGGCCCACGCCTCGGTCTCATACTTGCCAAAGACAACAATACAACAATAAACAAAACACACAAGCAAGAATATTTAGGGTTAGCAAGAGCAAGGGTCCAAGGTGCTCAAGTATATTCTTTTACAAAATCTTTTCAAATAAGTAATAGTAGCAATAGAAACTCGACTCTACGCCTCAACACAACCATCATGCTAGCACATGCTTTCAAACACCGTACTAACAAGCAAACATCAAGCATACATGGCAAAACATTCACCGAGACATAACAACAACATAACACTTCAAACTTACCTCACTTACCTACCCGAGGTCTCGGAAACCTCAGGCTCTGATACCACCAAATGTAACCCCCTAGCCCCGGTCTGGACGGCTGACCGGTCCGAGTAGGCTACACGGAGAAAACTGAAGCGAAACCCGTTAAGGCTCCACTTCGGTTAGCAACCTTATTTTTTTCCTTTATCTTTTCTAGATGCCTTTATTAAATCCTATGTGATAGGACACACAGCGAACAACCACAGATACAAAACCCACAAGACATGTAATTAAACAGCCCAATTTTCCCTTTTTAAGCAGGCCGTATCGATACACCTACAGAGGGTATCGATACGCCTTGACCAAGGTCAACATCCTTCAGTCAACATAGGAAGACCGTATCGATACAGCCCTTGAGCGTATCGATACGCCCTTCTCGGTCAACATCTCGTGGTCAACGAGATAAACCCGTACCGATACACTCAGAGCCCGTATCGATACGCCAAAGTCTCACCAATTTCTCGGATTTCCAGTGAGCTTTGAGCGTACCGATACGCCCCCGTGTATCGATACACCAAGCCAAAACTGAGTCATAGATGGCAAACCGTATCGATACGGCCCTCAGGCATATCGATACGCCCTGCTCTGCAAGACCTCAAAATTCAGCAAAACAATACAAGACTCGACTCTAAATGCATTTTGAGACTTCCCTAGCTACACTCAAACATACATACAACACCTATCAACCAAAATCTAAACATACAAGGCATCCAACATGATCAAACATCATTCAACCAAAGGATCCATGTATCCATTCAAAAGAAGGCATACATAGCAAATGAGTTTCATGCCTTAGCAAACAAACATGAAACATTCATATAAGGCAATCTAAACATGGTTTTACAAGCCAAGCATGACATCCAAAAGCCCAAGCAACAGAAGCATCCAAAAGACATGACCATAAGCCTTCCAACAAACACTTAGGCATCAACATAAACATGGTTTACAAATCCATCAATATAAGGCACTCACAAAAAAAAGGCAACACAAAGAAGTCTAGATACACGCTCCTAAAACACGTAGCATTTCCCATTGCTAAACTACTACATTATTTAATAAACCATACTTGAGCAAACTACCACACGCTTGGACGCCCTTTTCTTGCTCCTTGCTAACTCCAAGCTAAAGATCTGCATTGTCGGAAAAAGGAGAGCGTAAGCATAAAGCTTAGTGAGCGGAGCTCAAAAACATAACAACGACAATGCAGGGTTCAAAGCTTTCTTTAAAATAAAGGTCAACACATACAATTCATCCAACGACCTAATCCTTCTACTAACATACAAGTCCAACCACAAGACAACAATATAGATATTTATCATGGCATCACACTTCATGGTATGCATAAAGGCATGATCCTAGATTAAAGCAAAACCATAAAAAGAGAATGATATAGTGAGACACAACATGAACAATACATGGTATGCACAAGCATAACCAAAACACACACGGTGGGACTACACATCACCGTTTCGACTAGTAGTTTTCCAATGGGACTACACATCAAAGTACTCTTCTACTAGTCACTACCGGCGGGACTACACATCACCGGAGTAACGACAACCATCACGTGAGGTTCGACACCAACCATGCAAAACGATATACAATCACCATAATGCGACATGTGCTCACTATATCATGCACAACCAAAACAAGTTGTAACAAAATCCACAACTAGGCACCCACTTACTACTTACAATCTTACCAACCACAATTGGTCTTACTCACCATTTTCGTGCACAACCTGCACCAACTTACCCATATCTCACAAGGCATATCAACAACACCATTGATGCCATCGTACATGATTAACGATATAATAATAATAAGAAACATGTTTCCTCCCAAAGTATTGGAATTTCATGCATATCAAGTTATCATTTCAAGTAATGAAGAACAAATGATGAAAGGGGAATTTAAAGAGACGATACACATCAACTTACTCTTGAGTTTAGATTGACTTTTCAAGCCCAATCTAGACTCTCTCAAAACCAACTTTGAACCAAAACGATACTTGAAATCATTTCCACCTTCACATGCTTGAACCAATTGCTCAAAACCATTTAAAACATTTTAACCACTCACCTTACTTCCTTAAGCAAACCAAACAAAGTCGACTCAAGCCTCCTCAACTTCCGGATTCGATCCCGAAGCTTCACCAACGCAAATCCTTGCTTCTGATCATCCTAACACAATCAAATTAACCTCAAATCAGTCCACAAAACAATGTAGCAATCTGGAACACAAACCAAGCATAAAACGCATGTTTTTCGAGCTAAGGACAACCCCAAAATGCCATTCTCGAGCAGCCCTTATGCACCGTCCAAAACCGACGATTTCCACACTCAAATTACTCCCGAAAGCTTCTAAAACAACCCTTATACATAGCCTAACCATCAGCCCACAAATTCTCACACAAAACATGTAACACCCGGGTTTAGGGGTCGGGTGAAAATAATATTTTAATATTATTCCGGGTTCGGTTTTATAATTTAAATAATGTTTCGGGTTTTGTTTTCAAATTAATTAATTGTGTTGATCATGTTTTGGAATTAAACCCCAAATAGCCATGGATTATATGCTCTTGTGAATATCTCATTTCATTAAGGGCAAAATGGTCTTTGGGCCTTTAAACTAAAACAAAACAAAATACCCCTTTTTTACTATTCATTGTCTTCTTCAAATTAAACTAACGGGTTGAAGAGCTCTCACTACAAAATCACTATTCCATCACATAGCTCCTCCATTTCAACTCATTTTCAAAAGGTAACACCATTTTTGACTTCTCATCAACTCCCTCTCTTCAAAAGTACACTTAGTTTTCATTTTCGTTAAGATTTTTGGAAAATGGAGTTTTGAAGATTTTGATTAAAAATGGAAACTTTATGTTGTTAAGCTTAATGTTTTGATTTAATATGGTTAGTTATGAATTCTAGGAGCTAAATGGTACCACATATGTGAATTTTGAATGGTTTTGAGCAATTCCCGAATTTGGGTATAAATGGGGTTTTTGGAAGGGTTTGGGTGAGTTTTGGGGGTTGTTTTAGGTGGGAATTGATGGTCCAATGTTAGTACTATGGATAGGGGTTGATTTGGGATCATTTGTGGGTACAATGGGTGTTGGAAACATGGATTTTGGATGTGGTTTTGGGGCTGCCTGAGTTTGTAAAATATGGGGTTGTTCATGGCTTGAAACATTGTAAATTGTATTTGAATTTGTGTTCCGGGTTGGTGTTTTGATGTTGGGCTGATTTGAGGTCATTTGAATATGCGATTGAGGTTGTTTGGACGCGGGAACTTGTGTCGGAGAAGCTTCGGGAAGAAATCCGGAAACTTGAGGGTGGTTGCTTGCTTGGCTTGGAGCTTGGAAGCTTAGGTGAGTGGTTAAATATTTTTAAAATGGTTTTGAGTATTTGGTTCAAGCATGTGAACCGAGGATGGGCTTGGTAAACCCACCTAGAGTTGGGATTAGAGTGGTAGCCTAATCCCAAGCTTTGATTAGAGATTTTGGTTGCACTCTTTAATGGTTGTTTATGCCTCGTGTTAAATTGTGATGGTGTTGGTTATGTATATGTTGTATACATGTATGTTGAGGCATGTTTGATGCATTGTTATATGCATGTTGATGATAAATATGATATGGATGTACAAATGAATGAAATATGATGTGATAATTGTTGTGATGATGTACATGTAGTGTTGACATGTGAAATGATATTATGAGGCGATTGTATGATCCGAGGATCATGGTGAGTACATGCTAGGTATGGAAATGTGGACTGTGCATGACGGTAAGTCATGGTGAGTACGTGCTAAGCACGTAAGTATTATGAAATGGTATTGTGAAAGATTAATGAAATGTGTAGTATTGGCACTAGTATGCTTGGGTACAAATGATCGATCATTAGGATGTCTAGTGTGCACACGTGAGTCAAAATGCGCGCGTGGTCTTGATGATGGTAGTCATCAAGATGGAGTACGGGTTCGCCCGGAAATCTTCATATATATATTAGTCGGTGATGAGTGGAATCCCATCGACGGGCGTGAGGATGAGTGGAATCCCCTCCGCGTGAAACGAGGCGTGAGGATGAGTGGAATCCCCTCCGCGTGAACGGTGATGAGTGTAATCCCACCGTCAGGTAGTGGTTATGTTGTTGGATGTGAGTTCCAACAGTTATCCGCGTATTCGAGTCATAGCTAGGTGCCAATACGGATTGTGGTTTATGTTGCCAATATGTGATTATTTGTGAGCCAATGTGATTTGGGATGTATTGCTAACATGGTTTAATATGTGTGATTACATATGTCGTGGACTTAAACATGTTGGGCATGGCATGATATTGAATATATGTTCATGCATCATGCGTAGATTGGCTTATGTGGATCAAAGGTAAGATCATGCATTATACCTTGGTTGTAAGCTCGTGCTTGAACCCTGCATTGTCGAGGTTTGTTTTAAGAGCTACCCTCACTAAGCTTTTATGCTTACGCTCATTTTTGTTCGACAATGCAGATCAGTAGCTTGTGGGTGGCAAGGGCAAGGAAAGGCCTCCAAGTGTTGCTTACGGTTAGCTCAAGTATGATCTTTAAATTGTAAGATAGTAATAGTAAAGCAATGGGATAGGTGTCGTTGCTTGAGCCTTTTGAATTATGTTGTTGTTGATGTTGTTTAGGAGCATGTTAGACTCCTCGTTTGTGCTTGTTAATTGGCCTTTGGGATGTATGCCATGCTTGTGACCATGTTAGTATTTTGCTACCTAGAATTGTCTAAGTGTTGGTCATGTTAAAGTTATCACCCTTTTTTATATGCTTGATGTATGGCTTGTGATGTTGTGCCTTGGTGTTTAGCCTCGTTTTAATGATGTTCAAGCATGCTTGTATGTTGGTTTGCCTCTAGGATTGTTGTTAGTATGTTGTTGGAAGTTTTGGTGGGGTTTGGGGGCACCCTTGTGCCTTAAATCAGCCAAAACCAGTCTGCAGACAGGGGGCGTTTCGAAACGGGTTACCCTGTTTCGATACGGGCCCTTTGTTTTTGGCCGAGCGTTTCAAAACGGGTAGGGGCCGTTTCGGTACACTTTTGCTACTGGAATTTTGAGAAATTGGCGAGATGAAGGTGTTCCGAAACGGGTCTGTGGTGTTTCGAAACGGTCAAATCTCGTTGACCACGAGAAGTTGACCAGGGAGGGTGTTTCGGAACGGTTGACCCCCGTTCCGAAACGGCTTCCTCGTGTAGGCTCTTAAGTGTTGACCAGGTCAAGGCGTTTCGATACACCTTGAGGGTGTTTCGAAACGGCCTGTTAAATCACATAAAAACGGGCTGTTTTGCTTAGGTTGTTCGAGTTATTGCTTTGCGAATGTTTGTCTTCCGTTGCTGTGATCACATAGGAATTAAATGTGCATTTAGAGAAGATTAATTTTAAAAGAAATTTTCTGGGTCGTTAATCGAGGAGGAACCTTAACGGGTTTCGCTTCGGTTTTCCCCGTGTGACCCACTCGGATCGGTCAAGCGTCTGGACCGGGACGAGGGGGTTACAAAACACCCCCAAAACTCAACGTTTCAACTCTCTAAAACCTCCCTAAAACCCAATTTCGGGAAACACCATAAAACCATGTAAAAATCGGATATGTTGGACCTTATAGATAGCAAACAACTCATATAACATTAATAGATCAAAAGCTTTAGTTAAAGCTAATAAAGTTCACATTTTTAAACCAAGCTTTCAAAACTCCACAATACAAAATCATGGGTTTTAATGAAATCTAAGAGTACAAGCATGTAGAGGAAAGAGAGGACAAGTCAAATATATGTTTACCTTTCGAAAATCACCAAAGATGAGGAAGAATGGTGATGGAATAGTGGTTCCAATGGAGGGAGAGGTTTTGTCGTTGAAATTTTGAAGAAGGGGGAAGAAGGTGAGCTAAATGGGGGTTTTAAAATAAAAATGAGCTTTTATTTCCCAAGACCCAATATTTTCAAGAGTGCCATTAATGAAAAATGGTCTTCTTCTACTATTCCAAAATCCATGAAACTTTGGGTGCTTATTTAATTTAAAATTGGGTCTAACATATTAAATGAATTTTTAAAACGAGAGGAAAACCCGGAATATTATTTTAATATTATTTTCACCCGACCCCCAAACCCGGGTGTTACATTCGGACACTAGTCCCAACCCTAATACAAAATTACACTCACAACTCCTTAAGCTTGATCTTGAATTAAGTTGCTCTTGTTTCTTCCCCTCGATTGATCGATCATAGCTTCCTCCAAAGTCTCTTCACAATTTCGATCTTAATTCTCAACATAAAACGAGTACACACTATATTAGAGAGCAATTCAATCATAATTACTCTTCAAATTCAAACATGAACATACATTTTCAAATCCGATTTTCTATTAAACTAGTTGGAGGACTAGTTAGTGTTTTAATCATATCTTTTTAATTACTAATCCAAAATTCACTTATCATATACTATTAGAAAGGTATTAAACTCAGTTTTCCACTCATATAAACCTCATGTTTTTATCTTATTCGAGTAAATGCAGTTTATTACTTAAATATACCCATTTTCGATAAATCTGGACAGCTTGTACTGCCTAACTTTAAAAATTTATATCTTCTAATTTACATATTGGAATTGAGTTCTGTTTTCTCTCAGTGTTTCTAGACATACCAAAATTTATACAGTAAAAATTTCAATTCGAAATATCTTATATCCAATTTTTGGTGAATTTCCAAAGTTACATCTTATGACTTGTGTTTCACTGGACATCTTACTTATTTATCACCTTTAGCTTAAAACTCATCTAATTACATCATTCAAAGTCCAAATTCACTTATAGAATGACTTATACTATTCTTCCATGACATTTTACAATCCACATTAACTTTTAATTTCAACGGTCAGGTACTCAATTTTACTGATTTTCCAATTCAGTCTCTAATTTCCATTATTTCCGAATACATGTCCAATCTTAGTTCTAATCGAATTTTTCCCTTTTTAATTCGTTTTTTTTCCAGCAAACCAAAAGTAGTTCCTCATAGAATTCTTATTTCTTTACAACTTTCTCCTAATAAGAATTTTCTAATTTAGTCTCTAATCATACCAATTTTCCAATTATCCATGACTTTACACTTTCTCTCAAAACAGCCCTTTTATGAATCTATTCATAATTTCTCAATTAGTTTTTCAAGGATTTCATTAGCTCAACTTATTATATTCATCAAGACTCTCATAACTTCATGTTTATACAAATTTTAAGTTTGCATGCATGGTGTGTTACATAACCGAATAGCTACAATGAGAATAGAACTTACTTCTTGATTTTCTTGTTATCACTAGCTACCCTTCTCAATTCCTAGCTTAATCCTTCAAACATGCAAGCTAATCCTTCACCATTTGAGCTTCAAAAATTTCAAACCTTTGAGCTTCTATTATCTCCATTTTCTCTCAAACCTCACGGCAACAAGGAGGAGAAATGATGGAGAGAAGACATCCTCCCTAATTTAGGGGATTTGATAGCCTCTAAATTTACTTAAGTGTCCTTTAACCTATCTCTTTTATTATCATTTTATTAAGGGCAGCCCTAAGGACTTTTCATTTTTAACATGCAATTTTCAAACATTATTTTTATTTTAATTTGGTCATCAATTTTCCTTTGCCAAGTTTTCTTTAATTTCCCAATTTGGTCCGATTTCCACGAGGAATGTACCACTTTTCGATTTCTTTTAATTCCTCAAACTTCAACACTTAGGATCCACTAATTCATCACTCGGCTAAATTTCTTAATTCAAAATCTTAATTACTTTCTAATTCGAATTGGTGCAATAATTGCCCAATTAAGAAATTCAAGGACCAAATTGAATAATTCACTTTATTGCAAACTCAATTGCTTCTAAGAATAAATAAATAAATTAAATTAAACGGCTTTAAATTCTAGGACGGAAATGTGGGTGTTACAAAATATCCTTAAATGTTTTAATTGATTGATATTATATGAAACTTATTAACAAATCAAGACGTCCGACTGGCACGTCGTACGTCGTTTCGGCGATCTCGAGTTGGGGGAAATGATCGGCTAGGTCCGACGATCAAAGGGGTGTGTTCATGGGCGACGAGCGGCGGTAGAAGAGACGGAGATTTGGGAGTTTGGGTTTGGAAAATTTTAGGGATTTGGAGATTGTTTTGTAAAAATTGAAGAATTTCAGGATTCTTTGAAAAAATTAAAAAAATTGTTTTTTATTACAAAAATACAAATATTGTCGTGTGTCAAGAATTAATTGGTTAACGGATTTTTTAAACGATAGTGAACTATCATGCACTAAAATTGTAACATTATAAACTTCAAGCATCTATTTAAAAAATACTTTAAGCCTCTAAAGTTCAAAAAATGTATAATTTAAGCACTTATTTTTTTTATTTAAACCTAATTTTTAATAAAAACAAACAACATAGTATTTTTATTTGTACATAACTAAATAAATATATCTTTGTGTACGTAGTGCAGACTACCAAATAGCAGTTTTTATTGTAAGTTTAAAAATTTGTCATAAATTGTGTAAAACAAATTAGGAGCAGAACCTTTATATCATCGGAAATGTGAGTGCACATTGGGTCGTTGGGTTAAATATGAATAATAAAACCTATTGAATTGTGTCGGTGAGAAAGTAACGTTGTTATTTAAAAAAAAAAAATAAGTTTAAACAGTTTGTTCACATGTTTTTGTATATTTTTAAAAGACTGAGAATAAAGATACTATCATGTAATCACACTAAAATATTTTGGTGTGATTACTGATTAGGATCTAATAGTATTGTATCTCATCTCGTAAAATTATGATATTGCTGCTACGACAGGAAGTTCCTGGCGCTTTGCGCATCGCGTGGTGTATAGGGTATTCTTAGAAAAAAATTATATGTTCTTTTTCGGTACTACTTTTTATGCTCTAATAATAATAAAATAAATTGTAAGCTCTAACCCTAACTTTTAAATCTTAAACTTAAAAAATGCACTCTACCCATCATTTTCAAAACCCTAACCCAAAATATTAACCTTAACTTTAAACCTTAAACTTAATTTTTTTAGTGTTGGACATAAAAATCATCGAAAATGTTGAGGATATCTAATCGTATTTCTAGCATTTACGTGCATCATGGGCGATTAAGTCATCTCACGTGCCTTAACATTTAATTATGTGCATCTCGTTGGTCTGTGTATATGAGTTTATCTAACATTTTTTTTGTTGTTGATAAATTATGTGTTCATTTTATAGTTTATATTCGGGATTCGGGATTCTTCTTCTTAATAATATTTTTTTAAGGTTTAAATTGTGTCTTCTCCTTAGAAGAATAACATCTAACCATTATTTATTGTGGGTTAATAAATAATCTTAAAATGAGTAAATGCCTTAATTATGTTTCTGAAATAAAATAAAATATTAAATATATGTTCCTAAAATGGTAGTGATGTTGACAAGCTCCTGATATGTATATGCCATGCCCCTTATATGAATTGAGATAATAAAACATCTTGTAACCCTCAAAAAAATAAAACATCTTGTAAAATAATGAATATGAAATAGATATAAAAATAAATAATTCTGTTATGTTCAGACATGATATAACATGAATATATGAAAGATTATATTATTCAAACCGAAAAAAACTTTATATACCTAGTGAGTAATTTACTCAGCGGAAAATTTTATAACGGGCGACGAATATTGTTGAACACTACTAACGATGAACACCGATAAACACCATTAATTATTTAAAAAAATTTAAAATTATAAAGGACTAAAATTATAATTAAAATTATCTCTTAAAAAATAAAAATCAAATTTAATAGTTACTTTATAATATTTTTAATAGGTTAGAATCAAATATACTCAATTCTCCTAAACCCTAACAAAATCAATCTCTTAAAAAATAGAAATCAGTTTATAATCTTTTAATAGATTAGAATCAAATATACCAAACTCTCCTAAACCTAAACCCTAACAAATATACCCAACTATTTTAATATGAGGGGTTGAATTTGTTAGGGTTTAAGTTTAGGAGAGTTGGGTATATTTGATTCTAATATATTAAAAATTTATAAACTGATTTCTATTTTTTTAAGAGATTGATTTTGTTAGGGTTTAGGAGAATTGGGTATATTTGATTCTAACCTATTAAAAATATTGTAAAGTAACTATTAAATTTGATTTTTATTTTTAAGAGATAATTTTAATTATAATTTTAGTCATTTAGATTTTTAAAAAAATTTAAAAAATTAATCGTGTTCATCAATAGTGGTGTTCAGTAATGTTCGTCGCACGCGGTATACTCATCCTTACCCATATGATATACTAACTTAAGTGGAAAAAAATTCAACCTTAAATAAATAGTGTAAAAACATAAATTTAATGTAGAAGACAAAAGTTATTACTCCATTAATTAATTACCTCTCTTTTATTAAGTCAAGTAATTAAATATGAGTGAAAATTTAATTATTTCAGAAGTAAGAAGAAGAAAAAAAGAGTAAAAAGTAGATAATAAGCTTAAGGGTGTAAAAAGCACCTAAATTAAAAAAAATTAAACTCCTTTTTATGTACTCAATTAAGCTTTTGGATCAAGATATAATTTTAAAAGATTAATTTTGTTAGGGTTTAGGAGAATTGGGTATATTTGATTCTAACCTATTAAAAAATATTATAAAGTAACTATTAAATTTGATTTTTATTTTTAAGAGATAATTTTAATTATAATTTTAGTCCTTTAGATTTTTAAATTTTTTTTAAAAATTAATTGTATTCATCATTAGTGATGTTCAGCAATGTTCGTCGCACGCAGTAGACTCATCCTTTACCCATCTGATATACTAACTTAAGTGGAAAAAAATTCAAACTTAAATAAATAGTGTAAAAACATAAATTTAATGTAGAAGACAAAAGTTATTACTCCATTAATTAATTACCTCTCTTTTATTAAGTCAAGTAATTAAATATGAGTGAAAATTTAATTATTCCAGAAGTAAGAAGAAGAAAAAAAGAGTAAAAAGTAGATAATAAGCTTAAGGGTGTAAAAAGCACCTAAATTTAAAAAAAAAAATAAACTCCTTTTTTTGCACTAAAAAGTAGATATTAAACTCCTTTTTTTGCACTCAATTAAAAAAATTAAAAAGCACAAATTTTGATCATTAAATTTTTATATTTTTTAGATCTGTTGATGCAGTGCGTCGTGTCACAATGTTTCCACTTGACATTTTCATAATTTTTTTATTTTACTTAAAAAATTCTTTAAAAGTCTTAAAAATTATAAATGACTTGTAAAATTTATAAAAAAAATATTTTTTTGAAAAAATATATAAATGCAACACGATAAAACTGTAGTGTATCATGTGCCAATAATATCTAAAGAAAAAGTGTTAAGATTTAATGGTCAAAGTTGGTCAAAGAGCTTAATTGATCAAATTTCATGGTTCTCAAATTTCGTGGTTCTAGGGCTTAATTGGGTGAAAAAAGTTGAGGGGCTTAATTATTTTTCTCTCAAAAGTTTAAGGGCTTCTTACATCCTTAAGTCTAGGTAATAATATTTATGCTTGTACACTTGTAAGCAAAAATAACTATTTTAAATTTATATATTTATAGTAAGACCATTAATTTTTCCCGTGAAAAATAGTATTAAACATTCATCTACTTAAAAAATTACATATCTCATTATAAAAATAAGTAAGGTTCACATATGCGTTTATCTTAAATGCTATTAACAAATAGAACAGGAAATATTTTTATATGAACTTAGTTTCATAGTTCTAATTTTATTTAGCTATTAAAAAAGTATATTTGGATTTTTAGTCTAAATTGATATTTGAACTTTTGTCACATATTTATGTACTTCACTTGGTGTTAAAATATATGTCATTTTTTAAAAGTAGATGAATGCTCAATATCTTTATCCGCAAAAAATAAATAATTTTACCGATAAAAATATAAATTTAAAATAGTTGTTTTTACTTTTGAGTGTACAAGACATAAACAAAAGAAGAGACAAAATTGAATAGTAGAAAACGACATATCCCTTCATCTTCAAGCTTAGGTGCTCATTAGAGTGTGTGTAAAAAGTCTAATTCGAGTAACCCGATTTTAAAATTTGAAAACCCGTTCCGTTTTTTTTATTTTCAGGTACTTCATATCAAATATTTGAAAAAAAATCGGACACATATCACCTAAATTGTGGTTTTGAATTATCCAAAAATTCTATAAAAAAAATAAATTTTTAACCCTTTAGAATTTAGACATGTCTAACCATAGCCCTTTATTTATTATATGATTTCGAGATTTACAATTATTTTGTGTAATCCGGACTTGAATTTGATGTCATTGGAGAATGATTTGTAAATTTTGTATGGAAACAAGGCTCCTAAGATTGATATTTTTTTTTGACATTTTATTCTGAGATTATAAACACACATGATCTCATTTCATCGACACTTTTTTAATTCATTTCTTAATCCAACTTTATTTGTAGTTTTTTCTTATAGGAAATTTCTAATAATATTAGATTTTTTTGGAAAAATTATTATGTTTAATTCATATACTTTGAAATTTTAACTTAATTTAAAGATTAACGTATGTTTCATAAAAATATGAAATTTTAACTTAATTCATATGTTCAATATGGATATTCAATCTAATAATTCGAATATTCGAAAAATTGAATATCTAGTTTTTTTGATTGGATACATATCTTTATTTTAGTGCTTCGAAATTTATAATATTTAAAATTTTGAAATGGATCATATTTGATATCCGAAAATGCACACTTGTATTGATTTATTGCATAAAATATAAATATTACTCTCTACTTTTCACTATTTTTTTCTTTCATATTTCTAGAATAATTAAATTTTCAATTATATTAATATTTGACTTAATAGCATTTATTTATTGGTAAAAGATCCATTAATTACATTACATTTATTGTTTTGAAAATTATTTATTGGTAAATGAAATATTAAATGTTGAGTATTACCTAGTTAAATTTTTAATAGGGTAAACTATATAAATGACCACCATACTTTGGATTTAGTCTCGATTTGATCACTATACTATTTTCTAAGCAAGTAAACCACCATACTATTAAAATGTTCTCAATTTGACCACCTGTCGTTAGAACCTAACAGAGAGATTGACGTGGCAGTTAGTAAAAATTTGTATAATTATACATTTGGTCATCGTTACTTTACATTCTATAAATTTGGACCTAATTTTAATTTAATAAATAAATTACACATCCAATTAGGTGGTGACATATGTCATCACCTTATTGGAGGACTTTACTATTTATATTTAATTTAATAAATTTATTTTCATCCTCCAATCAGGTGACATAGAAGCTAGCATATTGGCACTAAGGAGAATCAAACCTGAGCATGCTTGGAGTAATAAGTGTGGCTTTGCCATTGAGCCAAAGACATTGTTCTGATACAAAATGCAAATATTTAATATATGTCATAGTTAGTTGTTTATCCCAGGAAAAAGCAAATGAATGTGGATTAACGAGATTCAAATATGGAACACTTATAATGCATAAAAACATCTAAACTAATAAAATAAATCTAATAATTAAATTAAAGTTAACAACATTTTGTATATATTTTAAATTATAGTTAGTGCAATATTTTAAAATAAAAATAGTTTTAAGAGTTTTTTTTTTTATTTTTAAACTAAATTTAGTATATTTTTCTTTTCTGTATTTATTTTTATAATTTCACATATATAATCGTTGAATTGATTTTTAACTTAATTAATAATTTCAATATTTATTAAAAAATAATTAAATTACAATATATATATATATATATATATGAAATTATATTACATATTTAAAAAATTTAAGATTATATTAAATTCATTTAGTGAATCAAAACTCACGAACATAATTCAAATGAATTGATATAATTTTAAATTATAATTTAAAATATACACAAAATGTTGTTAACTTTAATTTAATTATAAGATTTATTTCACTAGCTTATATGTTTTTATGCATTATAAGTGTGTCATGTTCGAATCCCATTAATTCACATTTATTTACTTTCCCTTGGGATAAACAACTAATTATGACATATATTAAATATTTGCTTTTTGTATCTCAAAATTGGCTTTCGCCTAGTGGCAAAGTCATGCTTATTACTCCAAGCATGCCTAGATTCGATTCCCTATTTCCAATTTGCTAGCTTTCATTTATTTTTATCCTCCAATCAGGTGGAAAATAAATTTATTAAATTAAATATAAATAGTAAATTCCTCTAATAAGGCGATGACACGTGTCATCACCTAATTTGATGTGTAATTTATTTATTAAATTAAAATTAGGTCCAAATTTATAGAATGTATAAGTATCGAGGACCAAATGTGTAACTATACAAATTTTTACTAGCTGCCACGTCACTCTCTCCGTTAGGTTCTAACGGAAGGTGGTCAAATTGAGACCATTTTAATAGTATGGTGGTCTATTTGCTTAGAAAAAAAAGTATAGTGATCAAATCGAGACTAAACCTAAAGTATGGTGATCATTTATGTAGTTTACCCTTTTTAATAGATATTTTAATTTTTTTTCTTCACTCGTATTTATTCAGCTGACATGTCACATGCCACCTCAGCTGGGTAGATGACCAAGTGGGTAAATGTAGCATTGCCCATTCAAACCTGATATGAATCAAATCTTTTCATGTTTCTTGATCCCAAGATAATCAAGATTATTAGACGTGGAATATATTTAAAACATGCTGATCAAATGGTAAAATCGTGTACTTACTGCATGGACAACTTGAAATTAACGTGTTAAGAAAAGAAACAACTGTCTTAAATTTACTGGCACTATATTTTTTTCTTAATACGTTATATCCAAGTTTTTCTCTAAATATTTAACAGACGAGTGATCGAAATAGGAGAAATTCAAAATTTTGATGATTAAATTAAAAATTTTAAACCTAAGTGACTAAAATAGAAGCGAGAAGAAAGTTGAGTGATGAAAAATATAATTTATCTAAAAATTAAATACTTTATTTTCTCTAACTGTGATTATCATCACAAATTATTTATTTTCTATTGTTTTGGTTGCCCTCCCTGTTCCTAGCATTTCAGACTAATCCTGATTGACATGTGTCGCACATCTAATTTTGATAGGTGAGATTTTCAGTAGAATTTTTTTACATACACAAGCCTCAAGCTCAAACCATACTTAAGCGATACCAAACTATTTACCATTTGAGCCAACTCTAATTAATTTTATTTTCTATTTTAAATCATAGATAGATAAATGAGTCTATAATTAAAATTAAATTATAGATTGTGACAAATATGCAACGAATATAACATAAAAATAAATGGATTAATATTATTGCCCCCAGTTTTATTTGACCCGTTAAAGTCCGTTTATGTGCATCTGGCTTCACTCAAAATCACCTTTTTCCTATTGCTAATATCAGTCTGACAGGTATGTTCAAATATATATATATATATATATATATATCAGTCTGACAGAAGTAATTACGATCACATTACCATATTCTAAATTTTCTTTCCCTTCTATTTTTGTCATAAAATAAAAAAAATCCAATGTTTGAATTTTTTGTCACTTTAGTCGGGTCATATAACATTCGATCTGAAGGGTTGAGGGTAGCGCGTGTTTTTCATGCGCCCCCAAATTTCTCTCCCAACCAAAGCTTCACGAGCCTCAGGCGATAGTTTTGTTTCCCAATTTCAACTTTTTTGGTTGGCCTCAGTACGGGCGGCTCTACTGTCATCAGAGGGTCATCAGATCGTCGGAATTTAAGGTGACGACGTCGCTTGGTGGTTTGCTCAAAGGGTCTCAGTCGGCAGGGAATTCGAGGGCATGTGTTTTCAGCGAACGGCTCTTGTCTGTTTGGAGATCACCAGTGGTCGTTGGTTTCCCGATTTTGCACCGGAAGCGGCTTTCCGACCGCCGGAATTTCTGACAGGGCCTGGTATGTTTCTAGTTTCTTGTTTTATTTCCCCAGGCGGTTTCCCCCTTCCTGGTTGCTAGTTCCCACTCCCTCGCCGTTTCCCCTCCTCCTTGTGGCTTGATCACCTTCTTTATGGTTTTGTTCTGGTTTTTCTGATGCTCTGGTTTACTGTTGCACTTTTATCATTGTTCTTTGCTGGATGTTCTTTGTGCTGATTTTCAATCGTGTTATGACCTGAGGACTCTGTGTGGTAAGCAAATTGTTCTATAGTTGGTTCTGCTGCTTTGTTATTTTAGTGCGTTTGATCGAAGTTTGTGTTGCGCCAGGGGCTGCCTTACGGCTGATCATGATCATTGGTTTTTCTGGTTTTGAAATCTGCCGATTCGGGCGGATTTTCGTCTGCGCTCGTTGGCTCTGTTTTTACTGGAAACCTTTGCGGAATTTCGTTTTGAGATTGGGCGTTTTGTATTGGGGCTGATCGTGTATTGCTTTCAAGCTTATTTTGGTTGTTACTTGGAAGCGTTTTTGTGTTGTTTGCTCTGGGTCAGTTCGGGTGGTGTTGTTGTCCTGTGACCTCCGTTTTCTTCATTGCTATCGATTGCTATCGGTGTCTTGAGACTGTGCTTTTGGTTGCAAGTTTTGCTTCTGGTTCTGAGTAATGACTACCCTTGCTTGGAACGTCCGAGGCTTGGGGAACCGAGAAACAGTTAGAGCTCTATGTGAGTCCGTTAATAAGCATAAACCAGATATCATTTTTCTCAGTGAGACGAAGCAAAAGAAGAGATACCTAGAGAAAATCAGGATGAAGATGAAATTAAAATCCTCGTTCTACGTGGAGCCGAATGGCTTAGCGGGTGGGCTTGCCCTCTGGTGGAATGAAGAAGTGACCAATATTGTTATCAATTATACCAAGAATCTTATCGATACAAAGGTGGTCTTTCAGAATGAAGATGAATGGTTTGGAACCTTTATATATGGCCCCCCATACAGAGACGAAAGACAAGAGTTCTTGGGGAGCCTGTCTAGCCTTAGGAACTCCTCTAATACCAAGTGGCTCATTATAGGGGACTCCAATATGGTTTTACGACAAGAGGAGAAAGAGGGTGGAAACCTAGTGAATCTAGAGGATGTAAGAGTTTTAAATGATTTTATTAATCTGCGGGTCTCATCGAATTGCCTATTAAGGGAGGCATCTTTACATGGTTCAACCAAAGAAGCGGAGAGAATTCTATTCTTGAAAAACTCGACCGTAATTTATGTTCCACTGATTGGAGTCTAAGTTTTCCTAAAGCTTTGGGAATGATGGAGATAGTTGTCGCCTCAGATCATGCTCCGATTGTTCTGTTCACCAAGGGCTTCACCAGGAAATATAAAAAGGCCTTCAAATTCAAAACGAAATGGCTCCTGGACGAGGACTGTTCCCAGACAGTTTTCGAATGGTGGAATATCTCGCTTGGGGAAAGAGTGGTCTCTAGGTTTGGAAGGAAGATTCGCAACACTAGATCGGTCCTTGCAAAATGGAGTAAGGAAAGAATAAAGCAGAAAAATGAGAAAAAACATAAGTTAACGACCATGATCAAACAACTCCAAGGCAGGAAGCTTACAGAATCGGAGTTGACAGAGTACAGGAAGCTGAAGAAGGAATTAGATGCTGAATGGGAGAACGAGGAGAGATTCTGGCATTAGCGGTCTAGGGTTAACTATTTGAAATGGGGGGATGGAAATATGAAATTCTTCCATGCCACGACCATTCAACACCGCAAAGCAAATGCCATCGTCAAATTAAAAGGGGAAGGTGGAATCTGGCTTGAGGAAACTGAACATATAGCCCCATACTTGCAGCATCATTTTCAGAAGGTTTTCACGAAAGACCAATCGATAGATTTTCTAGGACTCAAGGACTTTATACCGAGTGTGGTTACCGAGGCAATAAACCACGAGCTTAGTAAAGAAGTGACGGAAGAAGAGATTAAAGATGCAGTTTTCAATATGGGTGCCACAAAAGCTCATGGTCCTGATGGCTTCCCAGGATGTTTCTACAAAACATACTGGGAAACGGTGAAAGATGACCTTATCGTGATGGTTTCATCCTTCTTTAAGGACGGAGACATGTGTGCAGGGATTAACAAGACAAACATTGTGCTCATTCCGAAAAAAACAAATCCAACAGAAGTTTCACATTTCAGACCGATTAGCCTCTGCAAATTCTCTCTCAATATAACCCCCTCGTCCCGGTCTGGCCGGATGACCAGTCCGAGTGGGCCACACGGGGAAAACCGAGTAAAAACCCCTTAAGGATTCCCCCTCGGTTAGCAACCCTATTTTTTTTCATTGTAAATCTTGTCTAGATGAGTATTTAATCCTATGTGATCATACATCGGAACAACATTTGCGAGTCAAACAAACGAACTCAACCCAACATCTTACAGCCCAATTTTAAGCTTAAACTGCAGGCGGTATCGATACACTTAAGGGGTGTATCGATACCCCTTGACTAGATTAACTAGTCAGAGTCAACCCGTGGAGACCGTATCAATACGCCTAAGGAGTGTATCGATACCCTCCTCAACGGTTGACTTCCCACGGTCAACGCTAAGATGACCGTATCGATACGCCAAGGGCCCGTATCGATACCGAAATGGATAGTAGCTCCAGTGACCAAAAAGGTATCGATACGCCCCCTCGCGTACCGAAACACGAGGCCTGAAACAAGAAGGCTGTACCGATACGGGACCAACCGTATCGATACCCCTGCTACGAACTTGCAGGTTTGAGCTGATTTAAGGCACAATGAGGCCCTTAAATCCCTCTAAAACCCCAACCAACACACTAACATCAATCCTAAGGCAAACCAAACATAAAAGCATGCTTTCACGAGAAACCAAGGGCACTAATCAACACAAGGTAGTGCACATACAATCAAGCAACTTAAGCATTCCATACATAGCATTCCAAAAGGCAATTTAACATATAAGGTCATACATGGAACTCAAAGGCCTAAAAGGCACATGATAAGCATAAAGAGGTTTGCACTATAACAAGGCAACCTAGCATCTAAGACATGCTAACACACACAACATTCATCATAGCATATCATGCTTACAAACCATAGTCAATCCAACATCAACACATGTAAATGAGTCATACAAGCTCATACACAACCCTTGCCACATTGCTAACTAATACAAAATCAACCACCGTACTTGAGTCACAAACTTGGAAGCCCTTCTTGCCTTGCCTCGAGCTAACACCACGCTAATGATCTGCATTGTTGAACATTGAGAGCGTAAGCTATAAGCTTAGTGAGGGTGCTCTAAAACGAAAAACATCAACAATGCAGGGTTCAAGCATGTAAATCCTAATCTCACATATATCAAGCATTGACATATAATCAAGTAGACCTAGCTAGTCTTTCAAGTGGCATAGTATGGCATCTTACTTCATACTAAGCATCAAACATCAATAATCAACAATCATAAATCAACATCACATATCACAATATACGAACAAGTTAATTGGCCACTTTAAATTACCCCGATTGTGCGGATTTAAACCTCAACAACACTTTACCTCGGTGGGATTACACTCATCACCGGACTTTGCATGTGCGGGATTCCACTCATCGCCACATGCCCTACGGATGGGATTCCACTCATCATCCCGTAGAAAAAAATAAAAGCTTCCGGTGGAATATTACATCACCGTACTCCTCCTTGATGACTTAACGCCATCAAGGCCACGTACGTTTTGACTCAATTTGTGTGCACACTAACCCTAATGATCGATCATTTACAACCGGTAATTTATTTAGTGCAAATTATCATAACCACATTATATATATCATCAACCACACTCCAAGCTCATCATATGCATATACACTTCATAAATATATAAGCACCAATTAACTACAAGCACAAGAGCATAGTCAACAAGCACATTAGCATTTAAGGAGAAAAAAGGCTAAATTAACTACTTGAGTTAAAAGGAAGTGGCCTACCAAGCACACTTTACACACACACACACTACACATACTCGAACCAAACTTTAAATCAAGTTTGAAACCACTCACCGCCCTTCCTTAGCTACCAAGCGAAACTCCTACGAACCCGGATTCGGTCCCAAAGCTTCTTCGACGGTCCCTCTTGCTTCTAGCCAACCAAAAACACAACCAATAGCCAAAATCAATGCTAATATTCAATCAACACATAACCTTTGAATTCAAACCAACTTCATCCGAAATTTCCAACCACAATTAATCCCCAAATATAACAAATTCGTACTCCCTCAAACCTTGGCTGAAAACTCTACTTTCAAACACCCAAATGGCTCTCAAATGATCCCAAAACACCCTCCTGGTAACCTTAAACCAACAGCCCTTCAATTTCAACCTTAAACCTCCCAAAAACCCAAGTTTTGACACCTTAAAATTTGCTCTAAGACCCTACTTCGGATTTTCCACAAAACTCAACCAAATTAACATATAATATGTATTTCATCATGAGTAAACAAAGCCCCAACTCAATTTATCAAAACAAGATGAAAATCTCAAAAAATCCAAGCTTTTAGTAAAACCCTAACATTTTAAAAGTCCATGTTTTTGAAATCCAAGACCATAGGTAGATAGAGGATAAAGAGGAGAGTAAGAAAATGACTTTACCTTTCAAAACCACCTTGAATTGAAGTTGAAAGCCAATGGAATAGTGTTTTAGGTTTGAAAGAGTTTTGAAGAGAGGTTTGGGTGTTTAACGTTGGAATGGGGATAAAGGAGGAGGAAGACAACTTTTAGTTAAAAGTTGTCTTGCTTTTTAAAACGTTTGGGTAAAATTACAACATTAGTCCCTCCCCTTTTTCTAAAGCTCAAATAGGTCATTATTTAGAGTTAAATTGATTTAATTTAAATTTTATTGACTCGAGCTATAAACCCGGCTAACTCCTAACCCCAAAACACGGGTGTTACAACTCTCTCCCACTTAAGGGATTTCGTCCCCGAAATTACCTGACTGAAAGAGATACGAAAACTGCTTTTCCATATCCTTCTTCCTCTCCCAAGTGGCCTCGTCCACACCTCTACGTTGCCACCGCACCTTCACTAACTCAATCGATCTACCCCTCAACACCTTACTGTCAGAAGCTAAGATCTCAACAGGCTCTTCTTCATAAGTCAAATCCGGATTCAATTCAATCTCCTCTACGGGCATAACATGTGACGGATCAGACCTATACTTACGAAGCATCGAAACATGAAACACATCGTGTATCTTTTCTAGCTCGAATGGCAAACTCAACTGATAAGCAACCGGACCAACCCTCTTCACAATCTCATACGGCCCTATGTACCTCGGACTCAACTTCCCCTTGCGGCCAAATCTTATCACTTTCTTCCACGGAGACACTTTCAAGAACACCTTCTCACCCACTGAGAACTCAACTTCCTTCCTCTTCAAATCGGCATAGGACTTCTGCCTATCCGAAGCAGCCTTCAAACGGTCACAAATCAATTTTACCTTGTCGGTTGTCCCCTTGAGCAAATCCGGCATAGGTAACAATTTCTGTCCTACCTCGGCCCAACAAACTGGAGTTCTACACTTTCGGCCATACAAGGCCTCATACGGAGCCATCTGAATGCTCGACTGAAAGCTATTATTGTACGCAAACTCTACTAGAGGCAAATGCTTCTCCCAAGTACCCTGAAAGTCTATGATACAACATCGCAGCATATCCTCTAAGATCTGAATAACCCTCTCTGACTGACCATCTGACTGAGGATGATAAGAAGTGCTGAAGTTCAAACGGGTACCCAAAGCTGTATGCAGACACTCCCAAAATCTAGAAGTAAACCGCGGATCTCTATCTGATACAATGGACTTCGGCACACCATGCAGTCTAACAATCTCGCCAATATACAAATCGACCAATCTATCTAAAGTGTAAGTAGTGTTGACTGCCAATAAGTGAGCACATTTCGTAAAACGATCTACTATCACCCAAACTGAGTTCTTCTTCGTAGGAGTCAAAGGTAAACCCGATACAAAATCCATGGTGATGTTCTCCCACTTCCATTCCGGAATTCTCAATGGCTGTAACAAACCTGAGGGAACCTGATGTTTCGCCTTCACTCTCTGACACACTAAGCACTTACTCACAAAGTCGGCTACATCTCTCTTCAAGCCAACCCAAAAGTACTCATTCTTCAAGTCACGGTACATCTTCGTACTTCCAGGATGCATAGCAAACGGACTACTGTGGGCTTCAGTCAAGATCGTACGTCTCAAATCACTGTCTTCTGGCACAACTATTCTGTCTTTGAAACGCAAAACCCCATTAGTACTGAAACTGTAGTCTGAAGATCTACCCTCGGCTATATCTTGCACGTGAGGTGCCAAAGATCTATCTAAGAGCTGTTTCTCTCTAATCAACTGACCTAGAGTAGGTCTAACCTGAAGCTCGGCTATCAAGCCACCATCTCCGGACAAACTCAATCTAGCAAACATAGCTCTCAAGTCCACGGCCATCTTCCTACTCAATGCATCGGCCACTACATTGGCCTTACCCGGATGGTACTCAATAGTAAGATCATAGTCTTTTAGCAACTCTAACCATCTACGCTGTCTGAGATTCAGATCTCGCTGAGTCATAATGTATTTCAAACTCTTGTGATCGGTGTACACGGTGCACCTCTCACCGTACAAATAATGCCTCTAAATTTTCAGAGCAAACACAACTGCAGCTAACTCTATGTCATGGGTCGGATAGTTGCGCTCATGGGTCTTCAACTGTCTTGAAGCATAAGCCACTACTCTCTTGTCTTGCATCAGAACACATCTTAGCCCTACATATGAAGCATCACTGTAGACTACATAGTCCTTCCCGGACTCAGGCTGTATCATGATCGGTGCTTGGGTCAAAGCTTCTTTCAATTTCTCAAAGGCTCTCTATCTTGCATCTGTCCACTCAAACGGAACACTCTTCTGAAGTAATTGTGTCAATGGAGCGGCTAACTTAGAGAAACCCTTTACAAATCTCCTATAGTATCCGGCTAAGCCTAGGAAAGTACGTACCTCTGTCACAGACTTTGGTTGCTTCCACTCAACAATGGCCTCAATCTTCTTCGGATCAACTCTAATCCCATCGGCTGACACTACATGTCCTAAGAAGACTACCTCACGGATCCAGAACTCACACTTGCTGAGCTTCGCATACAACTGATGATCTAGCAAAGTCTTCAAAATAAGTCTCAAGTGTCGGTCATGGTCTTCTTCAGTTCGCGAGTACACCAAAATGTCATCAATAAACACAACTACGAACTGATCTAGATACTGATGAAAAATCTTGTTCATCATGTCCATGAAAGTTGTCGGTGCATTAGTCAACCCAAATGGCATGACTAAGAACTCATAGTGACCATATCTAGTCCTAAAGGCCGTCTTCGGTACATCAACCTCTCTTACCTTTAGCTGGTAGTAGCCCGATCTCAAATCAATCTTCGAAAAGATAGATGCTCCTCTCAACTGATCAAACAAGTCATCAATCCTAGGTAACATATATTTATTCTTCACTGTCAACTGATTTAACTGCCTGTAATCTATACACATTCTCATGCTTCCATCTTTCTTCTTCACAAACAAAACTGGAGCACCCCAAGGTGAAGAACTAGGCCTAATAAAACCTCTATCTGTCAATTCTTGCAACTGAGTCTTCAACTTTTTCAATTCTTTCGGTGCCATGCGATACGGAGCAATCGAAACAGGAGCTGAATCAGAGTATGTCTCAATGCTGAACTCTACCTCTCTGTCCGGTGGTAACCCTGGCAACTCTTCCGGAAACACACTAGGAAAGTCACATACTGTCCGGATGTCATGAGGTCTAACCTCACTCATGTTAGGGTTCATCACATACGCTAAGTATGCTTCACACCCCAACTCAACTAATCTCTTAGCCTCTAACACTGAAACCACACTGGACAAGAACTTCACGTTCTCACCCACCACTACAATCTCAAAGTCATCTGTGAGCCTCAAGGAAATCCGCTTAGTTTCAAAATCTATCCTAGCTCTATGCTCCGTGAGCCAGTCCATACCCAGAATCACATCAAAACCATAGAAAGGAAGTTCCATCATATCCACTGGAAACACATGCCCCTGAACCATCAACGGACACCTTCGGTACATCTTCCTAACTACTACCGTGTCCCCAAAGGAACTAGTAACACTAACTCCTACCTCTAACATCTCACAAGGCAAATTCAAAGACTGTGCATGCTCACTCAATATGTAGGAATGTGTAGACCCAGAGTCAATCAAAGAAAGCAAACCCAAAGACTGTATCGAGAAGTTACCTGCGATCACATCGGTGTCATGCTGATCTCTACGCTGAGCATAAACTCTGGCCTGACCTCCGCCCTCTGGCTGAACAGCAACTACATGTGCTATGTTCCTCTGACCATCGTTCCTCGGCTGGAAGTTACCTCTACCGCGCCCGCGGCCTCTCTGAAAGTCATTGGCTCTAGCAGGAGCCTGAGCTGGTGCTCGTCCCACCTGATGTAGACAGTCACGCCTAATATGGTCTCCAGCACCACAACTCCAACAAGAATGATAATTTCCCCAACACTCCCCGGTGTGGTTCCTCCCGCAAGTAGCACATGTGGGCAACTTCCCACCAGCTCTCTGACCCTGATGGCCCCTACCGTGGTTACCGCCACCACGCCTATGATCATAATGATGTCTGTTGTCTCGATGCCTCTTGGCA
Organism: Hibiscus trionum; assembly: GCA_030270665.1. Lineage (NCBI taxonomy): Eukaryota > Viridiplantae > Streptophyta > Magnoliopsida > Malvales > Malvaceae > Hibiscus > Hibiscus trionum. The sequence continues at coordinate 10,840,904 of BSYR01000014.1, forward strand.
TCACCTCTATCAAAGTTGCTGGACCTCTTACCCGAACTAGATCCACCTGACCGCCTGGTCAAACTCAAGCTGTGCTCTAAGTCCTTGGCCCTCGCGACCAAGACATCAAAATCAGTGTAATCTGAAGCTAGAGTATACGTCTTGATCTCTTCACTCAGCCCATATCGGAAGCGGTTACAACGCTCCACCTTAGTAGGTACAAGCTCAGGTGCATACTGACTCAATCTGACAAATCGGATCTCATAATCGGTTACGGACATACTCCCCTGAAGCAATGCCATAAACTCCCTCTTCCTCTCATCGAGGTATCGCGGACCCAGATACTTCTTACGGAAAGTTGTCTCAAAGAACTCCCAAGTAATCTCGGCCTCATCCATACCCGTAGTAATGGTGACCCACCAAGTGTAGGCATCACCCTGAAGCAGAGACTCAACACATCCCAACTTGCGCTCACCAGTACACCCCATCTGAGCAAGAATACGAGCAGTCTTCTCAAACCATAACTCTGATCGCTCTAGAGTAGCACCTCTAAACTCTTCGGCCCCAAGGCCCCGAAGTCTCTCTAAAGGTAATCCGGTGCCCTCACCCTGATGGTGTGCTGCCTGACCTCCAGCTACTGCAGCCTGAAACTCCCCGGCTATCGCCTGAACCAACGGAGCTAAGTCTATCCCGGCCGGTCCTTGGCCACCTTGTGGTCCCTCTCCTTCGGCCCCGGCCTCACCTCCCGCTCCCGGTGGAGAAGGTGATGGTGGTGGAGGTGGTGGAGGAGCTCCAACTCCAACCACAGGCTCTCCCACTTGAGCCTCAACTCTCACTACTGGCTCAACTCTCGGAGCCTCTGCCCGTGGTTCCGGTCGAACCATCCTAGGCCTCCCACGTGGTCTCATGCTACAGCTAGCAAGGTATAAACTACAACAAGAAACAGATAAGGATTACGTTAGTCAAAGCAAGGGTCCAATAGTGCTCAAGTACTCCTCTTTCCAAAAATCCTTTTAAATTAAGTAATAGTAGCAATGGGCACACACTCTACACCCGACACAACAATTCATGCTTCAAAACGTCATACGATCAGTCAATTATTCAAGAATTCATGGCAAAACATGCATCGAACAACACAATCATTTAATGCATTAAGCTTACCTCACTTACCTGCCCGAGGTCTCGGTAACCTCAGGCTCTGATACCAACAAATGTAACCCCCTCGTCCCGGTCTGGCCGGATGACCGGTCCGAGTGGGCCACACGGGGAAAACCGAGTAAAAATCCCTTAAGGATTCCCCCTCGGTTAGCAACCCTATTTTTTCCATTTTAAATCTTGTCTAGATGAGTATTTAATCCTATGTGATCATACAGCGGAACAACATTTGCGAGTCAAACAAACGAACTCAACCCAACATCTTACAACCCAATTTTAAGCTTAAACTGCAGGCGGTATCGATACACTTAAGGGGTGTATCGATACCCCTTGACTAGGTTAACTGGTCAGAGTCAACCTGTGGAGACCGTATCGATACGCCTAAGAAGTGTATCGATACCCTCCCCAATGGTTGACTTCCCACGGTCAATGCTAAGATGACCGTATCCATACGCCAAGGGCCCGTATCGATACCGAAATGGACAGTAGCTCCAGTGACCAAAAAGGTATCGATACGCCCCCTCGCGTACCGAAACACGAGGCCTGAAACAAGAAGGCCGTATCGATACGGGACCAACCATATCGATACCCCTGCTACGAACTTGCAGGTTTGAGCTGATTTAAGGCACAAGGAGGCCCTTAAATCCCTCTAAAACCCCAACCAACACACTAACATCAATCCTAAGGCAAACCAAACATAAAAGCATGCTTTCACGAGAAACCAAGGGCACTAATCAACACAAGGTAGTGCACATACAATCAAGCAACTTAAACATTCCATACATAGCATTCCAAAAGGCAATTTAACATATAAGGTCATACATGGAACTCAAAGGCCTAAAAGGCACATGATAAGCATAAAGAGGTTTGCACTATAACAAGGCAACCTAGCATCTAAGACATGCTAACACACACAACATTCATCATAGCATATCATGCTTACAAACCATAGTCAATCCAACATCAACACATGTAAATGAGTCATACAAGCTCATACACAACCCTTGCCACATTGCTAACTAATACAAAATCAACCACCGTACTTGAGTCACAAACTTGGAAGCCCTTCTTGCCTTGCCTCGAGCTAACACCACGCTAATGATCTGCATTGTTGAACATTGAGAGCGTAAGCTATAAGCTTAGTGAGGGTGCTCTAAAACGAAAAACATCAACAATGCAGGGTTCAAGCATGTAAATCCTAATCTCACATATATCAAGCATTGACATATAATCAAGTAGACCTAGCTAGTCTTTCAAGTGGCATAGTATGGCATCTTACTTCATACTAAGCATCAAACATCAATAATCAACAATCATAAATCAACATCACATATCACAATATACGAACAAGTTAATTGGCCACTTTAAATTACCCCGATTGGGCGGATTTAAACCTCAACAACACTTTACCTCGGTGGGATTACACTCATCACCGGACTTTGCATGTGCGGGATTCCACTCATCGCCACATGCCCTAAGGATGGGATTCCACTCATCATCCCGTAGAAAAAAATAAAAGCTTCCGGTGGAATATTACATCACCGTACTCCTCCTTGATGACTTAACGCCATCAAGGCCACGTACGTTTTGACTCAATTTGTGTGCACACTAACCCTAATGATCGATCATTTACAACCGGTAATTTATTTAGTGCAAATTATCATAACCACATTATATATATCATCAACCACACTCCAAGCTCATCACATGCATATACACTTCATAAATATATAAGCACCAATTAACTACAAGCACAAGAGCATAGTCAACAAGCACATTAGCATTTAAGGAGAACAAAGGCTAAATTAACTACTTGAGTTAAAAGGAAGTGGCCTACCAAGCACACTTTACACACACACACTACACATACTCGAACCAAACTTTAAATCAAGTTTGAAACCACTCACCGCCCTTCCTTAGCTACCAAGCGAAACTCTTACGAACCCGGATTCGGTCCCAAAGCTTCTTCGACGATCCCTCTTGCTTCTAGCCAACCAAAAATATAACCAATAGCCAAAATCAATGCTAATATTCAATCAACACATAATCTTTGAATTCAAACCAACTTCATCCGAAATTTCCAACCACAATTAATCCCCAAATATAACAAATTCGTACTCCCTCAAACCTTGGCTGAAAACTCTACTTTCAAACACCCAAATGGCTCTCAAATGATCCCAAAACACCCTCCTAGTAACCCTAAACCAACAGCCCTTCAATTTCAACCTTAAACCTCCCAAAAACCCAAGTTTTGACACCTTAAAATTTGCTCTAAGACCATACTTCGGATTTTCCACAAAACTCAACCAAATTAACATATAATGTGTATTTCATCATGAGTAAACAAAGCCCCAACTCAATTTATCAAAACAAGATGAAAATCTCATAAAAATCCAAGCTTTTAGTAAAACCCTAACATTTTAAAAGTCCATGTTTTTGAAATCCAAGACCATAGGTAGATAGAGGATAAAGAGGAGAGTAAGAAAATGACTTTACCTTTCAAAACCACCTTGAATTGAAGTTGAAAGCCAATGGAATAGTGTTTTAGGTTTGAAAGAGTTTTGAAGAGAGGTTTGGGTGTTTAACGTTGGAATGGGGATAAAGGGGGAGGAAGACAACCTTTAGTTAAAAGTGGTCTTGCTTTTTAAAACGTTTGGGTAAAATTACAACATTAGTCCCTCCCCTTTTTCTAAAGCTCAAATAGGTCATTATTTAGAGTTAAATTGATTTAATTTAAATTTTATTGACTCGAGCTATAAACCCGGCTAACTCCTAACCCCAAAACACGGGTGTTACACTCAAAGTCATTACCAAGATCCTTTCTACGAGGCTGAAGGTTATCCTCCCAGAGATCATCCCTGATTCTCAGTCAGCCTTTGTGCATGGCCGCTCAATCCACGACAACATAATTATCGCCAATGAAGCCTTCCATGCAATCAAACGAGCTAAAAAGGGTAGAAAGGGCCTCATGGCCCTTAAGATTGATCTTGAGAAAGCCTATGACAAGGTCGATTAGGGCTTGCTTCAATTCGTTATGAGCAGAATGGGTTTCGAGGACTGGTGGATCCATAGAGTCATGAAATGCGTTACGACGGTCTCTTTCTCCCTAGTGTTTAACGGGGAGCGCTTTGGGGATGTCTAAGCTCGCAGGGGATTGAGACAGGGCGATCCTCTATCACCCTTCCTTTTCACCTTCATATCTAGCATTCTGACTTGGATCATTGCTAAGGAAACCGAGATGAACCAGTTCACGGGTCTGAGAATTAAAAGACGGTGCTCAGTCTTGAGCCATTTGCTGTTCGCTGACGATTGCCTCTTGTTTTTAGAAGCAAATGAAGAAAATTGTGCGGCTGCTCTCCGAATCCTCCAGCTATTCCAAATTTCCACAGGTCAAACTGTCAATTTCTAGAAATCCTCTGTGTTTTTCTCTTCAAATGTCAATTGCAATTTAAAAGACCATCTGTCTAATGTTCTGGGTTTCAAACCTATGGAGGAAGACGCTAGATATCTCGGTCTTCCGTCTTTTTGGGGGAAGAAGCAAGAAAGAAGCCTTGGGTTTCATCAAGGAACGTGTTCAGAATAGGCTGAAGGGCTGGAGAGCTAAGTTTCTGAATATGGCAGGTAAGGAAGTCCTCATCAAGGCGGTGGCACATGTTATTCCCACATATGTCATGCAATGTTTTCTCCTTTCGGTCACCTTCTGTGATGAGCTCTGTTCGATGGTGGCAAAATTCTGGTAGAATAACTGCACTGACAAGGACAGAAACATTCATTGGATGAATTGGAAGGATCTCTGTAGAACACAGGACCAAGGAGGTATGGGTTTCCGGAATCTGAGAATTTTCAACAAAGCTCTCATTACAAAAGTTGCTTGGAAAGTGATTAAGAAACCATATTCTCTTCTGGATCAGATCCTACGGGGAATCTACTATCCTAACGGAAATATTTTCGATGCCCCCAAGCATTCTAATCCTTCTTGGGCATGGGCAGGAATTAAAGAATGAGTGAAGACTATTAAAGATGGGGCCCTCTAGAGAGTTGGGAATGGCAGGTTCATCTCGACATGGAAAGATAACTGGGTTCTGGGACTACCTAAGTTTCGAATATCCACTCCAATGCCTCAGGACTCCCCTTCTCCATCTGTCAGCTCTCTCATAAATTCGGATGGTCGCTCATGGAATGAATCTAAGATTAAGGTTCTTTTCGATCCGGCTGAAGCGAAGGCAATTCTTACCATTCCAATTGGTGGGCCTCAGATAAAGGACTCTTTCATATAGATAGGTACGAAGAATGGAGAGTACTGAGCCCGATTAGGTTATAGATTTATAGAAGCCTTCTCTAAGGCCCGCTGTAATCCCTCTTCTAGTGAGGATCTGCGTGCAAAAAAAGGGATTTTGGAATTCTATTTGGAGTCTAGGCGTTCCTCACAAAGTTCGATCTTTCCTATGGAAGTTATGCCATAATATTGTACCAACAAAAGGTATTCTGGCTTCACGTTTCCACACTAACTTTCAAAATCTAAACTAATGAAATAAATCTAATAATTAAACTAAAGTTAACAATATGTTGTATATATTTTAAATTATAGTTAGTGCACGATTTAAAATAAAAATAGTTTTAAGAGTTTTTATTTTTAAATTAAATTTAGTATATTTTTCTTTTCTACATTTATTTTTATAATTTCACATATATAATCGTTGAATTAATTTTTAACTTAATTAATAATTTCAATATTTATTGAAAAATAATTAAATTACAATATATATATATATGAAATTATATTACATATTTAAAAAATTAAGATTATATTAAATTCATTTAGTGAATCAAAACTCACGAACATAATTCAAATGAATTGATATAATTTTAAATTATAATTTAAAATATACACAAAATGTTGTTAACTTTAGTTTAATTATTAGATTTATTTCATTGGCTTATATGTTTTTATGCATTATAAGTGTGTCATGTTCGAATCCCATTAATTCACATTTATTTACTTTTCCTTGGGACAAACAACTAATTATGATATATATTAAATATTTGTATTTTGTATCTCAAAATTGGCTTTCGCCTAGTGGCAAAGTCATGCTTATTACTCCAAGCATGCCTAGATTCGATTCTCCCTCTTTCCAATTTGCTAGCTTTCATTTATTTTTATCCTCCACTCAGGTGGAAAATAAATTTATTAAATTAAATATAAATAGTAAATTTCTCTAATAAGGCGATGACACATGTCATCACCTAATTGGATGTGTAATTTATTTATTAAATTAAAATTAGGTCCAAATTTATATAATGTATAAGTATCGAGGGCCAAATGTGTAATTATAAAAATTTTTACTAGCTGCCACGTCACTCTCTCCGTTAGGTTCTAACAGAAGGTGGTCAAATTGAGACCATTTTAATGGTATGGTGGTCTAATTGTTTAGAAAAAATATAGTGATCAAATCGAGACTAAACCTAAAGTATGGTGATCATTTATGTAGTTTACCCTTTTTAATAGATATTTTAATTTTTTTCTTCACTCGTATTTATCCAGCTGACATGTCACATGCCACCTCAACTGGGTAGATGACCAAGTGGGTAAATGTAGCATTGCCCATTCAAACCTGACATGAATCAAATCTTTTCATGTTTCTTGATCCCAAGATAATCAAGATTATTAGACGTGGAATATATTTAAAACATGTTGATCAAATGGTAAAATCGTGTACTTACTGCATGGACAACTTGAAATTAACGTGTTAAGAAAAGAAACAACTGTCTTAAATTTACTGGCACTATATTTTTTTCTTAATACGTTATATCCAAGTTTTTCTCTAAATATTTAACAGACGAGTGATCGAAATAGGAGAAATTCAAAATTTTGATGATTAAATTAAAAATTTTAAACTTAAGTGACTAAAATAGAAGGGAGAAGAAAGTTGAGTGATGAAAAATATAATTTATCTAAAAATTAAATACTTTATTTTCTCTAACTTGATTATCATCACAAATTATTTATTTTCTATTGTTTTGGTTGCCCTCCCTGTTCCTAGCATTTCAGACTAATCCTGATTGACCTGTGTCACACATCTAATTTTGATAGGTGAGATTTTCAGTAGAATTTTTTACATACACAAGCCTCAAGCTCAAACCATACTTAAATGATACCAAACTATTTACCATTTGGGCCAACTCTAATTAATTTTATTTTCTATTTTAAATCATAGATAGATAAATGAGTCTATAATTAAAATTAAATTATAGATTGTGACAAATATGCAACGAATATAACATAAAACTAAATGTATTAATATTATTGTCCCCAGTTTTATCTGACCCGTTAAAGTCCGTTTATGTGCATCGACTTCATTCAAAATCACCTTTTTCTTGTTGCTAATATCAACCTGACAGGTATGTTCAAATATATATATATATATATATATATATATATATATATATATATATATATATATATATATATATATATATATGTATGTATGTAATGATATATATATATATATATCTGTCTGACAGAAGTAATTACGATCACATTACCATATTCTAAATTTTCTTTCCCCTCTATTTTTGGTATAATTTTTTTTTTCAATGTTTAAATTTTTGGTCACTTTAGTCCCCGTTCCTTTTTAGTTGAAATAAACTTTTAATATATTTTTTTATTTAAAATTTAGATGAAAATCGTTAGTCAACTAACAATCAACGCTCTTTAATAATGTGACATGTCTGTATGGCAGAACTTACTGACGTGATGATGTCACATGTATGAGGATACTGACGTGACATTATTATTTTTTAAATGATTATTTTATTTTAATTTTTAACCAATAAAATATGGCACATGACATCATCTAATTTGTTCAGAGGCTTACGAAAAAATAAAAAAAATGAGAAATAAAAAAACTAGGATTTAAGCCCAGGTTTGTTGGGTGGAAGGCAAATGCCTAACCACCTAGGCTAACCCAACATATTAATAGTATTTTATCACAAACCTTTTTTTTTTCTTCAAATACATTATTATCTATGTGTATTGATTGTCTATTCACCGTTAGATTCCCCACCAACCCCATCATTATTCCCAATTCCTCCATTCAAATTCCATTCTTTCCCAAAACATCTCAGCTTTGAATATTCAAGAAAAAAAAGCTAATATTTTTCAAATACTGACTGAGCCTGATGTAAAAGATCTGTTCATTTCGAGTATGCCAAAGGCTCCATGCTGCTGCAAGGACTCAGTACCCACAGATGCAACTTAATCTTTATCAAAATCTCTAAGAGATTCCTTGCACCTTTTGTTCATAGCACCTTTCACAATCATTATCTTTGAATTCAAAACAATAAAAACAATCCACCTTTGATCGCCAGCAATGGTAAATATAAAAAGCTTAAGTCCCCATACCACCAACTCATGTAAGTTGGATTGCTGCTTCTAGCTTTCTAACCGGTAGGTACAAACAGGTAGAAAGAGAGTAACAAAGTTGTGGTTGCTGGGATTTTGATTCTTGTATAAAGGAATGGTATAAAGTTTTTCCAGGTTTCAGGTTCTGGTTTGTTTGAACAATAAGTGTAATATTCAAAGCTGAGATATTTTGGGAAAGAATAGAGCAGGCAGTTCTCAGATTTTGGTGGCCTAGGTCGAATAAAAAAATTAGACCTCTAATCAAGGATTTAAACTACGATTGTAGTCATGTTCTTGGTCGCGTTGAGTTTAACATAATAGATGTTGTGAATTATTAATAACATGTGTTATTGTGGACATAAAAATTGCAAACCGTTATTTAAATCATCGTCCCTAATAACAAGTGTTAAAAAATATAAATTTTAAGATTAGGTTCATAATAATAAATATTGAAAAAATTGGGCCCTTAATAAAAAGTATTGAAAAAATTAGGCACTTAATAAAATGTATTGAAAAAATTGCACTCTTAATAACAAATAAATATTAGAAAAGAATATTGAATCTCAAGAGTTAGCCCCTAAAACCAAATATTGAAAATAAATTGGTCCCCTAATAACATGAATTGAAAAAAATGGGCCGTTAATAATAAGTATTAGAAAAAATTAAATTATAAGAATAAGGCCCTAATAATTAATTTCGAGAAAAAAATTAGGCCTTAATAATAAATGTTGTGAAAAATTAGACCATTAATAACAAGTATTAAAATTAATTAGGCCCTATATTTAACATAAAAATATATTTTTTATAAGTATAATACACTATAAAAATTTTAGGCCCTGGGCGGTTGCTCTTCCTGCTCGGCCCAATTACGACCCTGGAATAGAGTTTGAATAGAGGAATTGAGAAGAATGATGGGGTTGGTGGAAAATCGACGGTGAATGGGAAAGCAACAGACGTAGATAATAATGTATGTCATAAAAGAGGTTTGTGGTAAAATACTAGCAAGATATTGGGTTAGCTCGGTGGTTTAGCATTTGCCACATGTCATCATTTGATTGGTTAAAAATTAAAATAAAATATTATTTTGTTCAAAAAAATGGTTATGACATGTTATCAAAGTGCCACATCAACATCCCCATGCATATGGCATCGCCACATTAGTGAATTTTGAAGGACGTTGACCGTTAGTTGACTGACGGTTTCTATCCATGGAGGGTGAATTTTGAACGAAAATAAAACGTTAAGGGTTTGTTTGAACAAAAAAAAAAGAATGAGATTAAAGTGATAAAAAGATCAAGCGTTAGGTTATTTTTGACTTTATGCCTCTATTTTTTCATGGGTAAACTACATGAATAACCATCTCACTATGAGGGAGATTTTATTTCGATCACTATACTTTTAATTTTATTAATAAGACCGTTTAACTGTTTAATGATATCAATCAAGCTACATATCGTCAGAACATGGTAGTTAATAGAAATGTGTATAATTACATATCTAGTCCATGCTATTTATATATTATATCAATTTGTTCATAATTTTAGTTTAATCTAATAAATTTAATCATTCAATCAAATGACGAATTTTATTTACTCATAAGTAATTATTTTTAAGGCTTAAAAATGTATCATAAGTTCTTGCACTTAAAAAAATAATTAAGCTCCTAATTTTTTTTTGTACATAATTAAGTTCTTATATTCCAAAATTTCATCAATTCACTTCTTTGCAAGGGTGAGCAAAACTCGACTCGACTCGAAAAAATTGATTTTTTTTTAATTTCGAGTTATTCGAGTCAACTTAAGTAACTCGGAAAAATTTCGAGTTCGAGTTGAAATTTGCCCAGCTCGAAAAATTGAAAAAATCGAAAAATCGAATTTTACAGTTTTGAGATTTAGTCCCCGATTTCATTTTTCTTCAATTCCTCTTTCATTTGAAGTCCATTTTGACTAAATTTGAACCACATATTCCTAAACCAACATAGTAATTATTTATCTTCAATTTATATTTTTGAAAATAAATTTCATATTTTTTCAATTCAACCCCTTAACTTTGTATGATTTCCTCATTTCTTTAATCCCTCCTTCGTTTTAAGTCAAATTTTGACCAAATTTGAACCGCATGCCCCTAAACCACTGTAGAATACCTATTTAGCTTCAGTTCATATTTTTTAAATTAAATCTTCTACTTTTGCAATTTAGCCCTCAACTTTGAATGATTTCTCATTTTTTCAATTCCTCTTTCGTTTAAGTATTTTTTTTACCAAAATTAAACCACATGATTCACTAACACTATATGATATCTATATAACTTCAATTCATATTTTTAGCAAATATATTCTTTTTGCAATTTAGTCCTTTAACTTTTCATTTTATTCAATTTGATCATTCAACCGAATTTTTTTGTAATTTTTTCTTCACTTTAATTCATTGACTAATTTATACTCCCTTCAATACTTTATCCCCAAAAGTTCCTTATTTAAAAATAATATTATAAATATATTTTAGAAATTTAGGTGGTATTTTTTTATTAAATAACATTACAAATCTTACTTATACATGTGAAAAATAATACGAAGAAATATATATGCATATCTTATATGATTAGATAAAGTCGTTTAAATTGAAATCAAACCATACTATAACATGATAAATAATTACAATTAAATTTGTATAAGAACTCGAAAACTCGACTCAATTCGAATTTCATAAACTCTATTCGAATAATTTGAAAATTTTTTACTCGACTCGATCAAACGCTCACCCTACTTCTTTAACCAACATTGATTGTTAACTCTAACGGCTTTTTAGATCGGTTGGTGCAACCAATCGTGTTACAGTGTTGTCACTTAAAATTTTCAGTTTTTTTTTATTTAAAAGGTTCTTTTAAAATTCTAAAAATTAAAAAAAAACTAGTAAAAATGATAAAAATAGTTTTCGAAAAAATATGTAAATGTCACATGACATAACTGTAGTGTCACGTGAAAGTAATATCTCAAGAAAAAATCCGTCAAAAATTGAAGGTCAAAATTTGTCAAATGACTTAATTAATTAAATATATTGGTTCAAGGACTTAATTGAGTGAAAAAAATCTAAACCTAAACTTAAGGGTATACTACATAAATGGTCCCCCGACTATGCTCCAATTATCTTTTGCGTCCCCCAACTATCAGAGATAACAATTTGGTCCGTTGACTTAAAAAAGTAACAAATTGGTCTAACACCGTTAAAAATTTAACGGCTGATGATGTGGCAGTTAATATAAATTGATATAATTACATAATTAGCTCTCAAATTCTACACTTGTTTTAATTTGACCCTAATTCTAAAAAATTAACCCACATAATTTTAATAATCTATCAATTTAGTCCCATTTCACCCTCAAGTTCCATTCTCCCTTTTCAAAAACGATTTTTATCTTATCTTTTTCAGTCACATATAGTATAGCAGTGGCCTTGTTCTCTTCTTTACTGGAAAATGCAAATCTATATAAAACAAATAAATATTTTAAACAATATTGTGATACCAAAACTTCAACAATACGACGTTTACATGCACATATTCATCTTGTGTTTATTATTAACAGTTAAAACTCAGAAAATCAAACTTCAAACAAGCTCAAAAACACTGCCATTGCTAGTTACTGCAACACTTTTCATCTTTCTTTCCCTCTCAAAATCAATTAGCTCTCCATTTCCTCACATTCGTTGTATGTGTTGTTATGCAGCCATGAAGCGAAGTTCAAAGGAGAAACAAGAGGTATGTTTTATTTCTCTGAACTTTAGGTTTTATTTTTTCTGAGTTTGAATTTGAGTTTTTAATTAAGAGAAAATTTACAAAGGAAACTAGTTGAAATTTGCTGTTTTTTTTCTTCTTCTTCTTATTACTACCTACAAATATTTTGGCCTGAAGTTGTGGTTCAGAGATAAAAAGATATAAAAGTAGGAAGTGTGATTGGAAAAGCTGTGTGGTTTCATGGGGTTATATAAATGGAGAAAAAATAAGAAGAAAATAGGGTTGGATGAAATGGGACTAAATTGATAGATTATTAAAATTATGTGAGTTAATTTTTTAGAATTAGAATCAAATTAAAATAAGTGTAGAACTTGAGGGCTAATTATGTAATTATATCAATTTATATTAACTGCCACGTCATCAGCCGTTATATTTTTAACAGCGTTGGACCAATTTGTTACTTTTTTAAGTCGGGGCACCAGTTTGTAACTTTTGATAGTTAGGAGACCATTTGTGTAGTTTACCCAAAACTTAATTGATTTTTTTTTTAGAAGTTCAAGGGCTTCAAGTATTTGTTTTTGTTACTACAGGTTAAATTTAACAAATAACAACCAGCTGGTGGAGTTTTTTTACTCGATCATAAAATTTTATTATTAGTAATCTGCTGAAACAGCAACATTACAGACGACATAATCCAAAGACCAAACCGTAAACACCGAAAACAATCAAACGAAAGTAGAACAATGATTGACCAAATACAAGATGAAGCCAATCGCAACCCAACGCCAAAGGAAAAAGATGCAGAAAAAAAACAAAGGACGCAACAATACACGAAGACCACAACACCTCCTCAACCTCGATATCTCCCCTAGCTTGTGGATTCGTAAACAAAAGCAGGAAGACGAGGACTTATATGAACTTCTAACGGAGTTGCTTTACAACTCGTGAATCCGGTCCCTTCCCGCATATCAATCGCCTTGCCCGATGGAGTCTCGAACTCGAACCAATGCAGCAAATTAGCCAGCGTAAGCTGCAAAATCTGAAGCGCAAACGAAATTCCAGGACACATTCTTCTGCCACTGCTGAACGGAATCAGTTCAAAATTTTGTCCCCTCAAATCAATATCTTTGTGGGTAGACATAAATCTTTCCGGTCGGAATTCAGATGGATTTTCCCATACGCGTGGATCGCGCTGAATCTTTCGAAGATTGAGAATAAGCCAAGTGCCTGCTGAAACATGGTATCCATGGACTGTGCAGTCTTCGATGGCTTCATGGATTAGGGAGAGTGGAGCGGGAGGGTATAGGCGCAGCGTTTCCTTAATGACGGACTGAAGGTACACCAAATTTTTGGTGTCTGATTCTGACACAAACAGTTTATCCCGACCAACATGGATGTTTAGTTCTTGTTGGATTTTGTTCAATGCGTCACGGTTGTTGAGTAACAAAGATAGAACCCATGTCAGTGTGATGGCTGTGGTATCTTCAGCAGCCAAGATTAGAGCCTATTTGATCATGAATCATTAAAAAGATCAATAATGAATTTTTTGTTATGCCAAAATAATTTTAGTAGAGTAAGAATAAATGAACATACGAGACTAGTGGCTTTGTTGATGGTATCAGCATCGTGCTCCTCCGAATCACGAAGAAGAGACAACATTACTCCCATGAAATCTTTCTCACTATTTGCCTCGTCTTGGGCTCTCTTCTGCTTGTGCTCTCGAAGCCATCCGTCCACGACTCGGTCCAATTCTTCGGCTATCTTCCTCATGAACTTTTCGTCTCCACCGATGTCGAACCATCTCAAGAACGGTAGTGCATCAGCTACCGTGAACTTCGCTGTCATTTCAACTAATTTGTCCAAAGCATTCTTCCATTTCTTGGTTTCATCATCTTTTTCATAGGAATCAAGCATTCGCTTCCCTACAATAATCCTCATAATCACGTTAAGAGTAATATCATTAAACCATGTCTTCATATCCACCAATACTGTATCGATGCTACTACTTTTCTTCCTGTTCCACAGCTCGTATAATTGTTGAAGAGATGTCTTTATCTCGGATTCCTGAACATGTTTAAATGAGCCGAGTCGATGATTCGAGAGGAGCTCCATAGTGATGAACTTGCGCACTTGACGCCAATAAGGCCCATATGGCGCGAAGGCGATCATCGCGTTGTTGTATCCCAAGATTTTCAGGCTTACGAGCTTTGGACGAGTGGCGAATGCTCTGTCGTTTACCGTTAGACATTCTTTAGCAACCTCCGAGCTGCTGACAACCAAAGTTGTTTGCACACCCAATTTGATGGTGAAGATTTCTCCGTATTTGTTGGCCATGTTAGCCAAGGTTATGTGAGGTGGTTGCGGTCCTCCTAAGAGGCGGAGATGGCCGATAACCGGCCATGCTCCACCGGCTTCTGGTGCAGTTTTCTTCTGGTTCGTGCCTCTTGATATCCATAGAAAAGAGAAAAGGAAGAGGAGTGGAAAACAAATGATTGCAATAGTTGAAGTTGCAGTGGCTGAATGGAAATAGTCCATTGCTAAAAGGATACGTATGCAATGGCCGAGATGAGGGAGTTGGATTTATAGGTAATTAGTAATGATATTGAATTTGGTACTTTGAAGCCAAAGTCCCAAATTAAGACAAAGTATATTTCCACCATCGATTTCAACTTTTCCGGCAACAATGATCCATATAGAAGCCGTTACTTTTAATATTATATAACAATTTGACCTTTT
Organism: Hibiscus trionum; assembly: GCA_030270665.1. Taxonomy (NCBI): domain Eukaryota; kingdom Viridiplantae; phylum Streptophyta; class Magnoliopsida; order Malvales; family Malvaceae; genus Hibiscus; species Hibiscus trionum. Next base: position 10,855,907 of record BSYR01000014.1, read on the forward strand.
GTCCAATTATGCCATAATAATTAAATTCTCCAATAAAATATTATCTAAACTAAGGCCTTATTTACCACGAGGCACTAAACAATTGTTTATTTTCCATAGCTACCTTAATTAAAGAATCAGTTAAGCTATTAAATGGATAGAAATCATCTGCCCCAAATCATGCTTTTTTCGGTGTTTTATTTTAAAAAAGTAGATTTATAATTTAGGGTTTAACATATAAGGTTGAGCGTCGTGGTTAAGGTTTAGGAAATTAAGAGTAAGGTATATTTTTTAGGATTTATGATATAAAATGTATAGTTAAAATTTAAAATTAAATTTTTTAATATTTTTAGTATATAACGTAGAAAGGTGCATAAATAAGGTCAGAATATTTTTGTTCGCTATTAATCTGCTTCGGCACAAAGCAGAAACCTCCTTCCCAATTTGCTCACACAAGTGATGTAGATAAAGAAACAATTATCATAAAACTCAAGGACGCAACGGGTAAAAATCTCCTGCCCCTAACCATGCCTCCTTCTATGCCTCTGCCTAAAAATACTTAAAAATTAAATTTTGTCCCATAACCCTAATTTTCATATCCTAAACTTTAAACCCTAAACCCTAAAAAAATACACCTACCTCTAATTTCCTACACCCTAACCCTAAGCCCCAACCTTAAACCCCAAACTCTAAACCCACTTTTTAAAGTAGGGGCACAAATGGGGGCATACTTTGGGGGCAAATGATTTCCATCCGGACGCAACATAGGATTGGAAATCCAAGGTAAAGCCACTTTCATTTATGTTATTAATTATAAATTTCCGCTAAATTAATTAACAAAGATTTTAAATTTTTCTATTTTTCTATTTCATGTGTTTATATGAATTGTTAAATTATATATTAGTATTAATTATTGGTGGTATTACATATTTTATATTATTTCTTATTTTCTGTGGAATTTTTATTCATTTAACTAATTTAAAAATCATTTATTATAAAACTAAATAACATATAAATCTACTTTTATAGTTATAATCATTTAACATATATTATATATTTAAAATTTATATACATAATTATTTTTTTTAATTTGTATATAATTAAATTTTATGTTATAATATGAACTACTATATCCGAATGAAATGATAACAAAAATATTACTCAAAATATAAAACCATAATAATAATAATAATAATAATAATAATAATAATAATAATAATAATAATAATAATAATAATAATAATAATAATAATAATAATAATAATAATGTGTTTATGATTAATTGAAAATGTCAAATATAGTAGAACCGTTTTTTTTTAATTGAAATCCATTAATTTTATTAAATTAGGTTATATCCGAAATTAGAATGAAAGTTTACAACTTAGTAAACAAAACACCTAAATTCAGACATAATCCTAGTAAAGAAAACTAGCGTCTCGAGATCAAAAGATGACCATACAAGGAAAATGTAAGAACCTAACCCAAAGACTCGAAATAAAAGAAGGATACAAACATCACCAAAATCGACGATGATAGGTAAAACCATCAACAAACAACGTAAGAATGCATATTACAATGAAGGTATGTTGACAATGAGGTCATTACCACAACTCAATCGCGAATAAGGAACGGTAGATGTAATCGCGTATCCAAATCCAGTTCGAGGGTCTGAGACATAGAGATCAGCATCATAACGAAAGAAGCGCCATCATGATCAGTCGTGGCGTCATCAGATCCAACCCTAATAGAAAATAAAAAAGAAAAAAAAACACGCCAAAAGATAAAGAAAAGCGTACCAAAAGGTAGAGTAAAACCGTGCCACAAGAGCATAATAATTTATTAAAAACTAAAAAACAAAACAAATGAAACGATAGATCCTGACGGTCGGCGACCAATATTAAAATTGGTGTCGCCGCTGGTGTTTAAAGGAAAAAAAAACAAGAGTGAACGGTTCTATAGTTGAGAGAAAAAGATTAGTAAGCGGCTAGAGTTTACTTAGTAGAACTGTTTTAAGATATGTTTTTGGAGAAGTTTCACTTTGTAAGGGTCATTGCGGTCTTTGGTATACTTGTTGTGAATCAAGTAGCGGATCTAAACTTCGTATCAAGTGGGTTCAAGAAAGTTAAAGTTAAATAAAGTAAAAATTTTATAATATAAAAATAAAAAACTATTGAATACATTTAAATTTATTAAACAAAACTAACAATCCAATAAAAATAATAATAATAAACTAACAAGAGTCTAAATATTATCTTTCTTTCTTTTTCGATAACTATCCTCAACAATTAATGTCTTTTCCTATTAGAAAAAATACAACTTTAAAATAATTTCAAATTTGAAATACTATATTCTTAACCAAAATAATTTGAAATAATAAAGAATTTAACCAAGGGGGCACTACCATATTTTACTTCACTTTTGTAGATATTATTTTTAATTTTTGCTTGAGTTTGACACTTTAAGTTTCATATGATGAATTAAGTGTGTTGAAGTACATTTAAATATTTTTTTCTCTCCCAAACTTTTCTACTTTTTAAAAGGATTTTCTATACCATAAGTGGGGTCCATTGACCCCACCAAACTACATGTTAATCCGCCTCTATGTGAATCAACCCGTTGAAGGTGGGAGTATCTCATAAGAAATCTGAGCTTGATTTGTTTTGGTCAAGTCTGTATTCTGTTTTGGTTTATATCAGGGTATTGTTGTTGTTAATAATTTTTATGAATATATTAATATTTTAAAATTTCTTATTCTTTTAGCTTAAAGATTTAACAAGTTTTTGAATTTTCAAAAAAAAAATTATACCTTTGTACTAAGAAAAAAATCAATAATACCATCAAAGTCAACTAAAAAAATTAATTAAGCATCTATGCCACATCATCACAATAATGGTCAACACTGATCAAAGGGTAAAATTAATGCAATTAAAAAACAGAAACAAAATTGATGGTTTGGGTTTACTTCAGGGATAAAATGACTGTAACACCTCGATCCCGATTAGAAGTATTACATTCGGATCACCCAAAAATTGGCCCATCAAATTTTCAATTTAAAACCATAAGTTTAACCATCATTTAAAAGCATTAAACATCCATAAATCCATGAAAGTAAATAAGCATTAAGATTAAGTTTACAAAACGAGAGCTCTAAGTTTAAAACACCGAATACCCAAAATAATATTTCAAATAGAGTTTACATACTCATTAACTTGTAAGGTACTATGAATACATAAGCCCAAAACTAAATACTAAGCATTGTACTCTAAAGCGAAGCGATGCTGGAAAATCCCTTCTTGATGTGCTCATCGGCCACGATCCACCTATTAACCTACGAACGAAAACAACGATTCCGAACACTGAGCTTACAAAGCTCAGTGGTACATTTTTAATCTACCACAATTCGCGATTATCATAAAATAAGCACGCAAGATAAATACAGTCTAGAGAGCATAGATAAGGCTTTACTATCTATGAGTTATCATCTAGCCTACACTAGCTAGAGTTCTTAGATCACCTATCTCAAGGCATCATTAAGTTCATAAGAAGTCTTATATGATCCACAAAGCTTTGCCATACTCGAGGTCACATAGCCTATCGAGTTACTCGAGCTCACTCAGCTCATCGAGTTAATACATGCATAAGCTATCATCAATAATACCCACATAGCATACATAAATACATCATCTACATAATGGCTAACGAAACCCTAATTTACCCATGCTGACACAGTCGTTGGGTTACCCGTGTTCACACAGCTTTCGGGTTAAATGAATCATATCTGGATCACCATAGCCACGGATATGACCTAGACATACTTGGATCACTTTAGCCACAAGCAGTCCTTACCTGAGGTCACTCAGCCTATTAGGTTACTCGAGCTCACTCAGCCTATTGAGTTTATTACCTTATCCAGATCATTATAGCCACAGATAGGGTTCTAACTGCACTCAGATCACTCAACCCGTGGGTACGTCAGATGTACTTATTCACTCAGCCCGAAGTACGCATCCCCTTATACAAGTATCGTAGTACTGACTCTAGAACATCCGAATTCATTTACCAGAATCATAAGATAATACATGTTCCCCGAACATTTATACACCTCACCAAAAGATAAGTAGCTCCAAGCCAAGCTATCAAGCAAATGCGACCAATGCATGATACCAAGCATATCTAAGATTGCTATCATAATAATTCTTTCCTTCACAATTATTGGGTTAATACACATTATGCTCATTCATGAGGTTTAATCTTGATTTCTCAATTTTACAAATCATTTTACCACACTAAAAGTCCCTTGGACTATAGTCCTCGAATTATCAACCCCTAGAACTCGTTTTCAATATTTACGGAAAGATTGCCCAGTGGGTACGGATACCCAACATCGAGTACCGATACACCTCTTTGGGTACCGATACTCACCCTACGCGTACCGATACTCAACTTCACAAGGAAGGGGTTGACTGTTAACCTCGTACCGGTACACAAACCTCGTGTACCGATACCCCTTAGGTACCGATACGCACCAAGCGTACCGATACTATTTTCTGCTACTGGAAAATTAATGGAACAGTGGGTACCGATACGGCTCGAGCCTGTACCGATACTCCCTTTAAATTTTTCCTATGTTTGTCTTATAGAACACAGTGTATCGATACGGGCTCCCCGTGTACTGATACCGAATCCCAGAAATGGCCTCCAAGGCTCGGGAAATCACTTCCCAAGCCCCCAAAACGTAACATTTAACCCCTTAACTCAATTCTACATCTTATGGGAGTTAATTAGGGTGGTTTGCTACCATTTTTACACATTATTAACGGTTAATCTGGATTTCACTATTAAAGCTATCAAAACACCCAACTAGCAATCTTAAACCATAAAATCAAGCAAAGCAACCACTTTATGATCTTCAGGAAGAGTAGGAGTCAGAGATGTACTGACCTTTTAGCAACTAACCCGAATTTACTCCACTCACCCACAATCCTCAACTTCTTCTCTTTGGCTTCAACTTGAACAAACTCCAAAACACTTCTTTTTTACCTCACAACAAGAAAACGAATCAAGACTTAAACCAAGAAATAAAGAGAGGTTAGCCACAAATTAGCAATCTTGAAAACATGGGAAAGTCCCCAAAAGCTAAACCCCCAAAGAAACCCATAAATGGAGAACCGCATTTTTAAAAAAAGAAGACCACTTTTATGAAGCTCTTAGAATGGTAACATGTTTGAATTTCAAATCTTGTATGAAAAAAATAATTAAGAAAGCTTGAATTTTTAAGCTTTGGTTGGTTTGGTTTCTATGGAGAAGATGATAAGGAAAAAAGGGAAGAAGAAGAAATGAGAAAAAGGGGTGATATCACAAACCTACTTTTTGTCCCCAAATATTCACTTTTAAAAACTGGTCCAATAGCAACATAAAACTCCCATGGTTTTCCCTTTTTTAAAATAGCCACTTCTCAAGATTGCAAGGTCCCAAAACTCATCCAAATAAGCCCATATTTGGCCCAAAAGGTCTAATTACTCAAACCAACGCAAAGGTATTATTATTATTATTATTATTATTATTATTATTATTATTATTATTATTATGGGCTGAGATTCACTCATACTATGTAAAACTCATTTAGTTTTATACTAATATATGATCATTGAATGAGTAAATAGATGAAAAAGGTTAAACATTCATATCTCTAAACATGATCAAACACCTACCCTAGCCTGAAAATCCACCCCAGTCAATTGCGGATGCAAGTGTAAGCTTAGGTGGGCCTGTGCCCACCCTGGACTTTTTAAAGTTCACACATTTGACTTAATTTTTTGGCTAAAGGGTCAAATTTGCCCCTGTAGTAATCCGAAATCAGCAATGTTGTCCCTATTTTTTTTCTCCGTAATTTTGCCCTCAAAGTCAGTCAATTGTAGCAATGTTGCCCTTTGACCGATTTTGACCGTTAAATGCTGACGTGACAATTAACGGTGCTGACGGGGCAATTTTACCCTCGAAGTCATTCGTGTAATTTTGCCCTCGAAGTCATTAATTGCAGCACTTTTACCCTTGGTTTATTTAGTTTTTGAATAAAATTGGATAAATAGTTTGGTTTTTTCGAGTTGAACTTTAACAAACAGAATATATGAAAAATTGATTAACAAATTGATGTAAATATCCTTTGAGTCCCTAGTAATTTTAAAAATAAGCAAAATGAGAACTCTCACAAAAAATCAAAATATTATTCAATTTTTTAAAAACTCTATAAACTTAATAAAAATAAATACGATATTCAAAAAAATTATTGAAAACAAACCAACGAGAAGCGTGTTAATTGAACGGTGAACGCGAATTATTGTATTCGAACGACGTTCGATTGACACACTTACCGACGATGGGTTGTTAGGAAAAAATGTACAATGATCTCAGAAAACGACATTAGTGGTGTTCAGCGAAAACGACATGGGAGATAAGGGCATGGGAGATAAATACAAGGATATCCATAAGATAAAGCAGAATTCAACCTGAGCCACATGATTCGAGTTCACCGTACATTTTTTCCTAACAACCCATCGTCGGTAAGTGTGTCAATCGAACGCCGTTGGTTTATTTTCAATTATATTTTCAATATTTTTTTCCTAACAACACATGATTCGACGTTCGATTGACACGCTTCTCGTTGGTTTATTTTCAATAATTTTTTTGAATATCGCATTTATTTTTATTAAGTTTTAGATTTTTTAAAAAAATTGAATAATATTTTGATTTTTTGTGGGAGTTCTCATTTTTCTTATTTTTAAAATTACTAGGGACTCAAAGGATATTTACATCAATTTATTAATCGATTTTTCATATATTCTGTTTGTTAAAGTTCAACTCGAAAAAACCAAATTATTTATCCAATTTTATTTAAAAACTAAATAAACCAAGGGTAAAAGTGCTGCAATTAATGACTTCGAGGGCAAAATTGCATGAATGACTTCGAGGGTAAAATTGTCTCATCAGCACCGTTAACTGCCACGTCAGCATTTAACGGTCAAAATCGGTCAAAGGGCAACATTGCTACAATTGACTGACTTTGAGGGCAAAATTACGGAGAAAAAAAAGTAAGGGCAACATTGCTGATTTCGAATTACTACAGGGGCAAATTTAACCCTTTAGCCTAATTTTTTTAATTTTATGAATTAATCTTTAAATTTTTTACTTGTTCTCACCCTAAAAAATATTTCTGGTTACACTACTGACCACAATAACAAAAGTCATAAACATTTAGTGACTATTACCCCTCATAAAAATATCTATAACGATGACTTCAGCATTTTACTAAGCCGAACAGATTTTTATCAATCGATCATAACAATTTCTATGACAATGACTCCAGCTACAACCATTTAGCCCCTCATAACCAATTGATCATTTTTAAAAAAATCAAATTCCAGAACCATGCAGTCCGACATACTGATGTCAAAACCTAGGCAAGCGACGATCCACTCCATGAAGTACACCACCTACCTAAGCAAAATCATTTTTGGCAACGTCGGCCAATTTTGATCAACTCTTTAATTTGAAGTTAATCTCTGGTCCAATTAAACTAATTTCTATGCAGTAGTTAGAAGATTTGAAGTTTTTGGTTTTTTACCGTCAGATGTTTTGTCTGAACTTCATAACATCAGAAATTGAGGTTTTGATAGTTTAATAGTAAAATACCCATCGATTGTTAAATATTATCTCTTGATTGTGTGTTAATTTGAAGTTCAAAAACTCGTTAGGACTAAGTGTTAAAAGACAAAAAAAGAGAAGATGATCATTGTTTGATTCAGTGTTATTTTAAGGATTTTGCTATTGACAGCCCTAAGGGCTGTCAATAAGAACTCTATAAATTCTTATAATTAATGCTTGTTTTGCTTTGTAATTAATGTTTGTTTAGCTTTATAATAAATGGTTGTTTTGCTTTGTAATGAAATCTAGTCAAATGTAATTAAATACATTCCTAAAAAATCATGTTTAATTAGGTTGTTTAATATAATTAATACTCACTTAAAATAGTTTATTATTTAGGGTTTGAGGGTTTGGATTTAGGGTTATGGTTTAGGGTTTATGGCTTATGGTTTAAGTTTTAAGGTTTGATGTTTAGGGTTTGGGTTTAAGGTTTATGACCTAGTGTTTAGGGTTTATGGTTTGAGGGTTTGGATTTATGGTTAATGTTTAGGGTTTATGGCTCATGGTTTAAGTTTTAGGGTTTGATGTTTAGGGTTTAGGGTTTAGGGGTTGGGTTTATGGTTTGGGTTTGATGTTTGGGGTTTATGATTTAGGGTTTAAGTTTGAGGTTTGGAGTTTGAATTTAGGGTTTTATTGTTTAATTAAATTAAAAAATTTAAATTAATGAAACACAACTTGTAACACCCTGTTTTTTTTTATTTGAAAATAATAATACAAAACAAGTGAGAAAGAATAGGGAATTGCGATCCATGGGAGTCGAACCCGCGACTCATGGATAAATTGCTTGAGTCTTAGCCATTGGAGCCAAGGTTATTTCTGGTTGGATCTTGCACCCACCTATTATTATTGGGGTTCTTGTAAGGATAAAATCAAATAATTAAAACAACAACCAAACCCCCCACCTATCGCATTAATTGTTGTCACTGTCTCTGAAAGAGGGAGGGAGTTACAGAGTCGTTTTATGTTTTTTTTTCCTCCCCAAAAAGCAGATCCGGCCATCGTCCACCCTCACCGCCGATCCGTGCATGACACCGCCACCGCCGGCGAGTGTGCCGTCCCTCCCTGAACCTCCAGCCGCCAAGCACGCGCGGTTTCGCGCCGTCGTCCGCCGGGTATGAGCGTCTAAAGATTGACGTTGTGGCAACCTTTTTCCGTCGTTTCCGGCCGATCCACCGCCGTTCTTGGCTCACCGTGGTCACGGCCGAGATCCTTGCGTCCGGATCTACAAAACCCCTATCCTTTCGCGTCCAACCGACGCCAGCGAAGCCTTCATTGGAGCACCATCTTTTCCGGCAAGTTTTGAGCTTTTAAAGGGTTGCGGCAATTGACGTCTCCGGTGAGTTTTCCGATCACCGGCCGGCGAGTTCGAATATTTGGGGTATTCTCGGTTCCTTGGATGCTCGATGCTGAGGAATGTCGAATTCAGGTTCGAGGGTATTCGAGTTTCGTATCATGAATCAATTGTTATAGCTCGGAACTAAGGTAATACATTACTACCCCTTGTATGCTTTTTGTACATGTTGATATCTGGTTAAAGCATGCATGCTTATGATGAGTGTTTTGTGAACTCTGTTTAAGCCGAATTCGATACGGAAAATAAGAATGAGAGTTAGTAAGAGTAAAATACTCGGATAAGAATATTAATAGATCAGGAGTGTCGGGAGTGCTAATAATAATACAGTTAAATCTGAAACCCTATCAATGGTGTCTAAGAACCAATGTTCAGAATGCGGAGTATGAGATGTTGGATATGAAATTACGAAAATACCCTTAGAGCATAAGTATGACTAAACTACCCATCTGATAAAGGAAATGACCTAAAATCTGCATTCGACCTGATTATGCAATTTACATTACCCAATATGTATGTTTTAAATGGAAATACTTCGGCATCATTATGCAATACGTGTGATGCAAACTTGGATAATCCCTCAAACTCTGTATAACACATGAATGAGAATTCTCTGGAAATATTGTTGAAATCCTAAGTCGATCCTTATGATAGTAATGTGTGAATTAAAATAAGAATGATCGTAATGACCAAAAAGACGGTAATGCCCTCGAGCACCGAAATGTCTGATTAATTCGAATGACGATATACCCTCAAGTTCTGTAATGAATGAATCGTCTGTAAAGGGTCGGAGAGTTAGGACGCCTTAATCTCGTTTGAGTACGTGAATGATGGAGGTACCAAATGGTAATTCAGAAAGAAATGGTAGATTTATCTCAGTCTAAAATAACCGAAATACCCTCCTGAGTTAATCGATAACTATGTATTTGACGAAATTCTGGATTTGTTAATATAACTAAAATAACTAAAAGGCCATGATAGCCTAAATAATCGGAACATCACTAAAAATATCCGATAACTTAAAAGACTTTAATTTAGAGATTCTTGAATGTCCAGTTAGAAAACTAATGAGCAAATAGGATACCCGAGTTCTGTGAACCATTGCCCTCAATGTTGGTATAATTACCAGAATGTCTATGAACGTCGAAATGACCATAATGCCCTTGTATGCTTAAAAGACTAAAGTACCCGCAATATATCTGAACTTTCTAAGATCTTGATGTATTACCTCCTGAATATCTGGGTTAAACTGTTAGTATGAACCCCCCTTTTTTATAGGGGCCACGTTTCAGAAATTCGTTCAAGTTGTCAAGAGTTCAATATGTCCCATTTCGTAAATGCCAAGTATCTCCAAGAAATGATATGCCCCACCTAGTGTGTTCCATGCGTGATATATTTTGTTGAATGGATTGTATAATTATTTAATCATGAATAATATTATGTTGATGAACATTTCAATTGTTATTGAGATTGCATCACTATGTTAGAAAATGAGATAAAGTGATGAACTTGATATATGATGTCATTCTCTGCCTACCTGATATATGTTTGCTCAATCTGTATACTTGGTATGTGATCGTTTGATCTGTGATGGTATTGTCTGACTGTTTGATGAATTTGTTAGCATGATCTGTTATTTTGACCTATGATGGGATAATCTGTTTGCATGATGAACGCTGAAAATGTCTGCTCTGCTCAATAATATGCCCATTTATCTGTCAAAAGCATGAACTTATATTTCTGATACTCTAAATAGAATATGTATGTTACATGTATTATGTTACTCATGTCTGGAATCTGAACATCGATTACTGTCTGGGGTATACTGTTGGGTTATGTTATGAAGTGTCTGCAGGTACAGCCCTGATCTAGCTGGTAAACCCTTCTGTTAAGCTCCTACGCCCACGGGCCTAGGGTAAGTCTTTCTGGACCTAGGGCATTCCCTTAGGTAGGCTCCTACGCCTCAGGCCTAGGGTAAGACCTTCTGTATGCAGTTCTGGGGACTGCATTTTGGTGTAAGGTTGGAGGGTAGTTCTTGTAAACTTCTGTATGAACATTTAACATTTGCATTTAATCTGTTATGTGCTCCTATGATATGATGTTAAGTACTTATGTATGTTTGATTTACAACTTATTAAAACACACTAGGCTCCGTGGTTTAACTACTCCAACCCGCCACTCTGTTGATTCTCTGAACAATAAGCTCTCTCTTAATACTCAGTTACATAGAAAGAACAAACCTTGTAGTCCTCAAGAGAAGCACTAAATCAGCGAAACATAAATGGAGACAAGTATTGCTTGGAGCATCATAAAAAAATGTTATGCCTACCATATATCTGCATGAGCTTATAGCATCTTTTGTTAGTTCTGTATTACTGAGCCTTTTCAAGCTCACGTTATTTTTACTATCGCATGTTAAAAGAAAATAGCATGACCTAATGTTTGACATCAGTGTTCGGAGTTCCTTCGGCGTTGCATCTGGAGTACGGTACTGTATAGTTAGTGGGCATGTATGCCATGTATTGTTTCATGTCAGTGTCTGTAAAATGCTTTCTGAAAGTTTTGTTATGTGTTTAAATGATTTTCGGAAATTGTATTTTAAACAGAAGTTGATTTTACAGTTTAATGATTGGTTTGAGAAAGAAAAATGTCTTCATGTGTATTTTTCACTGTGGGTCGCTCTTGTGACCCTAATGTAACTTCCTAGGATCCGTTGTAACGCATAGGCGGGTCTAGGGGGTTACACAACTTTTTAGGAATGTAATTAATTACATTATACTATATTTCTTTAAAAAAATTAAAAACATTAATTACAAGAATCTATAGTGTTCTTATTGACAGCCCTTAGGGCTGTCATTAGCATAACCCTTATTTTAAAAGTTCAGAGAACGTGAATGCATTATTTATTGGATTTATATTCAATACACTGGCGGTGAAAACTTTTAGAGTTTAGGCAGGTGTCTTAGTTTTAGAGTTTAAGGACTCAGTTTAGGGTTTAGGATTTAGGTGTAGGGGGTTAGAATTTAAGGGTAATAGTTATAATTTAGGGGTTAGGGTTAGGATTTGGGGTTTAGAGTTAAGGTTTAAGTTATAGGGTAATATGTTGAGGATTTAGATTTTAACCTATAAACCCTAAAATTTAACCCCTAAACTCTAAATTATATTCACAATCACTAAATTCTAAACTATAACTTAAAACCCTACACCTTAAACTGAGTCCCTAAACCCTTAAATTAAGGCGCTTGGGGAAACATTTTAGTTTCCACAGCTAGTGTATCAAATGATTATCCTTATTTATTTGGGTAATTATCTCATGCACAAGCCTTTGTAAAAACTTTGTTTACACAAGCGTCTTAGTTTTAGGGTTTAGGAAATTTGTTTAGGGTTTAGAGTTTATGGTTTTTAGTGTAGTAGTTTTAATTTAGGGTCTGTTGATAGAATTTTGGGTTTAAGGTTAAATTTTAGAGTTTATAGCTTAAAACCTAAATTTCTAATCATGTTATCCTAAAACCTGAACCCTAGCCCTTAAATTATAACCATAAAACCTAAATTATAACCCCCTACACTCTAAACTCTAAACTAAACCCTAAACTATAAAATTAAGTCACTTGTAAAAATAAAAAGTTTCTACCACCTTAGTGTATATAGTAATCCTATTTATTATGCATATTGATAAATTTGTAAACGTAAATTTTGAATTAAACCACCAAGTGAGAAAATATGATACGTAAAGTATAATTACATGATTTATGGGAACATGTTGAAAGAACATTTAAAAGTGACGTATGGGTACATGTTTGAAAATTGCACGTTAAACAACTAATGCACAATTTCTTTTCCTGGAAACGTGCTCTGACATTTTTTCTTGGAAGCGTTTCTTTGTTCGTCTGCTATTTTCCTCATTGATAGCAGCCTTTGGCCGTTTGCTGATTTTCTTTGTGCATGAATAAACTTCATCTCAGTGTTCGTTTTTTTTTTTACATGTTCAAGTTTAATTTCTTATTTTATGTTTTGTTTTGTCAAAATTAATCTAACATTTGCTTTTATGTAATTTTTTTATTTGCTTTATGGCAATTTTTTGGTATGCTTTTATGGCAGTTTTAGTTTGTTTTCGTGATACTTTATCGTTCGTGTGACAAGTATCACTTAGCGTTCTAGTTAGAGAAGATTGATGGCCTGTTATATTTTTGATTCACTTTTGTGATTTTGTCGATGTGCCAAAAAGTAACAGTGAAACGATTTGTATAATTCATAAAGCGTTCTGATCAAAGTAGATAGTTAAATTTTTAATTCGAAGAATGTGCAAGTTTTTTGAAAAGTGATGGGTTATGTTTTTTCAATCTTTCACACCCTTCAATATTGTTATTGTATTTTTTTTATCACATTAAACATTTAATGTTTGAGATGCGTTGTAGTTTGTAATCTCTTTCACTTTTAGTGCAATCCAATTTACCGTTCTTGTTGAAAAAAAAAGTGATTAATCAAGTTAAAAGCCAAATGTATAGGAAGCTTAACGGGAAAATAACAATGACAATAGGTTTGAAAACTCACTATAAATTCTATAAAACAAGGTATATAAGAATTGAATCATATATCTATGAATTAGGGCGTAAAGTATTTCTAAATTATATTGATGTGATTATATATTAGTATTTACTAATAATTTTTTAACTCTTTGACAACGCACACACACCTTGCATATAGAGATGTTCAAACTCGATCTTTTAAGATCATCTTCTTTTTTATTAGAGTCATTCGTTAAGTTCGTGTAAATCTAGTTTCTAAAAAACAAATAGAACTGAATTTTGAATTTCTTTTAAAAGATATTGGCCCTGTTTGGCAATTAGCGGATAGCTGATAGCGGATTACATTAGCTGATAGCTGATTGCATTAGCTGATTTGATTAGCGGATTGTATTAGCTGATTGTATAAAAGTGTTTGGTAAAATTAACTGATAGCTGATAGCTGTTTGATTATTTAAACAAGCAAAATGACATATAAGTTATTATATTTAATACTTGTTTGAATAATTTATCAGTTATTAATATTTTGTATCTAATAAATATTAATTAGATTTGTAAAAATTATTTTTTAATATAAATTTCCTAAACATATTTGAAAGATTTATATATTAATTTATTATTTATATAATTATTAAATTTTTATATGCACATATAAATATGTGATAATAAAAAAATAGAATTAACTTACAAATGTCACCATATAAATTAGTAGTAACAACAAATAAGTCCAATATTTAATATGTTATTATTTATATTAAAAAATATTATTATTTAATTTAGGTTATTTGAAGATTTTTGATAATTGTTAAGGGTAAAAGAGTCATTACAACTCTAATATCAAACCTCTAATCTCAAAAAGCTCATATTAGGAGCTTTTTCAAATTAATTAGCTTTTTCACCCCAATCCGCTCTTTCAATCTGCTATTTACCAAACATCTATATTAACGGATTTGACTAGTCAAACCTCTAATTATACCTCAAACCTCTAATTTTTGCCCAAACCGCTATTTACCAAACAAGACCATTAATTTTTGAGTGAATAAAGGTAAAAGGTAATGACATCAATAAAACCGCCCAAAAAACTGCAATGGCTGACTTTTAAGTACAAGTTGAATTAGAAGGGATAATTAGGGTAAATTAATTAAATGACGACATAACTATGTGATGGTTTCAATATGATTATCATATTTTTAATTTTATCATTTTGACCACGTAATTATTTAAGTGGTAACAATCAAGTCACCTGACGTTAAAAACTAACAGAGGCGTGACTTGACAATTAACAAAAATTTATTTAATTACACATTTAGTTTCCGTTAAAATCAAGGCTTGGTCTGAACAAGATTTGATCTTGAGTTTTAGTAGAAATTATCGTGCAACACTACCTATAAGCCAAGCATCAATTTGTTATGTTATTCACAACGTTTTTATATTGTAGTAGAAATTATCGTGCAACACTACCATTCCAGACATAAGAATTCAGTCACAAGCTCCATATTTTCAGTCACAACTCACAAGTGGGTAAACCTTGAACATTCCTTCAAGTTTGTTTGTAAAATGGCTGCCACACTCTGTCTTCAGCTGCAGTATCTTAACAACATAACATTAACAATTTAATACAATCTTTATTCTCAATGCTCAGTGCGAATTCTTGCTAGCCACCGCTCTCGCTGCCGAGCTCACATTCGAGACTGAAGATTCTATCCCCGATGTGGACAAGGCATTCAGTATGGTGGTGCTGAGAAAGGAACTGTGGAGTATGATATAAAGAGCAGGATAATAGATTATTTGAACATTCCTGAGCATGAATATGGTCTTGTGTTTACTGTAAGTAGAGGGTCCGCATTTAAGTAATTTCTAGCGCTTTCTTATCCATTTCAAACGAATAAGAAATATATATTAAACGTACATCCCAAACCACTGGTACTGTGACACAACATTTTCCTATCTAACTCGGGTTTGAATCCAGCCCATACTACTTTTGCCATTGTTGTTGCAAACCAACGTGGGATAAACGAGCGTTGGCCAAAAATTCATCTAACTGTCATCAAACACCCGTTTGGACGCTAAAAATGATCGACAAATAAACATTGGGGGATCAAACTAATAACCGTTTGGCGTGAAAATAAGGGAACAAACGGGAGCTAGGAACCCTCACAGCAACCAAAAAATGTACCTAAGCCTTGATTTTATTGTCTTCATTCAATCAGGTGACACCTGTCACCATCTGATTGAAGGAAAAAATAAATTTATTAAATCGAATAAATTATATATATATGATGACACGTGTCATCATGTGATGGGAGGATTATATTTATTAAATTATAATTAAAATTAAAGTTATGATCAAATTGATAGACTATGTAAGTAACAAGAACCAAACATGTAATTAAACAAATTTCAGTTAACTACCACGTCTCCCCCTTCGTTAGGCTTTAACGGCAGTTGGCTTGATTGTTACTACTTTAATAGTTATGTGGTCAAAATAACAAAATTAAAAATATGATGGTCATATCGGAAACATCCTATGGTTAGGTGGTCTTTTACGTAGTTTACTCTAATTGTTTTTTTACTCGGCAAATGTGATTTTATTAAAAGTTTTAAAGTATACAAATCTAAAATTTATGTTGAGTGTTTCGTTAAAAACTTTTTCGAACTTAAATAGAGAAAAAAAACACACACAACCATGTGCATAATAAAAACAAACTCTCTGCAATCAAAAATATCTCAACGATCAACGAAAACCATTCTAACAAGGGAACCAAGAAAACTTTGCATCTACGCGGTGCTCAACCTCCAAGATCTCGTTCCTTCCTATTTCGAAGAAAATAAACAAGGGAACCGCCGAATTACTTATAAAAGAAATTAAAAAGAAACATGCATGCATCTTTGTGCAACAACAAATTACTTACAAGGGAAATGTTTCTTTGGAGTATTAGGAAATAATGACATGATAATGATAATGTGAACCAAAAAATCCGATACATAATTATAATTCATTATGTAATATTATATTATAATATAATCCCGTTCCAATCACTTAGCCAAATTGTTAACTTTAACATCAATGATATACAACCTATATATATAGGACAGAAAGAGTCCCTCTCTATGTCTATGAGTCTATCCACAAACATGGCCGATTCTCATTAATTAATATACATTATGGTATCTTTTAAACGTATTTCGAGTTTGAGGCTTTGTGTATATAAAAAATATTCGTTGGAAGACTCAATCACCAAAGTAAAGTGTGTGACGTGGATCGATCCAAATTACTCAGGGTAAAGCCATAAAAAACCTAAGAACAACTGAAAAATGTTTTTCCTTAAAATTAAGATGTCAAGTTTAGTATCAAGTATATATGTTGGTTTAACGAGATAATATATTAATTAGGTCTTTTTAATAAATTTACATGTTTGAATTTTGACATTGTAGATAGAAAAAACTTAATTATAAAGACCGTCTTTATAATTAACCTTTACAATATTTAATTTAAATTAATCCACTATATTCATATACAAATAACTACTAAAAGAATTTATCAAGATTAGTTGGCGCAAACACGCATCTACAGGCATTGTGCTCTTCAAAAAGTTGAATTTCAATGTGACAAAATAAAACTAATAAAATAAAAGACATATGGGACCAAAAAAAATGGTGGGATTTTCTAATTATCCTCATCAAGATTGCCATTATTGTTTAAGTTATTGTTTTTTTTGTCATTAATTTGGGTTGTTCTTGAGGATCATGACTGCTAATATTGCTTTGTTTTGAAATGGGTGCATGGTCGTTTTGGAGAATAGAAATTTTCGCTTTTTTGGTGTGCCTATTTATGCTCTTAATTAAAAATTAGATTTAAGGTTTATGGTTTAAGGTCAGGGTTTGTGGTTAAGGTTTAAAGAATTTGGGGTAGGATATATTTTTAAGGTGTAGGGTTTAAAATTTAAAATTTAGGGTTAGAACTTAAAATTTAATTTTTTAGTGTTAGGACATCGAAAAGAGACAGAAAATTTTTATCCCGTTTTGAAATGCAACTCTTCTTTCGAAATGCAAAATTAGTTGGCTTAATCTTCATGAATTTACCATAAACAAATTTTGTTATGAATATCTTTATTTATGGTGGATATTCATATATTAAATGAGACTTTAAGGTACTTTATTATTAGAGTTTAATAGCTATTGGAATTAGGGTTTCCATCTTATACCTATAAATATAGAGTTGGAGAAAGTATTGTACACAACCCTATTTTGAGAATATAATACAAGTCTCTCTCTTTGTCTCTCAAAAAAAAATTTTATTCGTTAGTTTGTGGTTATTTATTATTTAATGATAATTTGTGTGTTTAACCATTTTTTAGTTTCACATGGTTTAAATGATTTGAAAAGCGACCTGCCATAAAGAGATTATGAGAAGTTGGTGGTCATTTGTTATGTCTCCATTGTCCTCGAGAGGAAAATCAATATCGGTAAACTTTATTTTTATTTTTCTTCTTTAAATTACAATTTTAAAGTGCAATAAATTATGGTGATTTATGATTTACAGGAAGACTATTATAAATTATGGTGATTTATGTTCTATGTTCTGTTGGTTTAATCCAAATATATTAGCTGGACATCCCGTTCTGTGAGATTATTGGTCTCAAATAAGGTTTCTAAAGGACCTTATAAATTGGTTTAACAATGTCGCGTACGAGGATTAAATCTTTGAAATAATCTGCTCAAAATAAGGCCAAAACCATTATACTTCTTCGTTGTCACCTCCATGAGGGGTTAAAATCTGAATATTTAACGGTGAAAGATCCTCTTATTCCTTGAAATAATCTAAAGGAACGATGTGACCATCAGAAAACTGTTATTCTACCTAAAGCTCAAGATGGTTGGTTGCATCTAAGATTGCAAGATTTTAAATCAATAAGCGAGTATAACTCTGCTATGTTTCGAATTACTTCACAATTGAAGTTATATGGTCAAAATATTAATGTTAAGGATATGTTAGAAAAAAAACATACTTCACTTTTCACGCAAATAATGTTGTCCTCAGACACAATATCGTGAAACATATTTTATAGGCCCACTGGCTCCACTTTAATCTCTGAAGCGAATGTAAAATTTTATAATAGAAAAAATAAATGCCACATTAGTAGTTGTGGTCATGGTCAAGGCTATTAACATAGACATTATGGTCTTTTTAAGAATACTTATACCCACTAGAAGTGAGATTATAAGAATGAAAAGAATGCTAGAGATCATATTAAACTTTTTATGTTATCAATGTGATGGTACAAACCATTGATCTCGTACTTGTCAAACGTCGAAGCATTATAGACCTTTATCCACAATCATGAATGATAAAAGAAATAAAATATAAACAAATTTTGTTTAGGGGTTAGGTGAAAATAATATTTTAATATTATTTAGGGCTCGGTTTTATACTCTAAATAATATTTCGAGTTGTTTTCAAAATTAATCAATTTGAGGTTAATCACGTTTTAAGATTAAACCACTTTTAACCATGGATTTACCTCCCTTGTAGATATTCCATTTCATTAGGGGTAAACTAGACTTTTAAGCCTCAAAATATACCACATGTCAAATAAAACACCCATCTTTCTACTATTCATCTTCCCCTTCAAAACTCACCAACGGGAAACCAAGGCTCACTACCCAAATCACTATTCCATCCAAAAGCTTCTCCATTTCAACTCCAAATCGAAAGGTAAGGACGTTTTTGACTTCCCCTCATCTCCCCCTTCATAAAAGTACCTTTCATTTTGATTCCCATAGAAGTTTTAGAAAATATCATTTTTGAATATTTGGATTAAAAATGGTGTCTTTATGTTGCAAAGTTAAATGTTTTGATTTAATATGTTTAGTAATGATGTATAGAGGCCAAATGATACTACATATATGAATTTCAAATGATTTTAATCAATTTTCGGAATTGGGTTTTGAGAGGGTTTTTGGAGGGTTTTAAAGTGGGTTTTGGGGCTGTTTAAGGTTGGGTTTTGGGGGCTGTAGGTAGTATGATATATGAGGATCATTTTGGGTGCAATTGATGCTTGTTTGGGTGTTTGAAATGAGAGAATTCAGTGGGTCAAGTGGGCTGCTCGAAAATTCTGTTTTTGGACTTGTTTTGAGTGTTGGATGCTTGGTAATGTAATCCGGGTTAGTTTCGATGACAAGATATTGATTGTGGATGTTTTGTTTGTGTTTGGGATTGATTAGAATCAAGTTTGGGCATCGGTGAAGCATCGGAAGTGAATCCGGGGAATTGAAGACAATTGCTTGCTTGGTCTTGAGCTCGGGAGCTTAGGTGAGTGGTTAATTGTTTTAAATGGTTTTAAATTGGTTGGTTCGAGTATATGGACTAGGTTGGGCTTGGTAGACCCACCTAGAGTTAGGATTAGGGTGGTAGCCTAATCCTAAGCTTGATCTAGAGCCCTTGGATGAACTTGAATGTATGAATGTATATGCCTCGTATGTGTTGTGATATGAATGCTTATGTATATTGTATTATACATGTGAGATGAGGCATGATTTGTATTGCTTAAAGCATGCATGGTGTTGGTTCATGATTGTGTTCATGGTGAGTACGTGCTAAGCACGGAAATGATTGAAATGAGTAATGTGGAACGAGTAAAATATTGGCACTAGTATACTTAAATACAAATGATCGATCATTAGGATGTTAGTGTGTACACATGAGTCAAAAGTCGCGCGTGGCCTTGGTGGCGTTGAGTCACCAAGGAGGAGTACGGGTACGCCCGGAAATGATATTTAAATATAGTCGGTGATGAGTGGAATCCCATCGACGGGGCGTGAGGATGAGTGGAATCCCCTCCGCGAGATCGGTGATGAGTGTAATCCCACCGCCAGGTAAAGGTTGTGTTGTTGGACGTGAGTTCCAACGGTTATCCGCGTATTTGAGTCATATCTAGGTGCCAATGTTGTTTGATATATGTATCAATGTGTTGAGACTAATGATCCTCGTGAGGATGTTTGATGTGGCTATTTATATTGAGAAAGTTAGAGCTTGTTGATCATGACATTCACTTGTATATTTTGTTCATGCATCTTATATTGTGGCTCTTGTGGATTCTTGGTATGTTGTAAATGCTTTGGCTAGATCGTGCTCGGACCCTGCAATGTTGAGGTTTGTTTTTAGAGCTTACCCTCACTAAGCATCATTGCTTACGCTCTCTTTGTTCAACATTGCAGATTCTTAGTTCGTGGGTTGCTTGCGCAAGTGGAAGGCTCCAAGTGTGGTTTTTGGCTTGAGCTCATCAAGTATGGATTTTAAATGTTAGACATGTAATAGTTTGAGCAATGGGACATGTATGGTTTGTTGGATAATTTTTGGTCGTTAGGAGCATGTTTAGACTCCTTGATGCCTTGTTTTAGTATGGTTTGTGTTGCCATGATGAATTGTAACTCATGCCTAAGTTGCTCATTTGAATGTTAGCATGTGCTTTGGATGCTATCTTTATGTTTGAAAGATGTTGATTGAATGCATGCTTGGTGAAGTCTTATCTAGTGTTTAGACTTGTTTTATGTTGTTGAAGCATGCTAGTATAGTTGTCAAACCTTAAGTTGTTTTGTTCTGATGTTGTAAGGTGTTTTGGTGGTGTTTTGAGGCACCCTTGTGCCTCAAAACAGCCCAGACGAGTCTGCAGACAGGGGGTGTTTCGGAACGGGTCCCTTCGCAAATGGCCTGCCGTTTCGAAACGGATGAGGGTCGTTTCGGAACGTTTTTGCTACTGGAATTTTGATAAATTGGCGAGATAAAGGCGTTCCGAAACGGGCCTTAGGTGTTTCGAAACGGTCAAATCTCGTTGACCACGAGAAATTGACCGTCAAGGTCGTTCCGATACGGGTCTCCCCTGTTTCGGAACGATCACCTCATCGTTGACCCTGGCCTGTTGACCCAGTCAAGGCGTTTCGGAACACCCTGTGGGCGTTTCGAAACGACCTGCCGTAAAAGAGTAAAATGGGCTGTTCTATGTTTTGTTTGGTCGGAGAATGTTTTGTTGATTGAATCTTCCGCTGTTGTGCATCACATAGGGATTAAATATACATCTAGACAAGATTAAAGTTAAAAGAAATTTTAGGGTCGTTAACCGAGGGGAAACCTTAACGGGTTTCGCTTCGGTTTTCCCCGTGTGGCCCATTCGGACCGGTCATCCGACCAGACCGGGACGAGGGGGTTACACTTGTTGGTATCAGAGCCTAAGGTTACCGAGACCTTGGGCAGGTAAGTGAGGTAAGTTCAAGTTTTTGCTTGATATACACGGTGTTTGCTTGCTTGTAAGAATGGTTGCTTGTTTGACAAGTATGTTGCTTGTTTTATTCAAAGCATGCGTGTGTGAGTCCCATTGCTACTATTACATTGGAAAATGGTTTTGTTTTAGTGAGGGAACGTACTTGAACACTTGGAAGCCTTGCCTTGCTAACCCAACTTGTATGTTTTGTTGTTGTGGTTGTAGTTAATATTTGTGAGAGCGATGTCTAGACCGAGAGTGGTTCGTCAGGAACCACGGGTTGCGGCTCCTGTTGAGCCGGCTGTTGGTGTGGAGGCTCATTTGGAAGGGCCGGTGGCCGCGGGAGTTGGCGCTCCACCACCACCTCCACCACCACCACCACCACCTCCACCACCTGGAGCTGGAGGTGAAGATGGAGCCGGAGGAGATGGACCTCAAGGTGGCCAAGGTCCAGCTGGAATTGACATGACTCCGCTAGTGCAAGCGATAGCGGGAGCTTTCCAAGCCGCAGTTGCGGGAGCTCAGGCTGCAGCTCAGCCTAGGTGTGATGATGCTAGTCTACCATTGGAGAGGCTCCGTAGTTTGGGAGCCGAGGAGTTTAGAGGATCTACACCGGAGAGATCGGAGTTATGGTTGGAGAAGACGATTCGTATCTTAGCTCAGATGGGTTGTGCGGGCGCACGTAGATTGGGTTGTGTGATCTCATTGCTTCAGGGTGATGCCTACACCTGGTGGGTCACCATTACTACCGGAGTTCCAGAGGCCGAGATAGATTGGGATTTCTTTGAGTTTGCTTTCAGAAAGAGGTACTTGGGACCGAGGTATTTGGATGAGAAGAAGCGAGAGTTTATGACTCTTACTCAGGGAGATGCTTCTGTGACTGATTATGAGATCCGCTTTGTTCGCTTGAGTCAGTATGCTCCAGAGTTAGTTCCTACTGAAGTGGAACGTTGTAACCGATTCCGCTACGGTTTGAATGAAGAGGTTAAGAGGTACACACTAGCTTCTGACTACTCAGACTTTGATGTGTTGGTCGCGAGGGCCAAGGATTTAGAGCATAGTTTGGGTTCGGCTAAACGAGCTGGTGGTTCCAGTTCTGGCAAGAGACATAACCACTTTGATGGTAGAGATGCCAAGAGGCACAGAGGTGGCGGACATCAGTTTGATCAGAGACGTGGCGATGGCCACCATGGTAGAGGCCATCAGGGCCATAGAGGAGGGGGGCGGTTGCCCGAGTGTGCACAGTGTGGGAGGCAGCACACTGGTGAGTGTTGGGGTAACTTCCATGCTTGTTGGAACTGTGGTTCGAGGGACCACCTTAGGAGGGACTGTCCACGTCAGGCAGCTCAGGCACCGAACATAGCTCAGGCTCCTGCGAGAGGTAATGATTTTCAGAGAGGCCGTGGGCGCGGTCGTGGCTACTTCCAGCCTAGGGCTGATGCACCTAGGGGAGATGCTCAGAGGAACCTTGCTCATGTTGTGGCTGTACAGCCAGAGGCGGGAGGACCAGCGAGAGTTTATGCTCAGAGAGAGTCCGGGAACGACACCGATGTGATAACAGGTAATTTCGAGTTACAGTCTATGTCTTTGCTTTCTTTGGTTGATTCGGGTTCTACGCATTCCTACATTTTGAGTGAGCATGCACAGAAGTTAGATATCCCTGTTGAGATCTTAGATGTAGGTATGCATGTTACTAGTTCCTTTGGTGAGACAGTTGTGGTTAGACGTATGTATAGGAGGTGTCCACTGAAGATTCAGGGTCATGTGTTCTCAGTTGATATGATGGAACTTCCTTTCTATGGTTTTGACATTATTCTGGGTATGGACTGGTTGGTTGAGCATCGGGCTAGTGTGGATTTTGAGACAAAGAGAATTTCTTTGAAGCTTTCTGACGACTACGAGGTAGTAGTAGTAGGCGAGAACATTAAGTTCTTGTCTAATGTGGTGTCAGCTTTAGAGGCTCATAGGTTGATGGACTCTGGATGTGGGGCCTATTTAGCTTATGTTATGAATCCGGACATGAGTGAAGCTAGACCGAAAGATATCAGAACAGTGTGTGACTTTCCAGATGTGTTTCCTGAAGAGTTGCCGGGTTTGCCTCCTGACAGAGATGTTGAGTTTGTGATTGAGACAGTTTCAGGGTCTAATCCGGTTTCGATAGCTCCGTATCGTATGGCTCCGAAAGAGTTGAAAGAATTGAAGAGTCAGTTGCAAGAGTTATTAGACCGTGGTTTCATTAGGCCTAGTAGTTCTCCGTGGGGTGCTCCTGTGTTGTTTGTGAAAAAGAAAGACGGTAGCATGCGCATGTGTATTGACTATAGACAGTTGAATCAGTTGACTGTGAAGAACAAGTATCCGTTGCCTCGTATAGATGATTTGTTTGATCAGTTGAGAGGTGCTTCAGTGTTCTCGAAGATAGATTTGAGATCCGGGTACTATCAGTTGAAAGTGAAAGAGTGTGATGTTCCAAAGACAGCTTTTAGGACTAGATATGCCACTATGAGTTTCTTGTGATGCCATTTGGGCTCACGAATGCACCGGCAGCATTCATGGACATGATGAACAGAATTTTTAGAGACTACCTAGATCGTTTTGTAGTTGTCTTCATTGATGATATACTTGTGTACTCGAAGACAGAAGAAGAGCATGATGAGCACTTGAGGTTTGTTTTACAGAGATTGTTGAGCAATCAGTTGTATGCGAAGCTTAGTAAATGTGAGTTCTGGATTCGAGAGGTTGTATTTCTTGGCCATGTTGTTTCGGCCGAAGGTATCCGTGTTGATCCATCGAAGATTGAGGCTATTGTTGAGTGGAAACAACCTAAGTCCGTGACCGAGATTAAGAGTTTCCTAGGATTAGCCGGTTACTATAGGAGGTTTGTTGATGGATTCTCTAGAGTAGCTGCTCCCTTGACTAAGTTGTTGCAAAAGGGAGTCAAATTTGAATGGTCAGATGCAAGACAGAAGGCCTTTGAGAAATTGAAAGAAGCTTTGACGAATGCTCCAGTGTTAGTGCAACCTGTTTCAGGTAAGGAGTTTGTGATCTACAGTGATGCTTCCTACGTAGGCTTAGGATGTGTTTTGATGCAAGATAGAAGAGTTGTTGCTTATGCTTCTAGACAGTTGAAGATTCATGAGAAGAACTATCCTACTCATGATATAGAACT
Source organism: Hibiscus trionum (assembly GCA_030270665.1). Lineage (NCBI taxonomy): Eukaryota > Viridiplantae > Streptophyta > Magnoliopsida > Malvales > Malvaceae > Hibiscus > Hibiscus trionum. The sequence goes on from BSYR01000014.1 coordinate 10,880,885, forward strand.
AGCCGCAGTTGTATTTGCATTGAAAATTTGGCATCACTATTTGTATGGTGAGAAGTGTATAGTTTACACCGATCACAAGAGCTTGAAATATCTGATGACACAGAAAGAGTTGAACTTGAGACAGAGGAGATGGCTAGAGTTGTTAAAAGACTATGATTTGACCATTGAGTACCATCCGGGTAAAGCAAATGTAGTAGCCGATGCTTTGAGTAGAAAAGTGGCCGTTGAGTTGAGAGCTATGTTTGCTAGATTGAGTGTGTCCGATGATGGTGGTTTGATCACCGAGTTGCAAGTGAAGCCTTCTTTGATTCAGTTGATTAGAGAGAAGCAGTTGCAAGATACAAGCCTAGTTCCTCATGTTCAGGACATAGCCGAAGGAAGACCGACTGAGTATAGTTTCAGTGGTGAGAGTTTGTTGTGCTTTAGAGATAGAATTGTTATACCAGAAGATGTTGAGTTGAGACGTCAGATTCTGATTGAAGCACATTCGAGTCCCTTTTCTATGCATCCGGGTAGTACCAAGATGTACAGAGATTTGAAGAATGATTACTTCTGGGTTGGTTTAAAGAGAGATGTAGCCGAGTATGTGAGTCGTTGTATGGTTTGTCAGAGAGTGAAGGCAGAACATCAGGTTCCTTCAGGTTTGCTACAGCCTTTGAAGATTCCGGAATGGAAATGGGAGGGGATCACCATGGATTTTGTGTCAGGGTTGCCTTTGTCTCCTTCGAAGAAGAACTCAGTTTGGGTGATTGTTGATAGGTTCACTAAGTGTGCTCACTTCTTAGCAGTGAACACTACGGATTCCTTAGACAAGTTGGCAAACTTGTATATCCGCGAGATTGTGAGACTTCATGGAGTTCCGAAGTCTATTGTTTCAGATAGGGATCCTAGGTTTACTTCAAGGTTCTGGAGTTGCTTGCATAGTGCTTTAGGTAGCCGTTTGCATTTCAGCACATCGTATCATCCTCAGTCCGATGGGCAGTCAGAGCGAGTGATACAGATTCTAGAAGATATGCTTCGTTGTTGTGTGATTGACTTTCAGGGTTCTTGGGAGAAGCACTTACCGTTGGTTGAGTTTGCCTACAACAACAGTTATCAGTCTAGTATTCAGATGGCACCTTATGAAGCCTTGTATGGTAGACGGTGTAGGACTCCGATTTGTTGGGCTGAGACAGGTCAGAGATTGTTACCTATGCCAGACTTGCTTAAGGGATCCACAGAAAAAGTGAAGTTGATATGTGACCGCTTGAAAGCAGCTTCCGATCGTCAGAAGTCTTATGCAGATTTGAAGAGGAAAGAGGTTGAGTACTCAGTGGGTGAGAAAGTGTTTCTGAAGGTATCTCCGTGGAAGAAGGTAATGAGATTTGGCCGGAAGGGCAAGTTGAGTCCGAGGTTCATTGGTCCGTATGAGATAGTTGAGTGGGTTGGGCCTGTAGCTTATCGTTTGAGGTTACCTTCTGAATTAGAAAAGATTCATGATGTCTTTCATGTATCTATGCTTAGGAGATATAGATCAGATCCTTCTCATGTGATGCCCGTGGAGGAGATAGAGTTAAATCCGGATTTGTCCTACAATGAAGAGCCCGTTGAGATACTTGCTTCTGACAGCAAGGTGTTGCGTGGCAAGACCATAGAGTTGGTCAAGGTGTTGTGGAGACATAGAGGTGTGGAAGAGGCCACGTGGGAGAGAAAAGCAGATATGGTTGAGCAGTTTTCGTATTTGTTTCCACCAGGTAATTTCGGGGACGAAATTTCCTTAAGTGGGGGAGAGTTGTAACACCCGGGTTTAGGGGTTAGGTGAAAATAATATTTTAATATTATTTAGGGCTCGGTTTTATACTCTAAATAATATTTCGAGTTGTTTTCAAAATTAATCAATTTGAGGTTAATCACGTTTTAAGATTAAACCACTTTTAACCATGGATTTACCTCCCTTGTAGATATTCCATTTCATTAGGGGTAAACTAGACTTTTAAGCCTCAAAATATACCACATGTCAAATAAAACACCCATCTTTCTACTATTCATCTTCCCTTTCAAAACTCACCAACGGGAAACCAAGGCTCACTACCCAAATCACTATTCCATCCAAAAGCTTCTCCATTTCAACTCCAAATCGAAAGGTAAGGACGTTTTTGACTTCCCCTCATCTCCCCCTTCATAAAAGTACCTTTCATTTTGATTCCCATGGAAGTTTTAGAAAATGTCATTTTTGAATATTTGGATTAAAAATGGTGTCTTTATGTTGCAAAGTTAAATGTTTTGATTTAATATGTTTAGTAATGATGTATAGAGGCCAAATGATACTACATATGTGAATTTCAAATGATTTTAATCAATTTTCGGAATTGGGTTTTGAGAGGGTTTTTGGAGGGTTTTAAAGTGGGTTTTGGGGCTGTTTAAGGTTGGGTTTTGGGGGCTGTAGGTAGTATGATATATGAGGATCATTTTGGGTGCAATTGATGCTTGTTTGGGTGTTTGAAATGAGAGAATTCAGTGGGTCAAGTGGGCTGCTCGAAAATTCTGTTTTTGGACTTGTTTTGAGTGTTGGATGCTTGGTAATGTAATCCGGGTTAGTTTCGATGACAAGATATTGATTGTGGATGTTTTGTTTTTGTTTGGGATTGATTAGAATCAAGTTTGAGCATCGGTGAAGCATCGGAAGTGAATCCGGGGAATTGAAGACAATTGCTTGCTTGGTCTTGAGCTCGGGAGCTTAGGTGAGTGGTTAATTGTTTTAAATGGTTTTAAATTGGTTGGTTCGAGTATATGGACTAGGTTGGGCTTGGTAGACCCACCTAGAGTTAGGATTAGGGTGGTAGCCTAATCCTAAGCTTGATCCAGAGCCCTTGGATGAACTTGAATGTATGAATGTATATGCCTCGTATGTGTTGTGATATGAATGCTTATGTATATTGTATTATACATGTGAGATGAGGCATGATTTGTATTGCTTAAAGCATGCATGGTGTTGGTTCATGATTGTGTTCATGGTGAGTACGTGCTAAGCACGGAAATGATTGAAATGAGTAATGTGGAACGAGTAAAATATTGGCACTAGTATACTTAAATACAAATGATCGATCATTAGGATGTTAGTGTGTACACATGAGTCAAAAGTCGCGCGTGGCCTTGGTGGCGTTGAGTCACCAAGGAGGAGTACGGGTACGCCCGGAAATGGTATTTAAATATAGTCGGTGATGAGTGGAATCCCATCGACGGGGCGTGAGGATGAGTGGAATCCCCTCCGCGAGACCGGTGATGAGTGTAATCCCACCGCCAGGTAAAGGTTGTGTTGTTGGACGTGAGTTCCAACGGTTATCCGCGTATTTGAGTCATATCTAGGTGCCAATGTTGTTTGATATATGTATCAATGTGTTGAGACTAATGATCCTCGTGAGGATGTTTGATGTGGCTATTTATATTGAGAAAGTTAGAGCTTGTTGATCATGACATTCACTTGTATATTTTGTTCATGCATCTTATATTGTGGCTCTTGTGGATTCTTGGTATGTTGTAAATGCTTTGGCTAGATCGTGCTCGGACCCTGCAATGTTGAGGTTTGTTTTTAGAGCTTACCCTCACTAAGCATCATTGCTTACGCTCTCTTTGTTCAACATTGCAGATTCTTAGTTCGTGGGTTGCTTGCGCAAGTGGAAGGCTCCAAGTGTGGTTTTTGGCTTGAGTTCATCAAGTATGGATTTTAAATGTTAGACATGTAATAGTTTGAGCAATGGGATATGTATGGTTTGTTGGATAGTTGTTGGTCTTTAGGAGCATGTTTAGACTCCTTGATGCCTTGTTTTAGTATGGTTTGTGTTGCCATGATGAATTGTAACTCATGCCTAAGTTGCTCATTTGAATGTTAGCATGTGCTTTGGATGCTATCTTTATGTTTGAAAGATGTTGATTGAATGCATGCTTGGTGAAGTCTTATCTAGTGTTTAGACTTGTTTTATGTTGTTGAAGCATGCTAGTATAGTTGTCAAACCTTAAGTTGTTTTGTTCTGATGTTGTAAGGTGTTTTGGTGGTGTTTTGGGGCACCCTTGTGCCTCAAAACAGCACAGACGAGTCTGCAGACAGGGGGTGTTTCAGAACGGGTCCCCCCTTGTTCCGGAACGGTCCCTTCGCAAATGGCCTGCCGTTTCGAAACGGATGAGGGTCGTTTCGGAACGTTTTTGCTACTGGAATTTTGATAAATTGGCGAGATAAAGGCGTTCCGAAACGGGCCTTAGGTGTTTCGAAACAGTCAAATCTCGTTGACCACGAGAAATTGACCGTCAAGGTCGTTCCGATACGGGTCTCCCCTGTTTCGGAACGGTCACCTCATGGTTGACCCTGGCCTGTTGACCCAGTCAAGGCGTTTCGGAACACCCTGTGGGCGTTTTGAAACGACCTGCCGTAAAAGAGTAAAATGGGCTGTTCTATGTTTTGTTTGGTCGGAGAATGTTTTGTTGATTGAATCTTCCGCTGTTGTGCATCACATAGGGATTAAATATACATCTAGACAAGATTAAAGTTAAAAGAAATTTTAGGGTCGTTAACCGAGGGGAAACCTTAACGGGTTTCGCTTCGGTTTTCCCCGTGTGGCCCATTCGGACCGGTCATCCGACCAGACCGGGACGAGGGGGTTACAGTGGTCATGGTCAAGGCTATTAACATAGACATTATGGTCTTTTTAAGAATACTTATACCCACTAGAAGTGAGATTATAAGAATGACAAGAATGCTAGAGATCATATTAAACTTTTTATGTTATCAATGTGATGGTACAAACTATTGATCTCGTACTTGTCAAACGTCGAAGCATTATAGACCTTTATCCACAATCATGAATGATAAAAGAAATAAAATATAAACAAATTTTGTTTACGAAAATGGAAAAAATAATTATGGTGTTGTTGGTCTAACTCAATTGAATATTGTTGATTTCCTCATAATCATTGAAGGAAATAATTCACCATTTATTTTGTTTCCTTATAACCTCTAAAGGAAATAATTGATCTTTTACTTTATTTTGCTTTATGTTAAAATGTTTTACATATTATTTATTTATGTTTTATATTATATATATATATATATATTAAACATTTATTTTTATCCTTTGAAGAATATGATTACTTTTGAAATAAAATATGCAATGAATCGTGGCGATTTATGCTTAACAGACAGTGCAAGTGCTCATATTATACTTAAGCATAAGAACTATTTTTCTCATTTAAATGCAAAGGAAAAAATGTGAGTACTATATCTCAAAGTACTAAAATATCAATGCTCTAAAAGAATAATAAATTCTTGTGACATTATCTTTGATAGATAATTGATTTGATATATGCTATATTTAATATTTTTCATTCCCTGAAGTGAATGGTACAAAGCACATATTTTTCATTCTCCGAAGTGAATGGAACAAAGCACATATTGAAAGGTGCATAATTATGCATATTTTCTCATTTAAAATGCAAAAGAATAATGCGAGTACTATATTTGGATGTACTAATATCATAGAAGGCTCCAAAAGAGAAAATATGTTATTGCCAAATAGAACTTAATTTCATATTTACAATGTGTTATACTCGTCAAAGTCGCAAAAAGATTTATTGAATTTTAAAGATATTCGCATAAATGAATATTATATTGAGACTATTAGTCAAGGGGATGTTGACCCATATTACGAGTATCCGGATTGTACTACACAAGAATTAGTACAAATTGAAGCTCATGCTATTGTAAACCAGAAGTTTACTGATAACTTTATTATTTGTCATGACCGGTTAGGCCATCCCGGTTTAATTATGATGTGAAAAGCTATTGATACTTCATGTGGCTATTCATTGAAGAACTAGTAGATTCTTCAAAGTAATATTTTTCATGTGATGCTTGCTCTCAAGACAAATTGATTATTCAACCATCACCAGCTAAGATAGATTATGAATTTATTAATTTTCTGGAATAGATACAGGGTGATATATGTGGGCCCATACACCCTTCTTATAGATCATCTAGATATTTTACGGATTTAATCAATATATCAACTAGATGATCATATGTATCCTTGTTATCAACCCGCAACTTAACGTTTGCGATGTTACTTGCTCAGTTGATAAAATTACGAGCACATTTTTTAGATTACCTTGTAAAAACAATTCATCTTGATAATGCTGGTGACATGCCATTTTACATTCATCGTCATTAATTTGCATCAAGCCAATAAATTATCATAAGTTCTCCCCATTACAAATGGTTTTTGGTCAAGAATCAAATATTTCCCATCTTAGAATTTTTGGGTGTGCGATATATGTTCTAATTGCTCCACCACAACACATAGAGATGAGTCCTCAAAAGAGGTTATGAATATATGTCAGATTCAAATTTCCCTTGATAATTAAATATCTTGATCTTCTTATAGGGAATTTATTTACATTTTGATTTGCTGATTGTCATTTTAATGAGTCGGTTTTCCCAACATTAGGGGAAAAAATAAATAGTTGGGAAAAGAAATAAATTGGAATGAATTATCATTATTTTATTTTTATCCACTTACTTAACAATGTGAACTATAAGTTCAAAGGATAATTCATTTATAAATCTTAGTAAACCAATTGCCATATGATTTTGATGACCCTAAAAGAGTGACTAAGTCACATATACCAGCTATGAATGCTCCGATTAAATTTAATGTCCCGGAATGATAAAATCTAGTTGCTAATAAGTCTAACTTGCGCCTATAGCGTGGTAGACAAGTGGGTTCCAAAGAAAAAAATCCTCGAAAAAGAAAATGAGCTATATTTTATGGTGGTTTGATCGAAGAATCAATGTATTATGAAAATCTCTAGAACAGATTAAAAGGTCTCCAACAGAGACATTGACATGACTCAGGTACATGATAATAAAGAGATATCAATATATTATGTCATGTCTGGTAATAAGTGGAACCGAAATCAAAACAACGCCGATAATACATTTGCATGCAATATAGCACTAGAGATTTTGGATGATAATGTGTATCATTAACCATTGTCAATTGGACAATGTAAACAAAGAAATGATTGGCCAAAATGGAAAGAGGCAATTGAGGCGAAACTTAAATCTCTTTCGAAAAGAAAAGTATTCAGGCCTATAGTTCAAACATCGGAATGTGTAAAGCTCGTGGATATAAATGATCCTTTGTGAGAAAGAGGAATGAAAAAAGGGGAAATTGCAAGATATAAAACTCGTTTGATTGCATAATTATTCTCATAAAGACCTAGAATCGATTATGAGGAAGCATACTCCTCGGCGGTGGATACAAAAGATTTTTATTAGTTTGGTAACAAAAAACTTAGTTTCCGCCTAATAGATGTTACATCCTATTTGTGTGAGCCTCTTGATAATAACATTTACTAGGGGTGGGCAAGACTGGGTACCCGACCAATTTGTCTAGAATTGGTCCCGGCCCCGGTAACAACCAGTTCCTGAAATATAGAACCAGTCTCGGTTAGACCGGGTCCAAGATTTCAGGAACCGGTCCTGGTACTAGTGGGAACCGGTACCAATACCGGGTACCCGGTCAATTAGTCTATTATTAATAAAATTTGAGCAACAGGGGGAAAAATTCCAACCATCAATAATAATATTAAATAACAAAGTCAGAATATTGTAGGCTTGAATGTTGAAATCTTAAAACGAGTCATACTCATAATATTCATACATAAAGAGAAATAAAGAAGCGTCTTCAGTTGTTTTCAACCTCTTCAACGTCATTCGGTACCATACCAATACCGGGTACCTAGTACTGGTCCCGGTCCTATTGGGTACCCACCGAGTACCGGGTCCAAAAAAGCAGGATCCAGTCCCGGTCCCGGTTGCAATCGGGACCTAAATTTTGGATCCAGTCCTGGTCCCACTGAAACCAATTCCGGGTAAAAATCCATCGGGACCAGGTAATCGGGTTTTTTGCCCACCCCTAACATTTACATGAAACTTCCGAAAAGATTTAGACTGCCAGAAGCAGTTAATTCAAGTTCTCGAGAACATTATTTAATCAAATTGAACATATTTATTTATGGAGTAAACAATTCGGGTGCATGTTGTATAATCGCCTTAGTGAATACTTATTATCGAAAGGCTATAAGAATGATTTAATTTCCTCGAGCATTTTTATTAAGAGGTTTAGCTCCGGATTTGTTATTATTGTGTATGTTGATGATTTGAATATCATTGGGGCTCATAAAGAGATCTCCCTAACAATAAAATCCTTGTACATCATTTGACATACATAGAAAAGTGCTTAAAGAGACTTTACATACATAACGCACATCCGTTGAGCACGAGGCATAGCCGAAAAATAATTGCTACGAGATTATTACCTTTAGATCTTTTAAAACTTTGTGCCTCTCGAAATCGTGGAAATAATTGTTATGCACGAGGCAAAGCCGAAATATGTGTTTGGCTAAACATGTCTAGAAGATATGTGAATTGCTTTCACAAGATAAGATGCAAGCTATCTTGTGTAGAGATAATGTAAAATTTATGTCTCAAGGTAGATATATCAAATGTGATAAAACGAAACACATTTCTTCAAAGTTTCGTCCCTCATGATCTTTAGAAGAATAATATTCGATGAATCCTTTCAAGCAGTAATTTGAAAGATCTATTCACCGATGCATAATCTGCTTCAACATTTGAAGGTTATATTCAAGATTGAATTATGAAGATTCAAATATCTTATGTGATGTTTTCATGAGGGGAGTAAATACGCGTTACACTCTTTTTCCCTTAACTGAGGTTTTGTCCCAATGGGTTTTCCTGGTAAGGTTTTTAATGAGGCAACATGTTATGCATATTTAAGATGTGTGTACTCTTTTTCCTTCACTAAGAATTTTTTTCCCACAAAGTTTTTATCTTAGTAAGGTATTAACGAGACACGTTATCTTCATGGATATCCAAGGGGGAGTGTTATAAATATCTTTATTTATGGTGGATATCCATATATTAAATGAGACTTTAATGTACTTTATTATTAGAGTTTAATACCCATTGGAATTAGGGTTTTCCATCTTATGCCTATAAATATAGAGTTTGGAGAAAGCAATGTACACAACTCTACTTTGAGAATATAATACAAGTCTCTCTCTTTGTCTCTCATCTTGTTCTTGTTCATCTATTTTATTCTTGCTCTACATATTTTATTATTCTCGTTTAATTAATTTTTTTGAATCAATATAATTGAGAATAAATGTGAATCAAATAAATTTGTCAAGTTAATTTAATAAAATCAAATTAATACCTTTTTTATGAAACTAAAATAATTAAAGTTAGGGTAATTATTCTATACACAAGTACTTGTGGAATTTTTTTACACAAACGTCTTATTTTTAGGGTTTAAGTACTCCACTTAGGGTTTAAGGTTTAGGGGTTTGAGTAAAGTAGTTTTGAATTTAGGGGGTGTAGATAAAATTCTATATTTAGGGTTAAAACTTTAGGGTTTATAGGTTAAAATCTAAATCTCTAATCATATTATCCCAAATTCTAACCATAAACCATAAATTCTAACCATGAACCATGAATTCTAAACCCCTATACTAAAACTCCTAAACTTTAAACCATAAACTATGACTCTAAACCCTAAAATTAAAGCATCTATGGAAATAAAAGTTTCCACCACATACGTATATGATAATAATCCTTAAAGTTAAGAGCATATATATTTGAAACGGTTTCCAAATAAAGATACTTCAATAGGTTAAACTTGATTTGAAAATAGATATATATGTTTAAGGGTTTATATTTAATACACCGGCTGTGAAAACTAAAAGTTTCTACAAGCGCCTTGGTTTTAGGGTGTAGGTTTCAAGGGTTTAAGTATAGGGTTTTAGAATTTAGGGATAGTGGTTAGAATTTAACGTTTAGGGTAAACTATGTCAGGTACCATCGAACAATAGGGGGGTGACTTGTTTATACTACCAACCTTTCAATTGGTCCAAACTTACAACCAAACTTTATTTTTTGACTCGTTTATACCACCCTACCGTTAAATCGTTAACTCCGTGATGACATGGACGCGGCACCAAAACGACGTCGTTTTGGTGCCGCTATTTTGATACTAAATGACCCAAAACGACGTCGTTTTGCTAGAGAAAAATATGTGAAGTTGTGCACTCAATGGGATTTAAACTTAGAACCTTAAGCATTAAAGATAACCTCATAACCACCAAGCCAACCTAATATCTTTGAATTATTTCTAGCACAAATAATATATATTTCAAATTGTAGTTTGTCATATAAATAATATTACTTTATCTTAATAATATAAATATATTATTTCTAATATTCAAATATTGGTATACATATATTAATACATAAATAGTAAATAAAATGAAAATATATAAATATTTTTATATTATAAATAATATTAAATATATAAATAGATAAATATATTATTATAAAAACTAAAAGATTAATTTTCAAAAAAATTGTTTAAAAAATCCAAAATTCGACAAAACCTTAATCCCTAAACCCATAAACCCTAACCCTAAACTATAAACTTTAAACCCTAAAATTTTATTCATAAACAAATAATATTAAAATATATAAACAAATAATATATTATTATAAAACTAAAAACTGATTTAAAAATATAAAATTTACGAAAAGACCCAAAAATTCACCAAAATCTTAAAGCTTAAACCCCAAATCCATCTATTTTGGTTGTTAATGGGTTTATGATTTTAGGGTTTTGTGGTTAGGAATAAATTAAAGATATTAGGTTGGCTTAGTGGTTAGGAGGTTGACTTTAATGCTTAAAGTCTCAGGTTCAAATCTCATTGAGTGTACAATTTCACATATTTTGCTCCTATTGGGTCTTGAACTCACAACATAAGCGAAGGGAAGGGTGTAAGCTAAAAACTGAAAAATTTAACCACCTACTCTAGAGTTTGTTGGCATTTACATCATTTTAATATTCTATTTATTTGAGCGGTAAATGTCAACTCAATTTAAACGTAAAAATCCAATAGCTCAATTTGAGACCCAAAACATTTGATTTGGTTAACTCAAAAATCAAATATTTTTTTAAGTATATCGAGTTTTGCTCACCTCAAAAGGATTTTACACTCACATCTTTCACTTGTTTTAACATTTTTGGGTTGAAAAATTCGTTAGTTAGAGTAGAGCAATCATAATAAGACAAGTTGAATCGAGTGACAAACAGGTCTATTTTTATAAAATTTTGAATTTAAATTTTTAAATAAAAATAAGGGAAAACTACACCGATGGTCCCCTAACTATTACCGTTTTCTTATTTTAGTCCTAAAACTATTTTTTTTCGGCAAAACCGTCCCTTATGTTACATAGTTTTCCTGTTTTGGTCCCCCGACGTTAAATAGGTAACAGTTTTGCTGACATGACATTTTTTAACTATTTTTTAATCATTTCTCTCTCTTCTTTCCCTTCTTCTTCATCTTCTTTATTTTACCTACCATTTTCAGGCTGTTTTATACTTTGCTAGGCATTTGAGATGTTCATTTGTTTTAAAAACTGCTGCTAGTGTTGGCATGGTAGATAGAAGGAACATGTATTTTTTTCTAAAGGCGTGTTTTTGCTAAAAGGTTAAGTAGTATAATATTTGTGTTATGTGTAGGGGACCAACGATTGGTTTTCGAGGCAAAGTTTTCCTTGCATTTGAAGAAAATGGTTCCTCAAAAATTGAGGTCAGATTTGACAGATCTATTCCAGAGGGTAATGATTTTGGTGGGCTTTGTGAAGAATATCATGGTTTCTTCTGTGTTGGTGATCACTTTATCCCGTTTGTTGCATTAATTTCAAACATCTATTATGATGTATTGTGGACTTCTATCCAATCTTACTCATTGTGTTTTCAATCTATAGCTAGCTTGTTGAAGAGAAGGGTTTTACACCACTGTAAAACAAATAGTAAAAAGTTGTTAGTTGTATGGTTTTACACTAGTTTTACAATGGTGTAAAACCCATCTTTTCAACATAGCTCACTTCGTTTAGATAGTTCTGGAGGAGATGATGTTGACAAGCTAGCTGTTAATGAACTTTTCGAGGTACACATCATTTTGATTAATGCATCAGTGCTTTTGCTTTATGATATTCACATTTATAAGCATTTAGCTCTGAATTGTCTCACATTCATAGGTTGTAGTAAATGAAAGTAAGAGTTGTCCCTTGATTTTGTTTGTGAAAGAGATCGAGAAGTCCATGGCTGGAAATTCAGATGTATATACTTCCCTGAATAGTAAGGTTGAGAATCTGCCAGCTAATGTTGTCGTGATTGGTTCTCATACCCAGATGGATAATCGCAAGGAGAAAGTAAGCAACCTACCTTTTGTTCAGCTTTATTTTTTTTTTGACGCTTTATGAAGTATTTGTAATTTTTTGATGTCTGCAATTTTATTTTTCTGTAGTCTCATCTTGGTGGGTAAAATAAAGAAGATGAAGAAGAAGGGAAAGAAGAGAGAGAAATGATTAAAAATATTAAAAAATATTTTAAAAATGCTACGTCAGCAAAATCGTTAGCTATTTAACGTCGAAGATCAAAACAGAAAAATTATGTAACAGAAGAGACGATTTTGTCAAAAAAATAATTTTGAGATCAAAATAAGAAAATAGTAATAATTAGGGAACCATCGGTGTAGTTTTCCCTAAAAATAATATTAGAAAGTTGACTCTCCAAAGGAGATTCACTTCAACTAAATTTTAAACTTAATTAAATAGTCTGAGAAATATCTTATAAAAATACTGGACGAAACATTTAATGTCAAAAGATGACGCGGGATTGGGATTCCATTAGGGGTGAGCAAAACTCGACTCGACTCGAAAAAATCGAATAACTCGACTCGACTCGAGGCAAAAATACTCGACTCGTCTTGACTCGACTCGAAATTTCATAAACTCGAATAACTCGAAAAAATTTCAAATAAAGTTTGAGTTGTAAAATAGAAATTCGAATAACTCGAATAACTCGAAATTTTTAGTAATTAGTGGATTTATTTTTAAGTTCGAGACGAGTCCCTCTATTTTTTATGATAGATACATATTGATATATAAAAATATGAAGAAATATTGTCATATGAAAATATATATATGTGCATATCTTATATGATTAGAAAAAAGAGTTTAAATTGGAATCAAACTCTACTATAACATAATAAATAATTACAGTTAAATTTTTATAGGAACTCGAAAACTCGACTCGACTCAACTCGACTCGAATTTCTTAAACTCGACTCGAATCGAAAAAATTTCAAATAAAATTTGAGTTGTAAAATATGACTCGTCAACTCGAATAACTTGAAATTTTTTGACTCGACTCGATCGAAAGCTGACCCCTAGATTCTATGACATGAAAGAGCTTCGTAGCGAAGCATCTTATGCATAAAGTGAAGGAATTTTCGAGAAGTGGCTAATGTGTCATCATTAATTAAAAGTTTATATATAATGTTTAAATTAATTATATCATTATCAGGAGATATAAAAAAAAACTTAATTTTTCTCTAAAATTTAGTTTTCTTTTCGTAGTCGCCGTATTTTATCTCCTTTTTACTTAACTCGTGACGGACATCAATATTAATATTAGTTGTAGACTACTGATGTTTATCATTTTTTTCTCTTTCATGTTTTATTTTTTTTAATTTTAATAATAATCTCTGTTCTTGTGGTACGTATTTTTTCTGCATTTGTAGCACGTTTAATTGGCTTTTGTGATCAATTTCATCTGTCGTTTGGCACGATTTCAGTATACTGTATCAGTCGTTGGTACTCATATAGAGATCTTCACGGAATTAACTTTTTGATTTGATTCTGTCGGTGGTCATAGAAAAGATTGTTCCCCACTAGTTTGATGATTTGTTAGCCGATGTAATCAGAACTGTGTAGCGGAGCAATCTGGCTGATAGTTTGGTTCGCTTACCATTCTTTTTTTATCCCGTAAAGCGTCTCGTTTGGCTAGAGATAAGAAGATTCAGGAACGTTTCTGAGTTTTGATGGTATACTAATCACCATGGAAGAGTTTGCTTTTCTTTGCACCTTTTTATGAAATTTTTAGTAGACTAGTCCATTTTCCTCTTTTTTTGATACATTGTATTTATAATATCTTTTATGGTGATTAATAAAATTCAGTGCTATTGTTCCAAATTATATCATTATAATAATATAACGAGTGTATTTAAACATATTTAGATTTATATTTTCTTAAATATTACAACAAGAATAACAATAATCAAACTAAGACTTAAGGTTTGTAAAACCTATATTTGATTTTTGATATAATAAGAATTTTTAAGGACCAATTTGTAAAATTGGATAAATTTGTAAGTACTCAAAAAGTCTCACAATTGACAAGGATTCGAACTTCAAATTGTTTCTAAGTCAAAAACTAAAACCCCAAATATTTTCTAAGTGTTTTTGTACTCAAAGTAGCATGATTTGGTCCAAGCATAACAATACGCTCTTAACCATATCGATACAGATTTTAGCTATTGAAAAATTATACTTAATAGTTATTGGGTACCGATACGCGTGCAGCCGTATCGATACGTCATTCAACCTGGGAACTAAATCAGCCTTTGAGTATCGGTACGACTTTATGCGTACCGATACGGGTTTAAGATTTTATAAAGTTTTTACATTTATTATTCGACCGTTGCCTTGTTAGTTTATTAGAATTATCATCTTTAAAATTTAGTTAATGTGTACCGATACCCGAAGAGGCGTATCGATACAATTTCTCACTTACTTTTTCTTCAAATTCCAGTAAGTAAAATTGGTATCGATACGGTACGGCCCGTACCGATACACTTTTGTAAAATACACTTCTCGTATCGATACGGCATCCCGCGTATCGATACCCCTTTGCACAACGGTTATTTTCTTCTTATAGCAGGTACCGATACCAATGCTCGTGTATCGATACTCTATGCTAGTAGACTGCATTTATTGCGGGAAAAATAGAGTCCAGTGGCTATATTTATGATCTCTGCTACCCAAACGATTGGAAATCAATGAGGGGGTACATAAACAAGTCTCCAAAGCTACAACAACAACTATTCATCAAGCCTTAGAGCATTCAAGCACAAATCTAACATTTTTTAGCTATTAGAGTCAAATCCTTATAACCCACTTGAGAGAGCTAAATTGTAATCATTTAATTCAAGTTTTGGGTTTGAGTGAGCTTTGTATTTTGGGCAAACATTTTGTAACACCCGTGTTTTGGGGCTAGGAGTTAGCCGGGTTATAGTTCGAGTCAAATAAAATCTAATTAAAATAAATCAACTATAAATAATGACCAAATTGAGCTTTAATAAGGAGGGAGGGACCAATGTTGTAATTTGCCCAAATTTTTAAATAAAGCAAGACAACTTTTAGCAAAAAGTTGTCATCTTCCTCCCAACACCCATTTCCCATGTCAAACCTCTCTTCCATGTTTTCAAACTCTCCTAAAACCTTAGCTACTATTCCATTATATTGTCATTCGATTTCAACACCAAATTAAGAGGTAAATATATTTTTTTAACCTCCTCTCTATCCTCTATTTATCTATAGTCTTAGATTTCGAAAATATTGAGTTTTGGGAATTAGGGTTCATATGGAAATTTGGGTTTTTAATGGGGTTTTTCAATTTGTTTTGATAAATTGTATTGGGGTTTTGTTTAATCATGTCAAAATACACATTATATGTTGATTTGGTTGGATTTTGATGAATTTCCGAAGTGGGTTCTTAAACCCATTTTTGAGGTGTCAAAAAGTTGATTTTTGGTGGGTTTTAGGGTGTAATTAGAGGGCTGATGGTATATGTATGCTAAGGGGATGATTTGGGACCATTTAGATGTCATTTGGGTGTTTAAAAACATGATTTTCTGCTGGGTAAAATATTAGTACGAAAATGGTGTTTTGGAGGGTTTTGGGGGTTGTTCTAGGTGAGGTTTGATAGCCCAATGGTAGTACTATGGTTAGGGATTGATTTGGGATCATTTGTGGGTGCAATGGATGTTGGAAACAAGGTTTTTGGAAGAGGTATTGGGGCTGTCCGAAATTGCTAAGTATGGGGTTTGGTCATGACTTGAAATGTTGGGTTTGATATTTGAATTTGTATTCTGGGTTGATATTTTGATGTTGGGCTGATTTGAGGATTATTTGAATTGTATTGAGGTTGTTTAGAAGCGAGAGTTTGCGTTGGAGAAGCTTCGGGAAGAAATCCGGAAACTTGAAGGTGATGCTTGCTTGGTAGTTGAGCTTGGAGTAGAGGTGAGTGGTTAATGTTTTTAAATCGATTTTTAAGTGGTTGGTTCAAGCATGTGGACTAGGTTGGGCTTGGTAGACCCACCTAGAGTTAGGATTAGGGTGGTAGCCTAATCCTATGCTTTAGTTAGAGACCTTGGATGTACTCTTTAATCATTATTATGCCTCATGATGAGTATGTATAATGTGATACACCTGTATGTGAAAGTATGGCTTCATGTATTGATTTTATATGCATGTTGATGACAAATAAAATGTGGATATATGATGAGATGATTGTTCGGTTGATATACAAGTGGTGTTGATTTGTGAAATGAGGTTATGTTGTGGATTGCATGATTTTTGAGAATCATGGTGAGTACGTGCTAGGCACGGAATTTATATTGAAATTGATATTGTAAAAAGTTGTGTAGTTTGATTTATATTGGCACTAGTATGCTTGGGTACAATGATCGATCATTAGGATGAGTGTGCACACAAATTGAGTCAAAACGTACGTGGCCTTGGTGGCGTTAAGGCACCAAGGAGGAGTACGGTGATGTAATATTCCACCGGAAGCTTTTATATATTTCTACGTGATGATTAGTGGAATCCCATCCGTAGGGCATGTGGCGATGAGTGGAATCCCGCACATGCAAGGACCGGTGATGAGTGGAATCCCACCGAGGTAATGTTGTTGTTGGAAATGCGTTCCAACGGGTAATCTGCGTATTCGGGTCATAGCTAGGTGCCAATATGAGGTTGTATGTATATACCAATGTGGGATTATGCTTATGTGCTTATATGACATGAAATGTGATGTCCTTATGAATTGTTATATGATGTGGCTAATGCTTTGGATTATGTATCATGTTAAGTTGAACTTATGGTTGTTGAGCATGGCATAATGTTGACTATATGTTCATGCATCATGTTCATTTTGGCTTATGCGGATCGGAGGTAAGAACATGCATTTCATTATGGAAATTGCTCGTGCTTGGACCCTGCATTGTCGAAGGTTTGATTTATGAGCTTACCCTCACTAAGCTTTTATGCTTACGCTCTCTTTTGTTCGACAATGCAGATTGATAGCTTGTGGGTGGCAAAGGCAAGGAAAGGTCTCCAAGTGTTGCTTTCGGTGAGCTCAATGTATGAGTTTTAAGTAATAGATTGTAATAGTTAAGCAATGGGATAGGTGATATTGATTTGAGCTTTGATGTATATCGTTGTTGGCTTGGTTAGTGGATGCCTTGTCTGATTGTAAATATTGCTTATGTTACATGCCATGAATGTCTACGTGTTTTGGTTGCTAAGGCATGAAATCTTAAATGTTTGTATGTCCATATATGCATAAATTGCTCTTTAATTGGAATGCTATGTATGGATGCTTTAATCCATGTTCGAATGACACCCTTGGCTTAAATATGTGTGCTTGCATGATGGTATACGCTTAGGTGAGTCGAGAAATGCATTTAGGGTCGTGTTGGGGTCGTTTTAGTCGAGATTGAGGAGTTCTAGTGCAGGGGTATCGATACCCCTAGCTAGGGTATCGATACTCTCTTGCCCAAAAGGCATCAGATTTTGCCTGGGGTATCGATACCCTCCAAAGTTACTGGAATCGGGTGTTGTGGATGAGAGTTGAGCGTATCGATACCCTTGGTTAGGGTATTGATACCCGAGTATTGATACCCCTGGTTAGGGTATCGATACCCGGGTATTGATACCCTAGTATTGATACCCCTGGTTAGGGTATTGATACCCCTGGTTAGGGTATCGATACTGGCTGTCCTATAAGCTTAAAAATAGACTGTTAGGTATGGACGTGGTTCGAATGTGTTTTTCCCTTGAATGTTTTCCGCTGATGTGAATCACATAGGACTTAATGTTCATCTAGGCAAGATTAAAATAAAAAAAATAGGGTTGCTAACCGAAGGGAACCTTAACGGGTTTCACTCGGTTTTCCCCGTGTGGCCCACTCGGACCGGTCATCCGGCCAGGCCGGGACGAGGGGGTTACACATTTACCTTTGAGAGGATTTCTCAGTTTGCTATTTCTTTTCTTGTAAAAGAGTGTTTTATCAAAGTTTTTGGGTAGAAGCTTTGATTGCGTAAAGGTTTCCTCTTGAGCCTAGAAAAAGGGGAAAATTTTATAGTAAATTTGAGAAAATCTTTAATGAGAAACTAAGGTAGTGGATGTAAACCTTGTTAGAAGGTTGAACCACTATTAGTCATCGGCACCCTCTTAGATGCAATTACCTAAGCAAGCAACCTCAAGCGGCTCTAACTCACCCTCCTAGACGCAATTACCTAGGCAAGCAGGAGTGTGAAGATGATCTCCCTCACAAGAACTCGTCAAACTTATGTTGAAGAAGATTTCTAAGGCACAAATAATCAACACTTGCAAAAAAAAAAAACTCACTAAATATTTCATTAATCAAAGAAAATCTGAATAATCTGCCTTACAATGATAGAGGCTTCATCCTTTTATAGGTGAAGGATAGCCAAAGTAATTTAACTTCTATTAAAACTAAAAAATCCTAATTTAATTAAAAAATAAAATAAAAATTTCTTGTGTCCAAATTTTTTATCTTTCCAATTTGCTTCCAGCCGTTTTTAAAATTGTTAATTCACCTCTTCTTAGCCTCTCACCATCAATTGATCTTCCTAACAAGGTTAGTTGGACATTGTTTTCAGAAAGTATGGTAAGAGAGAGTTCTTGATTTATTTGGTTTTAAATATGGTGTAAAAATATTTTAGGTAGATAAAATGTCTATTTTATACATTCTTTTGAATATATAAAAAAAATTGTGATATAAATGAAGATATTTAAATAGATAAAATGTTCATTTTAGACATTCTTTTGTAAAATATAAAAAATTGTTGATATAAATAATAACCAATGAGTAATATTTTAGAACTTTCAGCTTATGAAAACCATTGTTTAAACTGGATTAAAAACACTTATGATCTAAAATATTACTATATGTCTTACATTACTTTTGATCTCAAAAATACTTTTAAAAAGATAACAGACCTTAATCTATATTAAAAATAAATGTTTTTTTTTTACTTTTTTGGTGTTCCTATGTATGTTCAACATTAAAAAATTAAGTTTATAATTTAGAGTTGAGGTTTAGGGTTTAGTAATTAAAATTTAGGGTGTAGAATTCAATTTTTAAGAATTAAAATTTAAAATTAGAGCGTATGACTTAGTTTTTTTTAATATTTAGACAAATATAAAACCATAAAAAATTGTTCTAATTAAAAGTATTTGAGTGACGATGATCAGTGTTACGGAATTAACTATCGGTTACAAATAATTACAACATGACAAACCAGTTACGTTTAGGGGTGATAACGAGCCGGGCTGAGCCCGAACCTGGCCAGGCTCGGGCTCGAGGCTCGTCGAGCTCGACTCGTCTCGAGTTTTGTAAATTTGTTTTAGTGGATAATGCCCAATTTATTTTAGTTAATTTGCTTTTAGTGATTTCCCCCTAATTTATTTTGTTGCTTTCTTTTGCTAAACAAATTATTTTTAGTGCATATGTAGTATATATATATATAATTATATAATTATTCCGAGCCTATGTACGAGCTTTTCGAGCCGAACTTCGATCGATTCGGCTCAACTTGTTAAGATCTCGAGCCGAATGCAAGTCCGAATTGAGCTCACTTGAACCGAACTTTGACCGAGCCGAGCCCGAGTTAGCTTGTGAGCCGGTCGGGCTCATTATTAACCCAAGTTACTCCAAACCTTGCAAACAAGTTCATAAATGTTAATAAGGGAGTTGCTTCCGATGTGGGAAGGCTGCGGGAACCGGCCAATTTTACAGAACTCTCGGTTGCGTAGTAACAAAACAAGTATGGGATCATTTAGGGGTCACATGGGGAAGCGACACCCATGCTTATTTTGGTCGCAGCAAGTTGGACACAAAAAGTGATTGACAATACGCACAATATTATCCAAAAGTAATGTGGACCCTTGGATCTTTCTGAGAACCCATGAAAACAAGTGATTCAGCTCCTTTCATAAAAAGGAAAAAAAACCAGCAGCAAATCGGCACACGTGGGGCTCACTTTACAATTTACATGGAGCAGAAGGGGACGACGAGGGACATGGGTTCTTAGACCACAAACAATCCCATTTTTTTCTTACACGTTTGTCCAAAAACCCACCCCCTCGACGTAGGGTTGGTTTGGTTTTCTAGTCATGGAGATTGGAGACTGACTCTAACGAGTTTGTTTGCACTTTGCCGATTGCTATTTCTTCTCTTCTCTATATAAAGAAACCTCTCTGTCTGTCCCTATAAGCCCATAAAACCCACACAAGTCCTTTGTTTCTAAGTGTTTTTTCAAGTATG
Organism: Hibiscus trionum; assembly: GCA_030270665.1. Lineage (NCBI taxonomy): Eukaryota > Viridiplantae > Streptophyta > Magnoliopsida > Malvales > Malvaceae > Hibiscus > Hibiscus trionum. The sequence continues at coordinate 10,901,467 of BSYR01000014.1, forward strand.
GAAAGTCGAAACTTTGTTGTAAATGGAGGCATCAAAATGCCCATTGGCTTCAAATTCCACCCCACAGATGAAGAGCTCGTGGTTCATTACTTGAAGAGAAAAGCTCTATGTCTCCCTTTACCTGCTTCTGTCATTCCTGAGTTTGATGTTCTCCAAACTGATCCATGGAACTTGCCAGGTTTGTTGCCCTTCAATTTCTCACAAGAACTTTTAATTCTTCTTTGAAACCCTTTGATCCATTTTATTTTTCCTGTTTATTTTCAGGTGATTCGAAAGAGAATAAGTACTTTTTTAGCACCAGAAATGGCAATGACAGTAACAAAAAGCGCAAGAGAGAAGCTGGTTCTGGTTTCTGGAAGCCCATAGGCAAAGAGAAGCCAATTTTAGCTTCTGGAACCAATGTAGTAGTTGGGATGAGAAAAGGTTTCATCTTCTGTGAAAGGAAGTGTTCTACTGGGACCGAGAATCGATGGCTGATGCATCAATATCGCCTTGTTGGCTCAGTGGTGGATTCAGCTCAGGTAATTCAACAACAAATATAAGTAGCAGTAACCATTTTTTTTACTAAAATCATTATCTTAACTATGGGTTTTTCCCATATTTGCAGATACCAATTGGAGATTGGTTAGTTTTCCGAGTGTTTCAGAGGAAGAGGAACAAAAGGGCTAAAAAACAAGGAGTCGTTTCTTACAAGACAAGTAGTGCAGTTAACATGCCATGTTGTATTGATTTTGCAGTGGAGGACAGCTCTGTCTTTGGTCCTCCTCAACCTACTTCACCAAGTTCAACTGAAATGACTGAGGTTTCATCCCATGGATTAGATGAGGAAGAAAACAGTCTTTTAATTACTAGTTATTATCCAAATAGTTGTTTATGAAAGCAGTAAAAGTAGTTTCACTAGACTTTGTATCTTCGAATTTTTACTATTTTACGGTGGAGGATAGCTCTGTCTTTTAGGCTTGTATCAATTATACTATTCAACTAAAAATTGATATTATTTTACCACTAAACTTTAGTTTAGACTTCAATTATATTACTATTTTTGTCTTTGAATTTTGAAACAACTATAGTGACAGGGAAAGTATGGCACGAATTATTGCTTCATTAGGTAAGCATTTGCTATGAAAAGGCAAGTGATTTTGTAGACAGAAAAGATGATCAAAAGTAGATAAATACTATGAAACAAATGCATATGAAATGGGAGGTCAAAGTTAAACTCTCCAAGCCTCTCTCCAAGCTTAAGATTTCCTCCCTCCTTCCTTTACTCGTCTCTCCTTCTAGGGTTGATGAGTTTGGTCTAAGTGTGCGTGAGATTCAGTAGCTTGGTGGTGGCTTAAGCCTCTGAAGAGTTTTCAATTTTCCCTTTGTCTTTTCTTCTTTCTCTCCCGGTTACCTGCATTGAATTCTCTTGTTTGTTCCTGTCTGCCTCTTGTGCATTTACTACCTCACTTCCCTCATGTATCCCTTGCCTATTAACTCCTCCTTAAGTGTTGGAGTGGTGGATAATGGCTATCCCAACAAACCATAGCTTTTACAACCAGGACTACCTAGATGAGCTGGTATTAAATGAGGATAGTGAAGTCAACTTCACCCTCAAAAACCATGCTCTTATTGGGAAATTGCTATCTCCTAACCCTTTCAAGGGCCTCACTATGGCAGCAATCCTACGCAAAGCATGGAAATTGGACAGCTTAGAATGTTATGAGCTTGGCCGAAACTTTTTCTTATTCATGTTCAAGTCCATCGAGGATCGTCATCGAATTCTGGGAGCCAAACCATGGTCAGTTCAGGATTCATTACTGGTGCTCAAAGAATGGCAACCAGACAAAGCTTTAGAGGAATTGGATTTCTCCATTGAAGAGTTTTGGGTCCAAGTTGAGAACCTCCCCATCGGATTGATGACACCAGACAACATGAGACGTATAGGTAAGTTGTTTCCTATGTTCTATGGATCCACACTAGAAGATGGTACATCATCCCAATGGCAAGGTTCTGTGTGCATCAGAGTAGCTATAAGAGTTGAAGACCCGTTAAAGACAGGGTTCATACTCAACTGTAGGAAGGATAAGCCCTTAGAGATCGTCTTCAAGTATGAGGATTTACCTAAGTTTTGCTTTCGATGTGGAATGATTGGTCATACTGAGAGGGATTGTAGAAGCGATATCTCCATGTTCAAGCTTGCTGGGAAGTATGGACCATGGCTCAGAGCCTCCCATGGTGGCAAACATAGGCCACAATGTACCAGGACCTTACCTCAGGCAAACCACTCCGAGCCTCTCTCGAACACAAAGGACAAGAAGGTGAGTCTCCCAATGCAGGCTCAGTCTGAATTAAATCTTGAGTTTAAGATTACCTCGAACAATGAAGCCTCAGCTGTCATTTCTAATCCTAAGGAAGTCAACCTTCCTTTGCCTCTTTTGGAATCTTCGATGGCTAGTAGGCCTGGCAGCTCGAAGGAAAGGGATACCAAGTTTAGCAAAGGCCTAGATTGTCATTCTACAGCAAATCCTGGCCCTGTCCTTCAATCTCTGGGTTGTCTCATTCAAAACCAAGAAACTACTGATACAATGCAGCTGGCCAACTGGGTAACCTACTCGCTGTAGGTCTTGATAAAATGGAAGTTTCTATTTACAGGAAAAGGAAAAGATCAGATGAAGATTTAGAGTCCTTTGGCCAAGCAAAGAGAAGAGAAATTTGGGAGACAATCTCAAACGAGATTGTCCAAGTGGCCCCAAATAACCGGTGCATATCCGAGAAGGGTTGGGCTGCAAACGATGATTTGTTGAAAGCTGCATTATTTCCAACTTCATTCATGAATACCTCAACCATTATCAGAAACATCGAAGGCAAGAAAAGGGGAAAAACCTTTGGCTTTCATAGGCTTACCCTTATCAGAAAAGCAGCCCGCCGTAAATTCTCCATGGAATGCTCAAGGATGATGATCGATGAGGTGGGGTTGATTGAACTGGGCATTGACCCTTTTGGTAAAAATATCACTAAGATACCATCGATGTGCATTGATGATAACTTCTTCTTAAATGAAGAAATCCAAGTTAGCGATGATGAGGAAAAGTTCAAACTGTTAGCTCCAGCTCCTAACCAGGTTGAAACAGCCCCGGAACCGGATGACTTCTTGGAGGGTCATCCGGAGGATCCATAAAGCCTTGCTTGCATTTTGTCTGCGACAGGAAGGGTCCCAGACGAGAAATCACCCATGTACCTTCCCCTTGGATCTTAAGGACACCTTCAAGGACCCGTGATCTAGGGTTTTCATCTATGCTCTCAATGTGTTTAGGTTTTAGTATTGGTGTAGGGATCAAAAAGTGCCAGATGGAGCAAGGTTCTTCAAGTCGACCGATAAGCTCGTTGATGTTATCCGTTGCTGCTTGCCTTGAAAAGGACCAACCATTATTGGTAGGAAGCATGTCTCTGGATAGAGCTCTCAGGCATCGTCAACAACAGCTGGTGGTGGTGGACTGGTTTTGTTCCTTGCCGAGGGAGTCCGGCATGTTTATTTTCGAAAACGCCAACCACGGTGATTCCGATTGTCATTTTAGTTGTTACGGATGTTTGTTGGGTCTACGTTTTAGGTTTCCGGTGCTTCAGGTCGTTTGAGCCCCGTCGTCGTCTTCGGTTTCTGTTTAGGGTTTTTGCTTTTATGTCGGTGCTTGGTGCCGGTTTGTCCGATGATGTCTACGGTGTGTCTAGGAGGAAGGAAGTTGTTAACTGTTTCGACAGTGGTTTCCTTTCCCTTTTTAGTTTGAAGTTGTTTCCTTTTTCGGTTTGTTTGTTAAGGCAGTTGCCTTTTCTGGGTTAATTAATGAAAGTTTCTTTTGATAAAAAAATGCATATGAAATGGAAAGAAGTGTTGTGTGCATTATCTAATTACCATTTCTATGTTGTTGGTGATTACTTGATAAAAAAAATGGTTCTGGTTGTGTTCATGTGTTGGGTTCTGAGTGGTTCTAGTTGGGTATGTAATTAGCACTGTTCGACAGTTATATTGGGTTTCGATTAAATTTAGAGTCAAGATAGATCAATGACGGATTTAGAAATCTAAAAATGAGATCTAACATATTTTTAAAAATAAGTATGCAATATTTTTTTAAGAAAAAAAATCACATTAATTTAAATTTAGTTCAGAAAATGGAGATACAACTGCTTTCCTAGGGCATGCATGTATTAGACTCTTAAATGGAGTCAAATTCTTTCGACTATGTTTTTCATTTAAGGGTTTTAATTGACTTGTCTTAAATTTAGTCGAACTCAACATGAACATAATTTTAGTCATTTTACCTACCCTCAAAGCAATTGGAACCATTTTGATCCAAAAAAAAATTATGATCACAATCGTGCACTGATAATGATACGAGAACGGACACGACTACAAAAACGGAGATAATAAACATTAATTTTAAAAAAAAATACATGGTAGGGGTATGATAAAGTTACGTCATATATAAAATAAATTTTAAATTTTAAATTTTAAAAAATCTAAAAATAAAAAATTATGTGAACATGATATCTCACATATTTATATACTTATAATTGAATCACGTGAGAAAAAAAAGAGTTAAGAAAAAAGATGAAAAAAATTAAAAAAAATGGTGGAAGAATAAAAAGAAATACTCACATGTACCAAAGCTATAGGGCAATACTAATATGTGTACGAGAAGATATCGAGTATGTAGTATGACTTGGGACAGAATTACCCGCGCTTCGTGGTGTTGGACCCAATGCCTGCCGGGTCAATGACTACTCACATCACACTATCACAGTGCCTACCGCACATGTAATGTACAAACAGAGGACAGCAGTGAGACCATGATGATTTCCTATCTCAAATCCCCACCATATACGCATTCAAATGAAAACATATCAACTTTATGCAAAGATTATATTTATATATTGTTATGATGTCAATTTGAATCTTTACAAATGTATTGGATTCGGGTTTTTGAACTTTTGGTTGTATTGGGTTTAAACGGGTTCAAATTCGGATTTATTTACCACATTAATTTGGCTCTATCTCTGCCTGTGGGCCATGTGGGGACCCGAAGAATACAATTCTAACTCGTATTTTTATGATATCGTCATATCTTCTCCAACCAATTCGATTTATTTATTTATTGATCCGAATAAAAAATTTGGATATTTAATTTGATTTTTATTTACAAATTTGACACATATCGTAATATTTCAAGTTTTGAATTATTCGAAAATTAAAAATTTCATGGATATGAATATTATTATATTTAGCAATTTAATGTTTGTTATATCTGAAAATTTGAAAAATCAAAAATTTTATAGATGAGAATCTTGTTATATTTGACAATATGTTACTTGTTATATTCGAAAAACCGAAATTTTCGTATATACAATCGCTAAATCCGAAAAAATACTTAAATAAATTATATATTTGAATAATTTTATATCTGAATATTTGATCGGAATATCTAATATTCTAAAAAATCAAATATTCAATTTTTTATTAATTTAAAATTTTAAATATCCTATCTTTCAGATCCGATATTAAAAAAATGCACGCCCTAATGAGAACTAGGTCTGAGTTGATTGGTGACAATTTCACCTTTCAACTAACATTTTGGGGTCGTTTGGTTCACGGAATGTAAGATTACCTTGGGTGTGTTTGGTTCGCGGAAAAGATGATTACCAGGGGTAATAATCTTTTCCAGACTTACATTCCCATGTTTGGTTTAGGAGGATTCCCACTATGAGGTATTATTCTTTGGGTTTTATTTTGATGCACAAGCTGTGTAATTTTTTTTTACACAACCCTTTTATAAAATTTAAAATTTAAATCACAAATCCTAGCAACCTAAAACCTAAACTCTAAGCCCTAAACCCTAAACTCTAAATTCTACCATAAACCTTAAATTATATACCCTACATACTAAACCCCTAAACCCTAACCTAAAATCCTAAACCCTAAAATTAAAGGGTTTGTGTAAACTAAAGTTTACACAAGCTTGTGCATCAAAGTATTTTCCTTATTCTTTTCCCAAGAGTGGCTCTTTTCCCCCTAAATGGTGGGAATGCTATTCCCCTCATTTTCTTAGGTATTACGCAATTCCTTCCTCTTTGGACAATATTACCCTTGTGATTATGAATTATGTTCATGTTGCTCCTTTATTGCATTTTTAATTAGGTAACTAATTATTTATGGTGTAAATTTATTAAATATTTATATTTAATATTAGTTTAATATATAAATGGTGTTGTATATATTTAGATAATGTTGTAATATTTAATAGTACATTTTATTAATATTGTATTTACGATGTTTTTAGGGATGAGATTGTATGTTGCTTGAGACTGAATGCATTAAAACTTGATGTTATTAATTTTATTATTTGATTTATAAGATATTTTTTATCTTAAAAAAAACCAGTAAGTTAATTTATTTTTATCATTTTTACTACTTTTAGATTTGTTTTATTATTTACTTTAATTTGTTTGATAAATGGTCGAAAGTAATAAAAAATTAAAAATCTAAGCATATTAAACGTTTAATATTTTGATGTTAAAAAAATAAAAGGAATAAATGTATATAAATATAAAACATTTTTAAAAATAATTTAATAATATTATAAATATTTTTTTTTTTTGCAAATTTTAGGTAATGTAACGAAAATAGTTCTATAAATTTTTATGTAAATATTTTTAATTTAATAATTAAAAATTAAACTTGTTAACAAGAATATATATTATAAGGACAAGTTAGTAAATTTTGCTTCCAATTAATCTTATATTCCTCCAACCAAACACTACAATCCTATATTCCTACCAAATAAACCAAACAAGGTAATGTAACATTCCAGTAATGTGTCAAGTAATGTTACATTCCGGTAATCCTATTCCCAGAGGTAATCTTACATTCCGTGAACCAAACGCCCCCTTAGGAATGAGATTACCAGAATGTTACATTACTTAACATATTACCTGGAATGTTCTATAACCTTGTTTGCTTTGTTTGGCAGGAATGTAAGATTACATTGTTTGGTTGAAGGAATATAAGATAGGAAAAATGCATGTTTTACCAAATTGTCCTTGAAATATATTTTCTTTTTTAACCAACTGAAGTTTTAAGATTAAAGTCAAAATATTTACATAAAGTTCATAGAAAATATAAAAAATATAATATGATTTTTTTTATGAAAATTGATCCTAAATAATAAATTTAATAAAACACATACCAGTAATAAAATTTGAATCAAACACATATATAAAAAAACCGAAATAAAATAAAAATTTGATATATTTTTATTTTATATGCATCGTATTATTTTATAATAAGTATTAAAACCCCAAACCACTAAAAAATAAAATAGATTTATACTTTTGTAATTATATGAAAAAGGAAAAATTATTTTAAAATAACTATATTTTTAGGGGTATTCTTGTCCAAAGGGGAGGGAATTGTCTAATACCTAAGAAAAGGGAGGGAATGACATTCCTGGGAAAAGACCCAAAAATAGCTACTGTTGGGAATATTCCATTACCTCTGGGAGGGACTGCTCTTGAACCAAACGTAGGTATGTGATTCCGGAAAAGATTATTCTCCCTGGTAATGATCTTTTCCGCGAACCAAACGCCCCCTTTATGTGTTTTTCTTTTACTACCTTTAGGCTTTAGACAAAACGACACCGAACCCCCCTCAGAAGTCAAGTCAGAAATGCACGCTGACCGAATATATCATACTAAATCCATTCCATTTGCATGACTAAGCTCAACAAGGAGTCAATGTGATACATTATATAACCATAGTGGTGCTATTTGAAATCTTGATATACATCATTGATATATTTGCAACAGTAGTTATTGTTAAAAAAATTTGATAATTTTAGAGCTTTGAATGAGAAATTGATTCAAACGTTGTTGAGGAAAATATAGAACCAATTGTTGGTTTGTAAATGTGCAAACGTGCACAACATGGGTAACGCAAATGTCTGAACCGGTCTGGTCTTTCGTGGGCTTGCAGATATTTTGACCCAAATTTGAAATGAATTTTTCCTCAAATAAGAGCATATATTTGCCAAATTTTATCTTGGAATTAAAAGGGTAAATATTGAAAAAGTAATCTTTAATTCAGATAATAGTTTTGGAAATTGCTATATAGAAGAATAAATTTATTTTCAATATTAAATGTTACATTATGTCAAAATTTTCATTTATACCCTCATAACTGTAACCCCCTCGACCCGGTCTGGGCGAAAGACCGAACCGAACGGATCACACGGGGAATATTGAAGTAAACTGGGAAGTTTACCTCAATAAACAACCTTTTTTTTCATTTTATCATGTCTAGATGCTCATTATGATCCTAAGTGATAAACTTCGCAGCGGAACATTTTACAATTCGATCAGAGAACAATTTGGAACTCAATTGCATTCGATTACACTTTAGGGACCATTTTGTAATTTATACAAAATACATGGACTTTTCTACTTTTTAAGTTACCAACCTTTAATTAGTCACATTACATGCATCTTTGTCAAATTTCAGCTCAAAACAATCATCCAAACTCATTTAATTGCATCCACAACATTCAGGGACTAAAACGTAAAGAAACTGAACTTCAGAATATTCCAATAACTAACTTAACAGGTTGTCATTTCGGGACAAGTTGCCCTATATCAAAACAGGCATACCGAAACAGGGTCAAGGGGCTTAAAACTCGGGCCCGTATCGAAACACTCTCTAAGGTGTTTCAGAACAAAGGTTTCCAGTAGCAATTCGTACCGAAACAGACCTCCTCGTTTCAAAACCCATAAGTCATTTCAGGCTCATCGTTTTGGTACAGGCTTGAGTGTACCGAAACACATGGGGCCTGTAATGACACTTTTTGTTGGTTTTTTACTCTTTAATCCATACAAAACCATTCTAGCATGCTTCTAACATGCATACGACATATTTAAAAGATCAAACCACAATCATGTATGATAGAAACAACATCATGTAATCACCTATTTTGTCTGGGGTGTTAAACCCGTTTTCTTTTCTTTTTAGTAATGGGCTTTGATATTTATGTTAATTATATATATGTTGTGGTAAAAATTAGAAAAAAAGGAAAAAAACAAAAGAAAACAGTATATATATATATATATATATATATATATTATTTATTAGAATTATTGATATTACTATTAGTATTATTATTATATTATTAATCATCTATTACTACCATTATATTAACGCTACTATGTCAATATGTTGTTATTATTGTTATTATTATTACCTATTATTATTATTATTATATCTATTAGTGTTATAATACTATTTAATAATGTCGGGTGTCGTTACTATTGTTATTATGTTATCTTATTATTATTATTATTATTATTATCTATTGAATCTGAAAATAAAATAAAGACTAATAAATAAAAAAGCCCATATTAATAAAAACAAAGCACAAAGTTTATTTAATCTTAAGAGTCCATTTACAGAAGTTAAAAAAACCAAAAAACATTATACATGGCCCATTTGGCCCAAAAATAAGCCCTATTCTAATCTAACCCTAATTCCCTCTTCTGTTTTGCAGCCGCCACATCCCCTACCGTCAGATATAATCTGGATCTGACGATCCAGATCACACGAGGTGAAGAAACCCTAGAGGCCATCAGTTTTAGCCCTCGCGCCGCACTCCTATCCACCGTTGGATCAAGATTGTAATCGAGCAGCTTAGATCAAGCCCCCAGGCGCGTGCGACCCACACGCGACCCTTCACTGCCCCAACACGCGCGTGCAGTACACCAGAGGCCCTTTCGAATTTCCCCAGCCGTCCAGACCCATCTCCGACGGTCCGGATCACTCCACGGTGCTGATCTGTTGTCCTCTGGTCCCCTCCCTCTCAGCAGTCACATGCAACACAAAAAAACAACAACGTCAGAGGATAAACGCGCAAATACAACAAAATCAGAGGCAACCAACATCTCAGCACATGAATACAAACAAAACCTTATCAGCAGCCAACAACATGTAATTAGAAAAAAAAGAAAAAAGAAAAAAGTGTAATATCGGCTATAAAAGCCGAAGCAAAATGCAATGTAAAAGGGACGAGGTTTTTTTTTAGAGAATTTTTCGGAAAAACTTGTAATCGAAATTGCAGAAATCAATACAAGAAGTTTCAGAGGTATCATCCTTTTTATTTTACAGTTTCAAATCAAAAAATAAACGAAAGGGGTCGGTTCTTTCTTATCTTCGCGTCGGTTGGCCTACCTTCATCGACGATAATCCTTCCGGCCGTTTAGCGGTCGTGCATGGTGAGTCTGAAGGGTCGACAACCACAAAGAGGCCTTTTTTTCCTTTTTTAAGCTTTTTGGTTTCGTTTCGAAAAAATAAAGAGAAAGGGGGTGACACGCGTCGTAACGTGTCAAGAATAATTTCATTCTTCCAATGAATAAATAAATAAAGAAATTAAACTAAATATAGATAGGGAAGTAGGATTTGAACCCACAGGGACTTAGAACTTTCCTTGTCGCGCTTTTGTAGTTTCTGAACCAAGAGTTGTTGATGGAGCTATGTTAATGTGATTTAGGTGGGGGTTTGTTGTAATGAAATGTAATTGTTTAAGAAAGTAAAAGAAAGCTTTTAAAAGAGTTTAAAGTAAGTATGAGATTATCAGCCTCGGGCTTCCGCGTTGACTTGTTCTACTTGGTTCCTTGGTAATATTTTTATTTCGAAAAACTTGTTGGCAAAATTACTTCAAGGTCAATCCTTGAGTTTTTGTTTGTAAACTGAATTTCCAATGTAACCCCCTTTGACCCGCTTATGCGTTAATACGGATCCTAGGAAGTCACATTAGGGTTATCAGAGTGACCCACTATAAAATTTCAAATAAACAAATTTGTTGAACCATTTGAAATCCTAAATCAAGTTTTGAATTAAAATACAATTTCAGAAAAACGTTTAGACAATGAAACAAAACTCTGGTACAAATTATTAATACAAGTTTCAAATCCGAATATAAATAAAAACATGACATACATGCCCCCTAATTATACAGATACTGTTGGGTTTTTAGGCACGCTCGAATCGATCACCGAAACCGTCAAGGAGGGTTGTAATTGCTTGGTGGTTGAATTGGCTAAAACCGAAAGAAAGGTAGAAAATTTGCACGAGGATTTTAGAGTGGTTCGACTACTCAACCGAGTCTACATCCACTACCTTAGCACACCACTAAGGATTTCCCAATTCACTCAACAATGAATTCGTCCCCTTTTCCAGGCTCAGGAGGAAACCGTTACAACCCTATCTTTTCAACTTGGCTAAGATAGAACCAACTCTAGTTTTTCTCTCAAGGCTAAACTAGAACCTCTCCTTTTACAAGGGTAAAAAAAATGTAAACAAATAAACCTCACAAGGTGGGTGTTTACAAGAATTAAGCTCACACGAAAGAGTGAAGGATAAAAAACAATAAAATCACTCTCTACAAATATTTACAAGAGAAATGAAGAAAATAAAGACTTAAACTCGATTTCTCTTGAACATTAAGCTTGGATGTTATCTCTTCTTTTCTTCAAGTGTTCCAGCCTTCAATTTATAGTCCCAAATGAGTTTGTAGCCGTTTATAGCCGTTGGGAATATTGCCGTTTATAGCCGTTGGGAATATAGCCGTTTATAGCCGTTGGAATAGTGCCATTTATGACCGTTGGAAATAGTACCATTTATGGCCGTTGGGAATAGTACCATTTATGACCGTTGGGAATAGTACCATTTATGGCCGTTGGGAATAGTACCATTTATGGCCGTTGGGCTATTTCAAAACACACCGTATCGATACGGCTAGGCATATCGGTACGGGTTTTGGCTACTAGAATTTTGGTAGTTTGAAAACCCTAAGGCGTATCGGTACGGTCCAATACCGTATCGGTACGGTCACTTGAAAATCATGGTTTTGACTACTTTAAAACCATTTTAAAACCATTCCAAAGCCTTTAAAACCCTTAAACATATTTTCAAGTCGTTTTTGACTAAAAACATATTTTAAATTCTTTTCAATTTAGTCCAAAACATTTTTCAAATATTATATCAAAACCTTAGTTCTACAATCTCCCCCTTTTTGATATAATAAAACCAACTTGAAAAATTTGTTTGGGATTCTCCCCCTTTAGCTTTAAAATTGTGAATAAGAGATTAAGATATGAAATCATATAAAGCTCCCCCTTATTCATTTGAAAATTCAATTTTTCAAACCATTTCTCCCCCTTTTTGTTATATCAAAAAGAATTTAAAATGACATTTAAGTTCAAGATAACATAGGAGACAAAAAAATTTGACACACTCAAAATTTTGGTTTTAAAAATTGGCTCCCCCTTACTCATTGCATCATATTAGGCTTAACAGATAATCCAAGACTTTAAATAAAAGTTAGATAACCAAATGTATAAAATAAAAGCATTAAGCTTAGAGGTTACCCAATCTTCTTCTCATGTGTGATTTGAGCATTCTTTGATTTTGCTTTGCTTGTCATTGCTCCAACACACCTACAAAAGACATTCACTTGATTTTTGGTATCCAAATTGCTTTGGATCCATTTACGTTAGTCACAATGTCTTTAGTTCCCTTAGGAACCCATACTTGTCTAATCCTATAAGATTGTCTCTTCTTTATAGGACAAGTATGTATAGAATGACCATGATAATGGCAATGTGAGCATTTTGCCATTATGTGACAAGATGAATTATTGAAAATAATTTCTTTTTCTTTTGTTAAGCTTTCAAGCTTAACTTTTAAATCAAGATTTTCTTTTTCTAAAACATCTTTGCTTATTTTTGAAAACTCTAAATCATATTTCAAAATTTTATTTTGGTTTTCAAAATCCATTTTTGTTTTTAAAAGAAAATCATTTTCAATTTCAAGTTTTGAAATCATTTTCTTAAATTTGGAATTCATGGTCTCAAATTCCAAAAATAATTCATCGAAAGCATCTTGCAACTCATCGAAAGAGTAAGAATTAAGCTCACTAGAGTTAGAAGATACCTTAGGCTCCTCGAGAGCCAAAACACCATCCACCTTTGGATTGGAGAGAGGGTTTGCACATGATTGATCATCATCTTTCTTTTCTCCCTTCTTGTTGCCATAAAGCTTCTCAAGTTTCTCCCACAATTCTTTGGCACTTTTGCATGCGGAGATCTTCTTGGAAACTTCTTCGTTGAGGCCACAATAGAGAATGTGCATCGCCTTGGTGTTTAGCTTTGCCTTCGTGTCGTTGGCACTCCTTTGCTTTTTCTTCTTCTTTGGAGCTTCCAAATACCCATCTTCAATGATGTCCCAAACCTCATAGTCTTGAGACTTGATGAAGAGTTTCATGATATTTGCCCATTGGAAGTATGATTCTTCTTCGAAGAGTGGAGGACACGAGATAGAGCGGCCTTCTTCAAATCTTGCCATTTTCTTGAACGGTTGGACTTCGAGCAATAGATCTTTACTCCCGGATGTTAGTCCTTCGATGGAGACAAGGCTCTGATACCAATTGTTGGGTTTTTAGGCACGCTCGAATCGATCACCGAAACCGTCAAGGAGGGTTGTAATTGCTTGGTGGTTGAATTGGCTAAAACCGAAAGAAAGGTAGAAAATTTGCACGAGGATTTTAGAGTGGTTCGACTACTCAACCGAGTCTACATCCACTACCTTAGCACACCACTAAGGATTTCCCAATTCACTCAACAATGAATTCGTCCCCTTTTCCAGGCTCAGGAGGAAACCGTTACAACCCTATCTTTTCAACTTGGCTAAGATAGAACCAACTCTAGTTTTTCTCTCAAGGCTAAACTAGAACCTCTCCTTTTACAAGGGTAAAAAAAATGTAAACAAATAAACCTCACAAGGTGGGTGTTTACAAGAATTAAGCTCACACGAAAGAGTGAAGGATAAAAAACAATAAAATCACTCTCTACAAATATTTACAAGAGAAATGAAGAAAATAAAGACTTAAACTCGATTTCTCTTGAACATTAAGCTTGGATGTTATCTCTTCTTTTCTTCAAGTGTTCCAGCCTTCAATTTATAGTCCCAAATGAGTTTATAGCTGTTTATAGCCGTTGGGAATATTGCCGTTTATAGCCGTTAGGAATATAGCCGTTTATAGCCGTTGGAATAGTGCCATTTATGACCGTTGGAAATAGTACCATTTATAGCCGTTGGGAATAGTACCATTTATGACCGTTGGGAATAGTACCATTTATGGCCGTTGGGAATAGTACCATTTATGGTCGTTGGGCTATTTCAAAACACACCGTATCGATACGGCTAGGCGTATCGGTACGGGTTTTGGCTACTGGAATTTTGGTAGTTTGAAAACCCTAAGGTGTATCGGTACGGTCCAATACCGTATCGGTACGGTCACTTGAAAATCATGGTTTTGACTACTTTAAAACCATTTTAAAACCATTCCAAAGCCTTTAAAACCCTTAAACATATTTTTAAGTTGTTTTTGACTAAAAACATATTTTAAATTCTTTTCAATTTAGTCCAAAACATTTTTCAAATATTATATCAAAACCTTAGTTCTACAGATACCATACTCCGCAAGCAAGCCAAAGAAACTCTCATACCGACGTTGACAGCTGCGAAAAAGTCGATCTTCTAACCTGTGATGGTAAAAACAACGTGAGCTTCGGAAAGCTCAGTAATACAAACTACCAAGAGATGCTAAAGGTGCAAGTAGGTATATGGCAACTTAACATTGTCATGAAGAATTAAGCAATGGTAAGCTCAAATTACGATTCGATAATTCAGTGAAGCATTATTAGGAGGTCACAGAGCTGTTCTTTATTTGATCACCTGAACCGTAAGAGGTGGTCTAAAGCCAGAGATTCAAAAGAGATTCAGATTTCAAAAGTTGAATCAAGGAGTTCAGAGTGGTCCATTAAGTGTGAATTGTAACTTTACTAAGGGTTCAACATTGATACATTAATTTAGCAAGGTATGTTTCAGAAGAGGTCAGAAAGTTCTATTAATTAACTTAACTACCCTCAACCGAACTCTAAAATGCAATTCGCCCTGAACTGCATACAGAAGGTCTTACCCTAGGCCTGAGGCGTAGGAGCCTACCTAAGGGGATGCCTTAGGTCCAGATAGACTTACCCTAGGCCCGTGGGCGTAGGAGCTTAACAAAAAGGCTTACCCTAGGCCCATTGGGCGTAGGAGCTTAGGTCTAGAAGGACTTACCAGCGCTGAGCCTACAGATCATCATTCATATCCCAGATAATATACCCCAGATGATTTCAGTTTATATTCAGAAGACAATATTACAGAAAATAGATATTAAACCTATTTTTATACCAGAAGACAGATATCAAATTTATTTTATTAACATTATTATTATTATTATTATTATTATTATTATTATTTCGTATTCAAATGTCAGATATCAGATATATTTTTCATATCAGGGGTCAAGATCAGAGAATTGCTTTCCTTTCGTATTACAGTATCATACTTCTAAATTTTAAGCATATGGACTTGATTTAGAATAGAAAGTATTTACAGATACATGGTACGCGCTTTATGGCCCAATTCATTTCTTAGAGATACTTGATAGATATCAGAAAGATGACATTCGTCAATTTTGGACTGATTTCAGAACGAGATCCCTACGAATAGGGGAGTTCAATAAGACGGATCGAATCAACATCGGAAGTTGATGCATCAGAATCATCGGGATTTTAGATATATCGCGAGCAGAATTAAATGTTACAACCTATAAGGGTATTAAGGTCATTTTGACCTTCGGGAGGGGTAAACTGGTAATTTAAACCAATAAGGTATAAACGGTGATGTACAAAATTTATGACTTCTAGTTGCTCGTCAAGTTTCCGAGCCCCTTTGAACTAATTGGAACCCATTAACACCGTGTTTAATATCTCACCGGATAGGTACACTTCAACCATTCTTTTCTCAGAACTGACTATAGAGCATAACAACAGTAGTTCACATTCACCAATCGTCCACTGAACTTATTCTAGAAATCAAGCATATATTCGGATGGTATTTTCCAAGTATTCAAACATG
Source organism: Hibiscus trionum (assembly GCA_030270665.1). NCBI lineage: Eukaryota > Viridiplantae > Streptophyta > Magnoliopsida > Malvales > Malvaceae > Hibiscus > Hibiscus trionum. The sequence continues at coordinate 10,917,503 of BSYR01000014.1, forward strand.
TGCATTGCACTTGAACTCATTCCAAAACATCGAATGTACCTTATAAGAACAGATCTCACTTACTATTAGCTATGTACTTTCTCCCAATAAATTGTACGCCTTTTTATGGTATTCCTCCAATATCCTCTTAGTATCATAAACGACCAACAGACACGGTTCGTATATTACCACTTCTTGTTTGAGCCATTAAATGGTTGACCTTATTTGGAGTTCTCAATTCCATGTCTTAGAAATATTCTCAATCATTATAATATCTGAGGTTATTTTAGACAATTCGATGCTCGAAGGTGTTACGATTGTTCAGAGTCCTTCAGTCCTTCCAACTATTCTTTCATTTAAGTTCTCGAGGGTAAAACCATCATTTTGATCATTTGGCACTTTCTACCGAGGATAGATTATTCTTTTTGGTCATTATGGATATTCTAATCAGTTCAGCATTATCAGTATTTCCAAACATTTTAGTTATTTCAAACGATTCAACAATTTACGCAACTTTGACTAATTCAAACATACAAATATTTTCTCGCAAATGTCTTCAGAGATTTATTCAATTTCAAATAGAATCTGAGCAATTTGCAATCTCAAAGGTGAAGCCTCGTTACGATAACTTCCCAAGCCAGTTCAAGATTTTCAGAAGAATTAGTTGATATACCGCATCTAGTGTAAATTCTCAGACCACTTTCATTGATAGGGGTATTTTAGTCATTTTCATATATCGGGGCGTTTTCGTAATTCATTAGCCAACACAATCATATTTAGAGATCAACCGTTTTTGTTAATCGCTTATTGAACTCAGAAATCTTTTCGATTTATCAAACCTCTTAATCGAATATATGCCTTGGCTATTAATATTCTTATTTCTTAATTGATCGACATTAGCGAAATTAATCATATGCTAAATCATAGTCGTGCAAGCATTAACCGAATACCAACAAGTTTTAAAAGCATGCATAAGGTAGTAATGTATTACCTTAACTCCGAGCTACATCGATCGATTCATGATACCTCATTCGATTGCACACGACCCCGAATTTGACGTCCCATAACATTTCGAATACAGAGATACATGGATACCTTCAATAAAACAATACCCTTAATCAGTCCTCATTTACATGGCTCTTATATTGAATATTTAACTTATGCACTCTCGAGTTCAAAGTCAGATTCGGATGCTTTCAGGTTAGAATTTCGCAAAACGGGCTTCAAAAACGGACTCAGGACGTTGAAAATCATAAAATATGACTTTTCTGAAAATTTGACTTTTTGGTCAAAGTCAACGTTGACGTCAGCAGTCAACGCTGACGTCACTGGTCAACTGAGTTGACTCGGCTGAGTCAACTCGGGCGAGTTGACTCACTGAGTTGAATCAAACAGGTTGACTCGCTGAGTTGACTCGATCAACGGATCGAGTTCGGGTCAACGGGTCAAATACGGGTTCGGGTCGGACTGGGCCGACCGGTTCAACCAGTCTGGCCGGTTCAGGTCGGTTCAAACGACTAGGACCCGGTTCACTTACCAAAAAAATTAGCTCGCTGGCCGATTGTCAGAATAGTCGCCGGAAGTCCCCAGATGCACCTATCCTGCCGGGAAAACATAGAGCATCAAACCCATAATCCAACCCGACCCTCAACAGCACGAAATGACCAAAAAAACTTATCGAAAAACCCCAAATTCCCAGATCTGGCCGGAAAACCACGTAACGCCGATGGGGACTCTCCCAGCGTCGAAACGCTGATCGAACATAGGGGTTTTACTCGCCAGAAAGCAAAGAGCTCAAAGGTGGCAGCGGCGCGGCGAACGGGGGACAAGGGTTGCCGGAAACGACGGAAATGAAAGGGCGTGGCTAGGGTTTTCCGCCGAGCACTTATGATGCTCCCCACGGTGAACGATGGAGAGCCAAGGCGTGTGGCCGATGGTTCAAAACCGGTGGACGACGACGCTTACACCAGTACCGACGGTACGAGCACGGTGCGACGGAGAGGGCAGATCGGACGGTGATCACAGGGTTTGGTTGGAGAAGACTGATGGTCTCTGGAATTTGGGTCAAAAGCATTTTTTTGGTAGATGGGGAGTCTCACTTTTATTTATTATTGGATTAGACAATTAAACCATAACTTAAATAAAAACTAGACTAAACCAAGGCCATGGATTGCCTTAGCTCAGACGGTCAAAGCTTGCATTTACCAAGCATAGGTTATAGGTTCAAGTTCCCTTGGTTGCAAATCCCATTTTTTTAACCATTACTTAGGGTGTTACATCCAAAATCAATTTTTGGTTTCAGTTTTGATAATTTGTCTAAACCAGCTCAATGTTTGAGAAAACAAATTACTTAAGCTCGTAACCAACTCGAAAAGCCATTTCTATAAAAACGATTCAATCTCAATTTCCCTTAGTAATCTATTTACTAAGTGTGTTCCCCGGAAGTCGAATTTGTTTCAATAACCGATCCTCCCTCCCACTTGATAGATCAAAACAATTGTTTTTCTCCAAAGTCAATCTTTGGGTTTTAAAAAATCATTTTGATTTAGAAAATAAGTATGAAGAAACCGAGAAGAAGTTTTCAAAATGTTTGAAGCATAGTTTCAAACCTCGCCTTGAGAACATGTCATTGCTAAAGCCTTCGGCTTAAAAAGATCTAGCCGAGCATGGTTATCAAATTAATCATGCTCGACATTTAGGAAATAATTAAAAGAAAAGAACTTTAAGAAAAACTAAAAAGAGAAGAATTTCCAAGAGAAGAAAAAATGATGTTTAATTGCTAATTGAATGATGACTATACTTACCCCAAAGAGGGGTATTTATAGTGTTTCAAAATAACCTAGGTAAAACCTAAAATGATAATTAAAATTAAACAAAATAATTATCCAAAGTTTAAAATTTAAAATTTAAAAAATCCGGTGATAAGATATCTGATAAACGGCCTGATAAGTTATCACTGCTGCTGACGTCATCTTCTAGAAGATGCTGACGTGGCGCCCAGTCAGCATTCATGCCCTGGTTCATGCCCATGACTCCAGCATTTTTTGCAGAATTCCAGCTTATTTCCAGCATCACGTCTCCTGCATGAAAACATCATAAAACAGCCCAATTAAGCCCTTAAACATATATTTAATCGAAATAAGGACAAAAAACACAACCAAAATAAATACTCATCAAATTCCCCCCACTTATCCGATGCTTGTCCTCAAGTATCTCAAAATTAAACAACCTAAGCTCAAGTTATCATCCTTAATTTCACGAAGTCTCAAAGTTTTCGATATGGTTAAGTATCTAAACATGAAAGAAAAATAAGGAGCAAAAGAGATAAATGGCAAGATTAAGAAATTTAAGCAAAAACGACATTTCAACACCCTACTAACATCAATGATGCAAACCAAGTACCCTCACAAGGAATCGCTCATGTCACTCAAAGTGTTTAAGGGTAGAGAAAAATCACTCGAGCCAAAACTAATTAGAGCATTACCATAGTCTTGTGGTTAAATCTAATCTCCACTACTAACATGAATGTGATGCAAAAATCAAGAGGTCTTAAAGAATGGTTGTAATGGGGCTAAGGTGAGGGTGGAATAAAGGCTGAAAATAAGGGTTAAAATTCAAGACAAAAATCATCCCAAAAATATATTCGAAACTTCTCTTTTTCTTTTCTTTTTTCCTTTTTTTCGAACTAAAACTGTTTTGCAGTGTATTTTTTCGAACTGCACTGTTTTTTTTTCTGTTTTTTTCCTGCAGACTCGAATAATTTTCTGCACAATTTTTCTGCACTGCATATTCGAACAGTTTCTACACAGTTTTTTTTCTGCACAATTTTTTTTCTGCTGCTGGACTACATTTATTCGAATATGTTTTTTTTAAGACAATTTTGTCTTGAAAAGGGGACAAAAATAATGGAATTAAGAAAAAATAGATTAGGCTAAAATGTGGTGATTTTCAAGAAAAAGGCAAAGGCTCAAAATTGTTTCACTAGGGGAAATTAATTAAAGGGTAGGCAATTTGTTTGAGAAGAGAAATGATTAAAACCTAGTGCCTCAATCATATTTAAGCATCATACTCAATCAATGTAATCTCAAAAAGAATTTAAACACAAGTTCTAGAATGCTACTAATTTAGCTAGGCACACTCAAAGAAACAAAGAGCAAAAATAATGCATGTTCATTAGGCTCAAAACTCACAAAAATTTGTCTTATGTACCTAGGTAAGCATCATGTCAATTAAATAGGAAAAGAAATGTCATAAAAAGGATTTTAACCAAAAATTAATCATGCCAAAATCTACCATGCAACCTAGAATTTTCTAACAAGATGGATAAAAAAACATATAAAAAATAGTGAGACAAGGCAAAACTAAGGATTTAAACAAGGAACTTAGATTAAATAAAATTAAGAGAATAAGAGAGCAATTAAACTGATAAGCAAAGAAAATTTTGACAAACATTTCTTCCCCCTCACTTAAAGCATTTTGTCCCAAAATAAAAACTAGAGGAAAGGAGAGACTCCCTTGATCAATTGCGGCTGCACTCGGTCGTGTCGTGGACGGTTGCTAGCGCGGGTCAGAAACTCCACCGGAACTGCTGGACAGAGGTACAAACTGCGGTGGCGTGACTCCCTGGTGCGTGGCATGGTGTTGGGTGGTGGAGAGGCTTGGTTGAAGGTGGGAGATGAAGAGGACGGCTAGGTGTTGTGGTGTGGGAATAATTTAAAAGAGAGAAAAGAATGGATCATGTTTGGTATGGAATAAAATTTAAAGTCAAAAATAACAAAACATGGGTGAAAGTCAAATATCAAACGTGATAAAAAAAATTCCCATATTTTTTTAAATTTGTTTTAAACTTTTCCTTTATCAAATGTGATAAATAAATAAAAAAATTAAGGATAAGAGATGTGGTTTTAAAAATTAAGAGAAAAGGGATTTTGGGTTTAAACAAGAAAAACAAAGTGATAAGGGATAAGGTGGTGTTTTGTTTTAAAATAAAAAGTACGTTTTTGTATTTTAAAACAAAAAATGGTAGGATAAAGATATATTTAAAGTAGAGATTGGATAAACCATGCCACCTTCATTCGAATATGCCCATCTTTATTTCCTGAAAATAAAATAAAATAGAATAAATTCAAAAATAAAGAAAATAAAGAAAATAAAAAAATCGAGTAAAATGAAAAAAAGACAATAAAAATAAAAAATAAATAAATAAATGGGTTGCCTCCCATTTAGCGCTTGTTTAACGTCGCTAGCTTGACGATCGCATTCAAGTGACAGGTTCGATTAGACGAATTTCCTCGACTAGACCAACTGGAGCATTGTCATAGTAAGGTTTAAGCCGTTGACCATTAACTTTAAATGGCTCTCCGGAATTACTTTTAATTTCCACTGCACCATGTGGAAAAATATTAGTCACTGTATATGGTCCAAGCCACTTTGATCGTAATTTCCCTGCAAAAAGTTTTAATTTAGAGTTAAATAATAAAACCTTTTGACCAATGTAAAATGATTTAAATGCCATATTACGATCGTGAAAATCTTTATTTTTTTCCTTAAAATTTTTTGAACTGTCGTAGGCATTTTTTCGAATTTCTTCCAACTCCTGGATATCTAGTTTACGCGTTTCGCCAACTAGATCCATTTCCATGTTGTATTTTTGGACTGCCCAAAGCGCGCGGTGCTCCAATTCGACCGGTAAATGGCACGGCTTACCAAAAACAAGGCGATAAGGAAACATCCCGATAGGACCCTTATACGATGTCCGATATGCCCATAGTGTGTCATTCAGCTTAACGCTCCAATCCTTCCAATCAGGTTTCACGATCTTTTCAAGAATGGTCTTGATTTCACGATTTGACACCTCCGCCTGACCATTTGTTTGCGGATGGTACGACGTCGCGATGAGTTGGGTGACGCCAAATTTTTTCATTAGCGCGTCGATGACTCGATTGATAAAATGTTTCCCTCTGTCGCATATCAACGCTCTTGGTGTGCCAAACCTGGAAAAAATACAATCTTTCAGAAATTTGACAGTGGTTTTAGCATCATTATTTTTTGTAGCTTTCGCCTCAACCCATCGCAAAACATAATCAACAGCTAAAATAATATAAAAATTACTGAATGATTATACAAATGGCCCCATATAATCTATCCCCCACACATCAAATATTTCGCAAACATGAATAGGATTTAGAGGCATTTCATTACGTCGGCTTAAGTTACCAACTCTTTGACATTTATCACATGATTTGCAAAATAAATATGTGTCTCGAAAAATATTAGGCCAATAGAATCCATATTCAAGAATTTTATGAGCTGTCCTTTTAGGTCCATAATGTCCACTGCATGCATATGAATGACAAAAATTAAGGATAGATTTTACCTCGTCTTCGGTTACACATCGTCGTATTACCTGATCGGAACAATGTCTCCAAAGGTAGGGATCATCCCAAATATAGAACCTAGATTCCCTCTTGATTCGGGTAATTTCTGACTGTGGCAAGTCAAGGGGTAATTCACCTGTAGCCAAATAGTTCACGATGTCCGCAAACCAAGGTGTTGAAGCTTGCGCCATCATCAAATTTTCTTCAGGGAATTCATCATTGATAGGCGAATCCGAATTGGTTAGTGGGATTCGGCTAAGGTGATTGGCCACAAGATTTTCACTCCTCTTCTTGTCCTTTATCTCGAGATCAAACTCCTGGAGGAGTAAAATCCATCGGATCGGCCTTGGTTTTGCTTCCTTCTTGCTCATCAAATATCGCAAGGCTGCATGGTCAGAAAAAACAATAATTTTAGTTCCAAGTAAATAAGAGCGGAACTTATCTAAAGCAAAAACTACAGCAAACAGTTCTTTTTCTGTAGTTGAATAATATTGTTGCGTTGGATCAAGCGTTCTCGATGCATAGGCGATGACATGAAGCTCTCGTCCTTTCCTTTGTCCAAGTACCGCTCCAACACTAAAATCCGAGGCGTCGCACATAATTTTGAACAGCAAGTTCCAATCGGGCAGTTGCACTATTGGGGCGGATACAAGTTTCTCCTTAATTGTATCAAAAGATTTCCTACATTCCGATGTAAAGTCGAACTCTACATCTTTCTGCAGTAACCGACATAGTGGTTGTGCTAACTTTGAGAAGTCTTTTATAAATCGCCTGTAGAAACCTGCATGTCCAAGAAAAGAGAGAATATCCCTCACAGTAGTGGGGTATGGGAGTGAGCGTATAATATCAGTTTTAGCTTTATCAACAGAAATCCCTTTAGAAGAAACTATATATCCTAATACTAAGCCTTTATTAACCATAAAGTGACATTTCTCATAATTAAGCACAAGGTTAAATTCAATGCATCGTTTTAAGACATTAGTTAAATTCAATAAACACTCACCAAACAAATTACCATATACAGTGAAGTTGTCCATAAATACCTCGATCCCTTTCTCAACATAATCCGAAAATATACTTACCATACATCGCTGGAACGTAGCCGAAGCGTTACATAGTCCAAACGACATTCGTCGATAGGCGAAGGTTCCGAATGGGCATGTAAACGTGGTCTTCTCTTGGTCTTCAGGGGCTACGGGAATTTGAAAGAAACCTGAAAAACCATCGAGACAGCAATAGTGAGATTTACCAGCTAATATTTCAATCATTTGATCAATATATGGTAAGGGAAAGTGATCTTTTTGGGTTAGAGAATTCAACTTCCTGTAATCTATGCAAACTCGCCATCCATTCTGAAATCGAGTTGGAACTAACTCACCTTCATCATTTCTGATTATAGTGACGCCGGTCTTTTTAGGAACAACATGAATAGGACTTACCCACTCGTTATCCGAGATCGGATATATGATATCGGCGTCTAAGAGTTTTTGAATTTCGTCTTGTACTACCTTCATCATGGGATCGTTCAAGCGTCGCTGACCTTGTCGTGACGGCTTTGCCCCTTCCTCAACTTTGATCTTGTGCATACAAGTTGAGGGGCTAAGTTCTTTGATGTCCGCTACCGTCCACCCGATTGCTTCCTTATACTTCCGCAGGACTGTGACAAGATCGACTTCTTCCTCTCCGGTTAATTCATTTGAAATGATAACCGGTAAGGTATCATTATCTCCCAAGAAGGCGTACTTAAGGTGTGATGGGAGTTCCTTTAATTCCAACTTCGGAGCCTGCAAAATAGATGGCAAAGGTTTAGTCTTCGATGGAGTTAAAGCTAAATCAGAATTAATAAAGCAAACAGATTCGTCCTCATTTTCTGCCTCATTATCGCAAAGCTCATAGTCCATATCAAAGTTATTAAAAACATTAGTATCCGCATATTCTTCTATATATGGATCAACAATATCAATTGAGTTAATAGATTCAACCTGATCAGGATACCTCATTGCTTTATAAACATCGAATTCTACTACCTCACCGTCGAATTCCATGGATAAAAGGTCGCCCCTTACTTCTATTTTCGTGTTTGTTGTGCTAAGGAATGGTCTTCCCAACAACACTTCGGAACAAGTGTTTGTTCTATCGTGAGCCATGTCGATCACGTAGAAGTCCGCAGGGAAAAATAAGACATCTACCTTTACCAAAACATTTTCCAACACTCCTTCTGGATAGATGACTGATCGATCCGCCAACTGTATCGTAATCCTGGTTTCCTTCAAAGGATCATTAGTTATCATTTTATAAACAGAAAGCAGCATTACATTTATTAAAGCCCCAAGAGGGGAATGTTCACTTGGTCCTTTTTAAATACTTCAATAATTTCTCTCTCTTCAGCCTTTTTGTCACGTTTTACCAATCGTGATGGGAAAGGGGGCGCGACTTCAAGAGGTGGAGACGAAGGAGGAGATGGTGGTAAAGGGTTATCTTGGTTTTCGTTACCTTCTTCTATGGCAGGAGTGGGATTATTGTTTTTTAATGGTTCTTTTGGAGTTATAACGGTCCCACTACGAAGTGTGATGGCGCTTATATTTTCCCTAGGGTTTGTCTCGGTTTGCGAAGAAAGTTTACCTTTGGAATCAATAAGACTTGCTAGCTGGCTTATTTGTTTATCTATCTCTTGTAATTGGGCCTCGGTACGAATTTGGAATTTCTCTTGGGATATCACTAAACGCTCAACTAAGGTTTCTAGAGATGTCTTTTGTTGTGGGTAGGGTTGATTTTGTCTCTGGTTGTTTGCGTATCCAAAGTTTGACTGGTTTCTCCACCTTGGATTGTATGCATTTCCCATGGCATTGGCTTGGGCGACATCATCTTCCTGAATCATCGGACAACAGTCTGTCGAATGTTCTGGGCTAGTACAGATCCCACAAAGTCTAGATGTTCCCTTTTTTTCTGCAAGAAGAGTTTGCACTATTTCAGCTAATTTATCAATCTTATTTTCTAAAGAAACTGTGCTTACCTCGCGAACACTTCGAGATGGTTCGCTAGATTGATTAAACCTTTGTGAGTTGGCAGCCATGGTTGATATCAACATTTTAGCCGCTGTTGGGTTATATTGACTAGAGCTCCGCCACTTGCCGCATCCACTACTTTCATATCCATAGGCGTCAATCCTTCATAAAAATACTGAAGGAGGGTTTGTTCCGACAATCCATGTTGTGGACAATTTGCACATAACTTTTTAAACTCTCTCAGTATTCATATAAAGATTCAGCTTCATTTTGTTGAATGCTCAAGATGCTACGCCTAATCTCGCTTGCTTTAGCTGCAGGGAAGAACCTATCAAGAAAAAGTTTAGCCATGTCAGTCCATGTTGTAACAGAATTAGGGGGTAAATCAAATAACCAATCTTTTGCTATATCTGCTAAAGAAAATGGAAAAGCACTAAGTTTGATTTGGACATCGGATACTCCCTGTGGCTTTGTGCTTAGACAAACCGTGTGAAATTCCTTCAAATGTTTGTGAGGATTTTCGTTGGGCAAATCGTGGAAGGTTGGTAGTAGATGAATCAAGCCCGTTTTTAGTTGGAACGACGTTTCACCATTCAGAAAGGTTAAGCACAAGGGCTGATTGTCCTCTGGTGCCCTGATAAGCTGCTGGATCGTCTGTTCGTTGTTTCCCATTTGGCTTCGATTTTTGGGATGTATTTAACATGTTCTTCTGGATTTCTCCTGGTCATAAACAATCAAAAACAAACAGTAAAAGTTGCCGAAGTCTCCGGCAACGGCGCCAATTTTGACACGCGTCGTAACGTGTCAAGAATAATTCTCTTCTTCCAATGAATAAATAAATAAAGATATTAAACTAAATATAGATAGGGAAGTAGGAGTCGAACCCACAGGGACTTAGAACTTTCCTTGTCGCGCTTTTGTAGTTTCTGAACCAAGTGTTGTTGATGGAGCTATGTTGATGTGGTTTAGGTGGGGGTTTGTTGTAATGAAATGTAATTGTTTAAGAAAGTAAAAGAAAACTTTTAAAAAAGTTTAAAGTAAATATGAGATTATCAGCCTCGGGCTTTCGCGTTGACTTGTTCTACTTGGTTCCTTGGTAAAGATTTTTATTTCGAAAAACTTGTTGGCAAAATTACTTCAAGGTCAATCCTTGAGTTTTTGTTTGTAAACTGAATTTCCAAAATCAATTTTTGGTTTCAGTTTTGATAATTTGTCTAAACCAACTCAATGTTTGAGAAAACAAATTACTTAAGCTCGTAACCAACTCGAAAATTCATTTCTATAAAAACGATTCGATCTCAATTTCCCTTAGTAATCTATTTACTAAGTGTGTTCCTCGGAAGTCGGATTTGTTTCAATAAACGATCCTCCCTCCCACTTGATAGATCAAAACAATTGTTTTTTTCCAAAGTCAATCTTTGGGTTTTAAAAAATCATTTTGATTTAGAAAATAAGTATGAAGAAATCGAGAAGAAGTTTTCGAAATGTTTGAAGCATAGTTTCAAACCTCGCCTTGAGAACGCGTCATTGCTAAAGCCTTCGGCTTAAAAAGATCTAGCCGAGCATGGTTATCAAATTAATCATGCTCGACATTTAGGAAATAATTAAAAGAAAAGAACTTTAAGAAAAACTAAAAAGAGAAGAATTTCCAAGAGAAGAAGAAATTATGTTTAATTGCTAATTGAATGATGACAATACTTACCCCAAAGAGGAGTATTTATAGTGTTTCAAAATAACCAAGGTAAAACCTAAAATGATAATTAAAATTAAGCAAAATAATTATCCAAAGTTTAAAATTTAAAATTTAAAAAATCCGATGATAAGCTATCTGATAAGCAGCCTGATAAGCTATCACTGCTGCTGACGTCATCTTCTAGAAGACGCTGACGTGGCGCCCGGTCAGCATTCATGCCCTAGTTCATGCCAATGACTCCAGCATTTTCTACAGAATTCCAGCATATTTCCAGCATCACGTCTCTTGCATGAAAACAACATAAAACAGCCCAATTAAGTCCCTTAAACATATATTTAATCGAAATAAGGACAAAAAACACAACCAAAATAAATACTCATTAGGGGGCTTTTTTGGTTCGGATTTCACGAGAAAAAAGGATTTTCCGTTTGTTTGGGGTTTTAAAAAAAGGGGTCGGAAAAGGTTTTGAGGTCTCTGGCGCCGTTTAACGGCGACCGGAGTGGGTTGACGGTGCCGAAAAAACAAAGGACGAGTGAGTCTCGTCTTTTAGGGTTAATCGAAATGATAAAAAAGGCTGAAATTTGTTTTTAATCCGACTTATATACTGCTTTCTTCCTTTAAAAACGATTTAATCATTCTTTAAACCCTTCTGTGTTCTGCAAATTGCGCGGGGAGGGCTTCCGCGTGTGGAAATCCCATCCTAGATCCCTCCATGTTTTCGAATCTTTTTTATTTCGTCCCTGGTTCCGTTGTAATCAGCTTTCGGGTGGTCAAATTACCGTTTTGGTTCTTAGGGTTTTCAGTGTCTTTTCAATTGGGTTCTTATTTTGCATTCAATCAGTTTTCTTTCGTGGTATTATTACTATTGTGGTCCCTGCCATATTGCTATTTCTATTATTCAGCATTTTATCATGATTTTGTTATTCATGCATTTTACTTATTATATCGAATATATGTTTTGCATAGAGTTTATGTTTTGTCATATTGTTTATGTTAGTATGTGCATATATGTTTTTAATGTGGCATGCCTATTTGTTTTAATGTCTTTCGAATATATATTTGTGACATGCATTTTAATGTCATTTCATGTGATTTTTAATGCTAAGTTCGCATGTTAATTAATTTTTAATCATAAAACGGAGATACTTATTAATTCGCGTATTCGGGTCAAATATCCTAGCTTATTGGATATCCCGCGAATATTCGGATTAATTCGAATCGTCTAAAGGTAAATTCGTAATTAAAACGAACAAGACCATCACACCATTCTTTAATTGCTTGCATCATGCATAAAGGTGACGTACGGGATCCGAACCCTAAACTAACACGGCTGTCAGTCTTATATGATGTCGGTTTAGCTTTTGGTCTGGTGTACCATCATCCTTTCTAATTAAACGGCTAATTAATTTGAAACTACCAATTTGGATAAAGCTCGTATAATTAAAGTCTGGTTTTCAATTAAAAACCCTTAATTAAAGTCATTTTAAAATTCAGATAATTTCAATCATTTTAAAAGCAACAGTTGTTTTGGTACCGATTTCCGGGCGTGATGGGGGTGCTAACCCTTCCCCACACGTAACCAACTCCAGAACCCTTTCAAATGAATCTCTGGTTATTTTTTTTACGGTGTCTGCCTACCATAGTGGCCGGTGGCGACTCCAACCAAGGAAAAAAAGATTTTTTTAAGGTTTTTTCCCAAAACCCTAATTATTTTAAAAATCCCCCCTTTTACTTAAATGCTTTCAAAAAAAGTCGGGGACTCTTGTGGAAAAAAAACCTTGTTAGAGTCTGGAGACTCCGCTGGGGACATTTTTTGTTTTTCAAAACAAAAGGAGAGTTAAGCCGAAAAACACTTGTTGCCTCTTAATGATGGAAATTTTTGAAATTTAATTTGACTTTAGCGAGATGGTTCTTCCTTGAAAATAAAACTTTAATTACACAAGCTTCAATAATTGGTGGTCTTGAATTAATTTTTCATTTAATTTCAAAGGAATCACTGACATGTGTTGCATCACGCATTAAGCTCTATACCCGAGCTTCGTTCCTTAAGTGGGAGTGAAACGCCCATACCCACGTGAGTCTCCCTCTACGGGTCGGTAATTCACTTCCGGAATCCGCGCCTTTGACATGTGAGCAGCCCTCCACGTCACTAGGTTGTGCTTTCCCTCGAATCGAAACCAATTCGCAAGCTTGTAATGGGCCAGAATTGGGGCTTTTTTCACCTTAGTAGGTGATAAGATAGGTTCGGGTACCCTTGTTAGAACCGAACCACATGAGTGAGAATTTAAGAAGCCCACCCCGATTAGAGCCATGCGGATAACCGTAGAATTAGAATTCATGCTATTAGGTTTTGCATTGTTAATCTGCTTTGATGTGTTTCCTTTTGCTTGTTTTATTCAGTATTCATCATTGTTGATACTAACCCAGTTGCCTTCTTGTCTTGTTTTGCTTATTTTTGCATACTCATCGCATTTTCATACGAAGTGTTGATTCGAGAACAGTCTAAAGTTGAAAACTTTCACAATGGGAGAAAAGAGTCCATAACAACGAAGCTCCCGGAGCGCGCTAATTTAGAAAGAGGGGACGAGCAAGATTTATTGAAAATCGTACCCTAAGTGTTTATTTTCTTGCCTCGTTGTAGCAAGGCTTGTTCTCCGTTATGGAAAGTTGTTTAATGAGGATGTTTGTCGAATCAACATTTCCTTGCATTCGATTTTGTTTTTAATTTGTTGCCTTCAATCATTTGTTTCAGTTATGCATACACATTTCATGCATTACATGATTAAGTCATGAGATTATTTGTTCGGGGTCGTGGCAGCGTTCGTGACTACCGAAGATTCTGCACCCGCACTTTACTCGCCATCAAAGGATGCAAATGGAGGAAAGTTTTGCTAAGTTAAAAGCCGACTTTAGAAGGGCCCGAATGGGGCATATGATGGCCATGAATCTTTCTATGAGTAGCATCAGACTGCAGGGCATGAGATTCAGAGTCGTCCAGAATTTAAGCAGTTGGTCCAGGAATTAATGGACAATAAGGTGGTTGAGTTCCTCGAAGAAACTTAAGGGGTGGAATGGATGGTCAGCTCAGCAGTATTTAAGAGTTTTAGTGCATCCAAGACCGTTTGTCTTCATTCCATTGCATTTTAATCTTTCCCTGAAGTGATGTGTGGAATTCACTTTGATACCCTTTGCCCGAAGATAGCAAAGATCTTTTTGTAAGGGCATAAGACTGTATGTTTTTAAATTCCAATGAAAGGATGCACTGTGTTTTGTGTTTCAATTGCCTTTTCATTTTGTGTGTATATATTTGTCTATTGAGTCCCCGTATATCAATTGCACAAGGGAAATTGACCTTGACCCTAAAGGTTAACTTCGAGCTGCCTTTGTCTAGTTGAAATCGAAAGCTTTGAAGATGATGAATATGTGGTTTACACTCCGAGTTAATTGAGTACACATAGAATTATGACCTTTGGGAGAATAACCAGAAATCTTTCGTGCTAAAAAAATAAAAAAAGAAAAAAGAAGACAAAAGAGAAAAAAAAGAAAAGAAAGAAGAATAAAAGAAAAAGAAAAAAGAAAAAAGAAAGAAAAAAGAGAAAGAGAAAGAGACAAAGAAAAAGAAAAAGAAAAAGGAGAAAAAAGATAGAAGAGAATAAAAGCGTAACAAAAACACTCCAATGTTCGAAGCCTGGTAATAGGCATTTTCGGATACGAGAGTGGAATTTTTGGGGCACTCCGCTGTAGCAAAAGACCAATAAGGTTGCTATGCACCATTCACTTTAGCTACATGAGTGATGGTAATATTTTCAAATCATGACAATGCCGAGTAGCTCGGGGTTTTGTTGTTTGCTCCATCATTTATTTCGAGCCAAAAGAATGTGATGAGTTGACTTCCCCAAAATTATAAAGTAATAATGAGAAAGGCAAAGCCTATAGAATGTAAGTCTAATTGATTAAAAAGTTGAAATAGCTCGGAAAGTATTTCACATCTTCAGAAACCGACCCAGTCTTCGAGGTCTTCTAGACACATGTTGCTTGAAGCAATCCTTGGTAAGCCATAATAGTGTCGTTCGTGGACTTGATATTCGGGGTATTTAATTTGACTTGATATATCCCTAATTTGAAAAGAAAGTCTAGTTTTTGAAAATGCATCTCATTTTGAAATTAGAAGATGCAATCTAAATCTTTTGTGAACACAAATTAATTTCCCATTCCTTCGGGGATAAAGTTTAGAATGCAATGTCGTGAATACAAATGACAGCTTGTCAGTGGCCATGATGAGGACTGTGGTAAGGTCCTACAAACTACAGTACAAGGACTGAAAGCGAATTTTTGTCGAAATGCTTCGATTTCTTCAGAAGATGAGAAGTGGACCTTGATGAACTTAAGAGAAAAGTTCAGGGGCTTGGGGGCATGTGCTTCCCCTAATGTTGAGAAGAAGAGAAAAGTCGTCGCGTTGAGTAAAGACAAAGAGAAAAGTTCAGCACCCAGTTTGAGTAGGGGGCAAGATTTTGGGAACGAGCACGGCGAGAAGTGTTATGTCCAGTCTGACCAGTGAAAGTCAGTAGTCGTCTTTTGAGAAGAGAACAAGAGATCGATATTTGGCAGAGATGAGAAAGCAAAAAGAGATTAAGAAGAAGAAGAGACAAGAAGAAGGTCAAGATCGACCAACCCGGAGATTGAAAGCATCCGAGCAATTTTGATGTCATAATTCATGCATCATTTGTAGTTAAGCATCCCTAGGATAAGGGGCATGCTAACTCACATCATCATATCATTTTACCTATTTTGACAGGTATTTTAAAAGCTTTTCTCGTAAAAGGAAGCTCGCCTATCCGTTCAGGCTCTTGGAGAATGGAACCCGCCTATCTATTCAGGCTCTTGGAGAATAGAACCCGCCTATCTGTTTAGGCTCTTGGAGAATAGAACCCGCCTATTCGTTCAGGCTCTTGGAGAATGGAACCTGCCTATCCGTTTAAGCTCTTGGAGAATGGAACCCGCCTATCTATCCAGGCTCTTGGAGAATAGAACCCGCCTATCTATTCAGGCTCTTGGAGAATAGAACCCGCCTATCTATTTGGGATTTTGGAGAATGGAATCCGCTTACCTATTCGGGCTTTTGGAGAATGGAACCCGCCTATCTATTCGGGCTTTTGGAGAATGGAATCCGCCTATCTATTCGGGCTTTTGGAGAATGGAACCCGCTTATCCGTTCGGGCTTTTGGAGAATGGAATCCGCATATCCGTTCAGGCATTTTGAGAATGTAGCTTTTGATAATTATCTATGTGTTCGGACCTCGAAGGGTTAAAGAATGTTGAAATGAGAGAAACAACTCCAAGCCTCCGTGACCGTTACATTTTCTCGTACCGACTTCCAAACCGCCAATAGTTCAAGTGCATGGTGACTCGGAATCCAAACAGGGAAGTCGGACAAAATTGGTGCTTATGGCCTTTGCTTTATTCTTGTTCCACAAGTATAAGCAAAGGGGGGCAGGTGTAATCACCTATTTTGTCTGGGTGTTAAACTCATTTTCTTTTCTTTTTAGTAATGGGCTTTGATACTTATGTTAATTATATATATGTTGTGGTAAAAATTAAAAACAAAAAAACAGTATATATATTATTTATTAGAATTATTGATATTACTATTAGTATTATTATTATATTAATAATCATCTATTACTACCATTATATTAACGCTACTATGTCATTATGTTGTTATTATTGTTATTATTATTACCTATTATTATTATATCTATTAGTGTTATAATACTATTTAATACTGTCAGGTGTCGTTATTATTATTATTATTATTATCTATTGAATCTAAAAATAAAATAAAGACTAATAAATAAACAAGCCCATATTAATAAAAACAAAGTCCAAAGTTTATTTAATCTTAAGAGTCCATTTATAGAAGTTAAAAAACCAAAAAATATTATACATGGCTCATTTGGCCCAAAAATAAGCCCTAATCTGATCTAACCCTAATTCCCTCTTCTATTTTGCAGCCGCCACATCCCCTACCGTCAGATCTGATCTGGATCTGATGGTCCAGATCACACGAGGTGAAGAAACCCTAGAGGCCATCAGTTTTAGCCCTCGCGCCGCACTCCCATCCACCGTTGGATCAAGATTGTAATCGAGCGGCTCAGATCAAGCCCCCAGGCGCGTGCGATCCACGTGCGACCCTTCAATGCCCCGACGCGCGCGTGCAGTACACCGGAGGCCCTTTCGAATTCCCCCAGCCGTCCAGACCCATCTCCGACGGTCCGGATCACTCCACGGTGCCGATCTGTTGTCCTTTGGTCCCCTCCCTCTCAGCAGTCACATGCAACACAAAAAAACAACAACGTCAGAGGATAAACGCGCAAATACAACAGAATCAGAGGCAACCAACATCTCAGCACATGAATACAAACAAAACCTTATCAGCAGCCAAAAACATGTAATTAGAAAAAAAATAAAAAAGTGTAATATCGGCTATAAAAGTCGAAGCAAAATGCAATGTAAAAAGGAGGAGGTTTTTTTTCAGAGATTTTTCAGAGAAACTTGTAATCGGAATTGCAGAAATCAATACAAGAAGTTTCAGAGGTATCATCCTTTTTATTTTATAGTTTCAAAACAAAAAAATAAACGAAAGGGGTCGGTTCTTTCTTACCTTCGCGTCGGTTGGCCTCCCTTCATCGACGATAATCCTTCCGTCCGTTTAGCGGCCGTGCATGGTGAGTCTGAAGGGTCGGCAACCACAAAAAGGTCATTTTTCCTTTTTTAAGCTTTTTGGTTTCGTTTCGAAAAAATAAAGAGAAATGGGGCTTTTTGGTTCGGATTTCACGAGAAAAAGGATTTTTCGTTTGTTTGGGGTTTCAAAACGAGGGGTCGGAAAAGGTTTGGGGTCTTCGGTGCCGTTTAACGGCGACCGAAATGGGTTGACGGCGTCGGAAAAACAGAGGATGAGGGAGTCTCGTCTTTTAGGGTTAATCGAAATGATAAAAAAGGGTGAAATTTGTTTTTAATCTGACTTATATACTGCTTTCTTCCTTTAAAAACGGGTTAATCATTCTTTAAACCCTTCCGTGTTCTGCAAATTACGCGGGGAGGGCTTCCGCGTGTGGAAATCTCGTCCCAGGTCCCTCCATGTTTTCGAGTCTTTTTAATTTCGTCCCTAGTTCCGTTGTAATCAGCTTTCGGGTGGTCAAATTACTGTTTTGGTCCTTAGGGGTTTTAGTGTCTTTTCAATTGGGTCCTTATTTTGCATTCAATCAGTTTTCTTTCGTGGTGTTATTACTATTGTGGTCCCTGCCATATTGCTATTTCTATTATTCAGCATTTTATCATGATTTTGTTATTCATGCATTTTACTTATTATATCGAATATATGTTTTGCATCGAGTTTATGTTTTGTCATATTGTTTATGTTAGTATGTGCATATATGTTTTTTAATGTGGCATGCCTATTTGTTTTAATGTCTTTCGAATATATATTTGTGACATGCATTTTAATGTCATTTCATGTGATTTTTAATGCTAAGTTCGCATGTTAATTAATTTTTAATCATAAAACGGAGATACCTATTAATTCGCGTATTCGGGTCAAATATCCTAGCTTATTGGATATCTCGCGAATATTCGGATTAATTCGAATCGTCTAAAGGTAAATCCGTAATTAAAACGAACAAGACTATCACACCATTCTTTAATTGCTTGCATCATGCATAAAGGTGACGTACGGGATCCGAACCCTAAACTAACACGGCAGTTAGTCTTATATGATTTCGGATTAGTCTTTGCTGCGGTGTACCGTCATCCTTTCTAATTAAACGACTAATTAATTTGAAACTACCAATTTGGATAAAGCTCGTATAATTAAAGTCCTATTTTCAATTAAGAACCCTTAATTAAAGTCATTTTAAAATTTAGATAATTTCCATCATTTTAAAAGCAACAGTTGTTTTGGTACCGATTTTCGGGCGTGATAGGGGTGCTAACCCTTCCCCACACGTAACCAACTCCCGAACCCTCTCAAATGAATCTCTGGTTATTTTTTACGGTGTCTGGCCTACCATAATGGCCGGTGGCGACTCCAACCGAGGAAAAAAAGATTTTTTTAAGGTTTTTTTCCCAAAACCCGAATTATTTTTAAAAATCCCCCTTTTACTTAAATGCTTTCAAAAAAGGTGGGGACTCTTGTGGAAAAAAAGCCTTGTTACACATCATAGCATATCTATATGCATCAAAGGAATCTATAGGCATGCAACCTATGCAAACTAGCCACTTAAGAGTCAAAACACAAATCAAGACATAAACCAACAAGTAAAGGTCATTTACAAATCATTAAGGGCATAACAAACTTGCCACAAACCAGGGAGTTTCAAAACACATCTCTCAAAACATAAAGGCATCCTTCCATTGCAACTATTATTACTAATAAGCAAATGTAAAACCATACTTGAGCTTAATTCCACTCCTTGAAATTTTTCTTGCCTCTTTGCTGCCCAAATATGCTAATTCTCTGCATTGTTGGAAAAAGAGAGAGTAAGCACAAATGCTTAGTGAGGGATGCTCAAAACAAACCAACATCAACAATGCATTTTAAAACCATTTCTCATTTAAAAATCTCTATCTTATCATACTCTTTCTATCTCATGCTTGAAATTATTTTCAAAGCAAAACCACATTATTTAAACCACATGTACCATCTATCTCATGCATTCATCAAAATGCAAAGTCTCAAGGCAAAGCCTTACATGCTTAAATCTCATAAGCATATCTCAAAACATGATATCATATGCAATCTCATTTCATTTAAATCATTTATAAACAAGGTACATGTGAATCTCATATATTGGCATTTTAGCAACATTACTCGGATATGCGTATAGCTTAACTAAACTGTCAAGTCCTATCCCGGTAGAATCTCACATCACCGGACTCTCATGGCAGCATCTCTCATCGCTACAAAGCTTGATGGATTCATCAAGACCTACCGTGGTGGAATCTCTCATCACCACACTCTCACTTTAGAACGGGATGGCATTACCCCATTTCCCGAACCAAAGAGCACGTACGAATTTTGTATATTATAGTGCACTTCTCATCCTATTGGTCGACCAATTATATCTTGTAACAATAATCTCATCTCACGCCAATATATTCATTTTAAACATCTTTACCTATTGTTTTTCAATGCATCATTAAAACCCATTCTCATCACATTTTAAAAGCATATACAATGCATAGAATTTCCTCAAATAGTTCTATCTCATTGAAATAACAATTCTATCTCATGGGATAATGAAAATCATCATATCATCTCTCAAAACATGCATAAAACAATAGGTATAATTCTATCTTCAAAACAAGAGCATGATCATAAAATCAATGGGATAAAAACCGAGAAACGAGAGCGAAACATCTCAAACTTACTTCCGGATTTAGGTTAGTGTTTCAATCTTAACATAAACCCCAAACCTTTCTTTCAAGTCTTTGAAAGGCTTTTAAAACCAATTCCACTCACCGACAACGCCACGCTCGCTTTGCCGGAGCATAATCAAACTTCCGGAGCTCCCGAAACTTCACCAATCTCTTCTGATATGTTCTCCCATGTTTATAACACACAAGAATAGAGGATTAATGCATCTCAATGCATTAAAACCACCAGCAATCAAAGCTACCTCGCTGCTCTGCCCAAAAACACCAAAACGCCTATCTGAAACAACCGAAAACACTTTCGATTACTCTACAACCTTGACCCAGCCAAAACCTAACACTTCCATCCACTTTTAATCATCAATTAACATCAAAAAAACAATCTAATTTCATCCTTATACCTCCAGCAACATCAGAACCACATTATCTTCACAAAAACCCCAAATCTAACCATCGAACAACTAGAGATCCAATCTAATTCGGGATTATTACGATAAAAGATTTATTTCAACACCATTTAACATCCAAATCATGATTAATATCAGCCTCAATCAATTAAAACAGTAGCATTACGAAAATCATAGATTTC